>CM044446.1:15189120-15200361 GCA_024363595.1 Xenopus borealis | reverse complement strand
GCTGTTTAGAGCAAATTTACAGATAGAAAAAAAAAAGGTTTACTTGTTCTTTAATGGGTACCTAATCATAAGCTGTAATAGTGCCCATTGAGCAAGAAATGTGTAAGGCATTAGACATGTTGTTTGAATAAAAGTTTTTTCCTTTAACTTATTTTTCTTGATGACCTTTGTGGTTTTTGAGTGCCTGTTGCCATTTTTATAGCCAGGACCAGTTCAGTAGCTTAGCTCTACTAAACCCTACCCAGCAAACTGCAGTCTACAAAATGCACAGTATTAGCAGGCACTTCCACATAGTGACTGCTGCTGGTAAAGTCAGTCACATAATTAGAACTTACTGGACTGCACAGCAAAACGTTAATAAAATATATTTTATTAAACATCCTTTCAATCAGTGGCTGACTGTGTCTGATCTAGGTAGACCCTGGTGTGGGTTCTTATACAGCCTGAAAATGGACAGCGATACACAGACTGGCAATCTGTAGATTCTGACCAGATGGGCTACTGTGTGATGCCATAGACAGAAACTATTTATTGGGCTTATTGGACCTCTGTGTACATAAAAATACAGGGCCTATTTTGAATCTCAGTCTGGACCTGCCCATAGCTAGACACACCAAATCCTGCTGAAAAAGGCAGAATCCTGTCCGAATCCCGGACCTAATCCTGGATTCAGTGCAATCCTAGTTTTGAGTTATATAGCTTTTTATTCAGCAGCTCTCCAGTTTGCAAATTTGTCAGCAATCTGGTTGCTAGGATCAAACTTACCCCAGCAACCATACATAAGAGACAGGAATATGAATAGGAAAGGGCTTGGATACAATTATGTGAATAAAATGATGAGTAATAAAAAGTAGCAATAACAATACATTTGTAGCCTTACATTAGCATTTGTTTTAGATGGGATCTGTGACCCCCATTTGGAAGCTGGAAAGAGTCAGATGAAAAAGCCTATGATAAACTGAATTGTAAACTTGTTTTATAATGTACCATTACAAAACAAATATGTACTGTTCATCATAGTATAACTGTTCATGATGTATATTCCTCAATAAAACCTGTCTTGTTCAAAAAAAGTTAGCTTAATGTTGAACCATCCCTTTAATAAGAGCTGCTCATCCCTGTGGGGAGTGGCATGCGCCCCATGATCTATCAGTACAACTAATTGTTTTGGGGGGGGGTCATTATTAGTTAGGTGAGACCTGCAAACATGAACATGAAATTATGAAATGCTATTATTAATTAAGCCTTTTTTTTTTTGCTTGCTTGGGATAGGGGGCAATTTCCTGCCACATTCTTTCTACTTTTTGTCACACTAGAGTGTGTTGGGGTCTGCAAGATTGGCATTCCTGTTATACAGAAAATTTTTGAAATGTAACAATGCCCTGTATATAAAAAGTGACTGTATCACTCTAGTCCTGCCTGCCTCTCCCCCTGCTCATGTATTGCCATGGGGACAGAATGTGCTTATATGCCCATTAAATCTGTTCTTGCAGTGCCACTACTATATTTAGTATGTACTGTTCACAGCAGCCCTTTACCTGCTATTCATTTTGCCAGATGGAGTGGTACATTCAGTTACTCTGCAGGGATTTCTTTATGTATATACCCAGTGACCCAGAGCTATCTCTAAGGATATACAAGGAGGCCTACTTAGCAGAAGAAGCACAGGAATGCACTTCTAAATCCACTCTTGCAACACAACAGCAGCAGACACAACAGCCTTGTGGTAAGGCCTGGTAGATAGCAGGTGTAGACCTTCACCTTTTGATGAACAAAAGTAAAAAACCACAGGGTGGAGTACGGAGTTACATTACACCAATAAATAAAGAACTACAGGTTAAAAAGCCCTAGTATAAATAAGTAATGGGCCTCCACAAATTCTGGTTTGACCCCATTTTATCATCACTAAAAATAACCCTAGGTGACCTGTGGTACTCCTACAAGAGTTAAACTATAACTTCCAGCACCTCCCGACAGCCTGAGAGTTGTAGTTTAGCTATACATGTAGTGCTTCCTTGTCCGTGCCTGAAAGTTTAGCTTCTGATTAATACTTTGCATGTTGGTGGTAGGCAGGCTCATTCATTGAGTAATATCCTCCTTGCACTGATACACATACATAGTTGTATCTTTAACTGTAACATTATTTGTTTTTGTATCTGGCTTCCAGATGCCTATTGCTTAACAGACAAGGTGAGCACAGACGTAATGCCAGGTCTGCCATGAGCATGCAGACAGCACAATACTTTATTTTGTTTCATAGCATGTAGGCGGAATGGTATTGCTTTACATGGGGGATATAAAATGAATGCCGTACAGTATTCTGGTTGCTATATGTGTCTGCGGTGGATTCTTGCATGCCACCCATTTCCTTGACTAGTGCGTTCCCAAGGGGGTTACATCAAATCCATTTAGCATTACCCCCCACACCACAAACTGCATCCAGGTGGGGGTTACAGGGTGAGGATGGAGCAAGATGGAGCTCTGTACCTGTTGCCGGCTGCATTCGGTGATGCTTCTTGCTTCTCTGTTTCTGCGGTGAGTTCCCCATCATTCTGCAGCAGGAGCTTGTCCTCTCTCTCCTTTCCTCCTTTCTGTGCTCCCTCGCTCCCCCTCCAGGTATTTACATCACCTCTGCCTGTCTACAGGCTTCACCATTTCTCCTCCCTTTTTCTCTTTCTTCTGTCTCGCTCTTTCCTCACCCTCTTTTCTATTCTTTTTGGAACCTATGTGTCACTCCTGCTCCTTGTTTTTCCCTTCTATTTTTAGCCCCCCAGTAATTTTGATTTCCTTCGCTCTCTCATTTTTGCCTCTTGCTCACTTATTTCTTCTCTTTATTTTAAAATAGGCTGCGTTACTTTCCTCTCTTTTCTCTCCTCCCTCAGTCTTCTTCTTTACCTTCCCAACTCACCTTTTTTCTATCCCTCCTCTGTCTGTCTTTCACTCCTCCCTTATTCTGCTTCGTTGTCCCTGTCAGCCTCCTCTGGCCTTGCTATGCTGAGAGCAGCCAGTCAGCAGTGGTCCAGCCGCACTCCCCACCCCGTCTTTCTGGTCCCCTCTTATCTCTGTGCCTTATTCTGTTCACATCCGTATCTTTGCTGACACCCCTCCTTGCATAAGTACTGCGTCTAGCTCCCTCCCTCCTTCTCACTGCCTCTCAGCATCCCTGACTCCCACTCTGCCACCCCAGAAGCCAGCTAGCTCTGTGCATCCTCCCTTCCCCTGTCTCCATCCTCATATCACTTCTGCCTCTCTTCCCCTTTCATGTGCTTAGCTCCTCTCACATGCCATCTCTAGGTCTTATTTGTCGCCTGATTTTTTCTAATTTCAATCCATGCCTGCCCCTTCTTTCACCTTCTCACTACCAAGAGGCAGAAGACTTTGCCGCAGAGAAGTGTCTCGGAGATGCTGATGTGAGCACAGTTGCAGGATGCTAGCGAGTCACTGCCTCTTTAGTCCCTTCTATACTCTCACCCTCATTCTCTCTATTTCTCCTCCCATAGGAGCTTCAGAGTGTCCATCTCTTGTAGGCAGCAGCGTGCCACAGCATATCATACTTACAAGTGTCATGTTTAATTGACTGAAGGGACAGCTCCATACAGCAGAATACACCACAATGAAAGTGATAGCCAATGTGTTTAGTCCTCTATACGTGCAAATTGATAAGATGACCCATATGGGGTTTAGCCTTATTACAAGAATCATTCTTCAGTGTAGAAATGATTCTGTCTTCTGTATTAGCTGCACAACTGTATGTTGCTGTATAGTTGCCACCTTTGGGTGCAGTTTGTCCTCAAATACAGCTGTGTTTGTAAATTGGCCAAAGTGTTTAAAATAAACAGAACAGGGTCACAAATTTTACCCATGATGAGCAACATAAGAAGAGTTGGGGAGCAAGGTAAGCATAAAAAATGTTCCTGGGTGGTGCAAAATAAGTGCTATGATTTGCTATATGGTAGCCCTATGTGGCTTGGCAGCAGGCCCAATGGGCTGATTGCTTTACAGTGTAAATGGGCTTCTCACCTGTAAAATGCAAATTAGGTATGTATTTAATATGTAAATGAGCCAACCACTTTAGAAATGTAAATGAGCTGTCCATAATAGCCAGCCCAGCTAAGCTGATGTCTGAATTTGTTAGTGCTCGTGTCAGTACTGGCATATGGGAGGAACCAGGAATTCTGACCAACTTCAGTTAGTAATATTAGTTACTTGCTTTCTATAGACCCAATCCCTTATGCTTATGATAAGTATGTTGCCAACAGGAGGATCCATGCTCAGAACAATTACTGTGATATGTAGCATTAATTTCATGAGACAGACTAGTCTCTTCAAGTATGTCACACATAGTTATTATAGTCCTTTTATCTGCCAGGGTGCATGGTCTAGCTGGGGACACACAAAGGGAAGTTTAGAATATACTGTAAGTATAGGGCCACTAATCCATCTGATAGAATAGTTGTGATAGAAACTAGGCGGAGATATTTGTTGCAAGGACCAGTTCCAGCACATAGGGTGTATAATATTGCTGGAGATTATATGGTAATGGACTCTTACAATATCTATTAATTAACACTAGTTCTATTTAACCTTGGGGTTGGAAATATATAATGCTTTTCATGCGTGTGAATACATGGGCTGCTTCAATAGTTTTGCCAGGGCTGCTTTTTCCTCCCAGTCCAGCCCTGACTGGCAGCCTAGTTTGGCAGCACAACTGTTTTTTATGCAACCAAAATCAGAGAATGAAAAATAAGTTCCTACTTTGAGGCCACTGAGAGCAACATCCAAGAGGTTGGAGATTTTTTTTTTTTCAGCACACTAGCCTTTGTCAAGTGGTATTCTACTTGGAGTGCCCTCCTTTGATTTGTGTTTCTGTGCTATGGTTACTAGCAGTGATATCTGTCAAATGTTACTCATAAATCAGCATAGTGTTTTTAGTATTATTGGTTCCACACATTGATTAGTGGGATCACTGATATAGAAAATCAAAATCACTAACATTCAGACTGAGCTTCCCCCACACACACCACTTCTCCAAATCCCTGACAGTTTGGGAACCACTGCACTAAATGTTCTCTTTAGTTGCACATGTTCTTATTAATATCAGGTTTCATTTTATAAAATGCAATTTCAAAAAGTTCCAAAAGAACGAGGATGTTGCTGATCGAACCTCAAAGGGAATTGAGGGGAGAGAAACAAGAAAAAAGAAAAAATATATAGTGCAGCGTTCTTTAGTTTATTTGCACCCAACGTGAACACATTCTTACAGTTATTGTTCAAATATATGAACGGGACTTAAAGTGTTATATTCAATCACTCAAACGAACACCATCATGTTATAGTGCTTATATATTACGACAGTGTGAGCAGTGGAAGGGTTAACCCAATATTAAGGAGGTACCCACATAAGTTATCGGCTGTTGATAGTTGAATATACTCACAGACATTCAGTACAATACTGTATATCGCAAAACCAAATCTGTAAACTTGTTATATGAATCCTTCCTTTTAGATAAAGATTAGAAACAGCACGTGCAGACTGTATAATAAAATCGCTTTAGTAATTGTAGTACACTTACAAAAAATTTTCTTTAAAATCGCCTTTCAGATAAAATGCGCCAAATGTCTCTTTTCCTAGGATACGCGGTAGCTTTGTGCGGTGTTGACCGCTTTATGGCACTTCTCTCTCCGTGATTTACAGAAGCGATCTCTGCGACACGTTCGGCGTTCTCCCTTCTCCTCTGTGCATGTATCCGATATCTCTTGATCGTCACCTCTGACGCGTTTCGCCTTGTGCGAAAGTTCATGAGTCATAAAGCATAACAGCTCAAAGGTCTTTTACCACAATGCATTTTCTCTGGATTTACTGCCAATGAATAAGACTTTTCCTATTGTGTTCTTGCATAGCTGATCTGTGTCTAATGTACCTGAATCATCACTGTGGGCTTCCATCTGCATTAGCAACAGCATAGGAAACAGCCTCCTGCAGTGCCTCGGATCTGCTTCTCTTGAACAATAACTGTAAATTTACCAATCAAAAAGTTTTTATGTCTCATAGGTACCTCACAAATATGGGTTCAGCCATATAGTAATACCAATTTTGCATTCTGTTTTTATAAATCTCTGTTGAGTTTAAAGGAACTTCCAGTTCTTATCCTTTCTTTGTAGGGTGAATTGGGAATTGTTGCAACCGCAATCGAGGGGGTAGGATAAGGGTGTAGTAGCAAGGATGGGGCGCAGGCCTGGCACTGGGGTTTTTACTGGTGTCCTGCCAGCCCAGTCCAACTCTGGGGGCGGGATAGGAGCTGCTGCCATCTGAGGATCATCCCTGTTTTCAACATCTTTTTGTGACCCAAAATGACAGATTACACACTGACTCAATTACTAGTGATTACTGAACACGTTTTCTGTCCTTTCCGAACACAGTTATGAAACCTACCAATAAATTACTCCCATTGCTTCCATCATTTCATCTTGTACCTGCTTCTCATATGACTTTAACCCATATGAGGCATTTTCATCAATTAAAACAATACTAAGCCATTAATACATGTGTAAAAAAATACAGTAGTCTTCCCACTTTTTTTTTTTTTTTCAAAATGCATCAGTTAATAGTGCTGTTCCAGAAGAATTCTGCACTGAAATCCATTTCTCAAAAAAGCAAACAGATTTTTTTATATTTAATTTTGAAATCTGACACGGGGCTAGACATTTTGTCAATTTCCCATCTGCCCCAAGTCATGTGACTTGTGCTCTGATAAACTTCAATCACTCTTTACCGCTGTACTGCAAGTTGGAGTGATATCACCCCCTCCCTTTCCCCCAACCAGCAGCCTAACAAAAGAACAATGAGAAGGTAACCAGATAACAGCTTGCCATATACGCAACGATCTCGGGTGACGTACGACGATCGTTCAGATTACGATTGTTTGTACAAATACTCCGACCTACTACTAACCTAAAGATTTTCATCGTTGGATTTAAGTTGAAGAACTGACAAATCGTACGATGTTCTGGTCATTATTTGTCAAACATAAATCGTCCGACATCAGTAGTGACGTATGTTGCCGACGCTCAAGGAAATGAGGTTCGCGGAAATTACGTCTTTTCTAAATGGAAACTAGGTACTCAAACGAACGATCGCGCTACAAACGACCGCGCCCCGACCGATCGTCTGCACGAAGCCTCATTACCTTCTATATTTCAAGCCAAAATGAGTCCAGGATTTATGTGTGTTGCCTCCCATGCCTGCAGCATTTGGTTCCATGGGCCATTTTTGATATATATGTGTGATATTCATGAAACAAAACACATGTAACATGAGAGTATGAGAAATAAAAGGGTTTTTTTTTTGTTCAAATTTGTTTTGAGTTTCCGGTATGTTTCACCATTTTATAACCAGCTATAGAGTTAATAAGTTATGTAGTAAAATATTTGGGGGGGAGGGAGAGAGAAAGGTGGTTCACACGAACGTTCGTTGTGAACGTTCCTATGTGTTCAACCTACGACTGTCTCTACGTACTTCAGTCAGTGGCCATGGATATTGTCATGTACTTCCGTCAGAGGTTTCATGGATATAGTCAGATTGTCAATACACGCAGAGATACAATCGGCAGGCGACAGAAATTTTTTAACCTGTACGATTGACCAAACGACCAATCGGCATAGTACGACAAATGTCGGAGCACCCCACATACGATCCGAAAGTCGTACGATAGTCGTACGAATCCTCGATTCGTACGACCAGGTCGTTGCGTCTATGGCCAGCTTAACACAAGATAACAGCTGCCTGGTAGATCTAAGAACAGCACTCAATAGTAAAACCCATGTCCCACTGCGTACTATTCAGTTACAATGAGAAGGAAAAACAACAGCCTGCCAGAAAGCAGTTCTCTCCTAAAGTGCTGGCACAAGTCACATGACCAGGGGCAGCTGGGAAATTGACAAAATGGCTATCCCCATGTCAGATTTCAAAACTGAATATAAAAAAATCTGTTTGCTCTTTTGAGAAATGGATTTCAGTGCAGAATTCTTCTGGAGCAGCACTATTAACTGATGCATTTTAAAAAAAAACATGTTTTCCCATGACAGTATCCCTTTAAATGTAGTTCCCATTTATATAAATAGAGAGAAAGAGAGTTACCTGTGCAAGAACTCAGGCTTTACAGCTATAATAGGAAAAGAAACATTATTCCTATAAACAATACATTTTCCTTCTAGCATTTTATTTAAAACATTTCCCAGCATGTGTTTAGTAATTTTAACTTTGCAATTAATATCATTTGCTTATTGTAAAGTACCACGCAGTTCTAATAATTACCGAAAGATATGTAGTAAGGATAAAAAGTTAAATAATTGACTTGATTACAGTGAAATGAGAAAACCATGAAAATGAAATACTTTTTCTCATCGATTGATAATTCTTCTCTCCTACTACAGTAACGGTGCAGATAGGCTGTTAGTCATCTACAGCATTTACTTTAATGTGAATTTATTTAATGCAGGGACCTCAAGCCAAAGTCTTGTTTCACCATTTGTTTCCTATCTCCATGAACTACATGGTACATAACAAAAAGGCCTGTGTAGCTCGCTTGTAAATGGGTATCCACGATGAGGACTTGGCCAATTGCTAACTGATTGTTGGAACAGGCAGTATTTATTACCGTATTATTATGTTTGCATAATGTTTATTGAATTAGGGATGAAGGAGAGCATCAATCATTCTGGAATTAAGCAGTTGCATGGAGTGAGTTGCCTTTGCTAAGGGAAGTGTAGGCCAAGAGTTCATTGGACTTAGAGCTACTAGAAAGATTGGAACCAAGTGTTATAGTGCTGGCTTTGTTGCTGTCTGAAATAGATGTCCTTTTGTAGCAGCTGAGTTTCAGATTTTCAGTGTTTGAGCTTTTATCTTTGTTCTCCTCTTAAAGTGATACTGACACTAAAAAATAAATTTTAAAATACGAATGTACATTAAAAGTTACCTATAGGTCATGCTGATCATTTTTTGCGGAGAGGTTTGTTTTTGTATATAATTGTTAGTTGAGTTCCTAAGCCGGACTCTCCGACACTGTGACTCTGCCAACTAGACTGTCCCTCATACAGGAACATGGGGGATCAGACAGGTAATGTAAACGCATCATTCAAATACTTTATGGCAAAGTTAGAAGTAGCTTTCAAAGCCAATATTATAATAGATGTAAAATAGAATTTAATTTCAGCTGTCAGTATCTCTTTAAAGCCCTTAACAAACTGAAATTAGTACAGTTGGAACGTAGCTAAGAATGGTTGCAGAAGAATTAAAGAGAAGTATGCACTACCACAATTTGGGACCCTTCAATGACAAGTGATTGGCAATATAGGAGAAAGTAGCAAACAAGGAAAACTGGGGATAAAACTGCAGAATATGCTTTTTATACTGGGAGAAAAGTTATGTTCCGCAGGGAGATGAGTGGCATTTGTACCTGTATGATGTTGCCTGCCCCCTGTCCTACATCTCCTGGATTCCTGGTAACACCACAAGGTTTGGGCATGCATGTAGCAAATTGGATTAAATATGGGTACGTAAGAAGTTAGGGTTTAGTTTTCAAAGATAAGCTCAGTCATTAAATAGGCACTATTAAAATAATTATTAATGGGGAGGGATCTAGGAATGTCTCATTTAGATTGTATTTTACCTTTACCTCTTGTATCATTTGTTGCATTTTGCATGTAATGTGTATGCACAGTATATACATCAATTTATTGTACAGTGCTGTATTTAAAGGGATACTATCATAAAAAAAGTCAATTAATAGCACTGCTCCAGCAGACTTCTGTACTGAAATTCATTTTTCAAAACAGCAAACAGATCTTTTTATATTTAATTTTATAATCTGACATGGGCCTAGAAATATTGCTAGTGTTTCAGGTCACTCTTTGCTGCTACAGAACAGCGGAATAGTACTCAAAAGTAAAAATCCATGTCCCACTGCAACTCCTTCAGTTACATTGAGTAGGAGAAACAATAGCCTGTCACTGCAGTGCTGGCTCTTTCAGAAAGAGATCTAGTGATCTCTAATGACCCAGAATGTATAGCAAATGTGCAAGTAATTGAACCCCTAGTGAACATAATGTGATATCATTAAGGTGTAGATTTACTAAAACTTCAAAATTCGACCCTCAAATTATTTTTAAAGGGCTTTTTCGATCAAATAGGTAAATTTTCACATTTCTCCGCAAAATCCTTCGAATTCTTGGAACTTTTTCAGGAAAGCTTTTTTTGAGATCCCCCATAGGCTAAAATGGCAATTCAGCAGCTTTAAGATGGCGAATAGCCAAAGTCGTAATATTTTTACAAGTACTTTGAAAATTTGAATTTAATGAATATAAACACTATAATAAATCCTGTAAAAACGCAATCCAGATTTAATAAATATAAACACTATAATAAATGCTGTAAAACCGCAATCCAGAGGCAAAGATAGATAATGCAGCAGAGACTAAGACTAACTCCAAAAATATTTTTAAGTATATTAATAGTAAATAAATTTGGGTTGAGTGTGTTGCTTCTTTAAATAATAGTACCAGTATTGCTGTAACAGATACAGAAAAGGCAAATGTGCTAAATCAGTTCTTTTCTTCAGTGTATACAATAGAAGATTCAGAGTTCACAGGCTCACCTCATAGCTGCACTGTTGGCTCAGCTCAGTCCAGTCATTGGCTGACTCAGGATATGGTTCATAAAGCTTAAATAAAAAAAACCAGCCCCTATTTCTGATTTTCTCAGATTTGCTTTCATCTAGTGTGGTACCTATGGATTGTTAGAAAGCTAATGCAACTCCCATATTTAAACAGGCATTACAATCTCAGCCTGACAATTATAGGCCAGTAAGTTTGACATCTTTGGTTGGCAAATGATTTGAAGGCTTGTTAAGGAATCACATTAAAATTTTTTACTAGTGTATGGCATTATGAGCAGCAATCAGCATGACTTTATGAAAGAAAGGTCATGCCAGATGAATTTGATTGTGTAAGATATGTGCGTAAAAAGGGCACAATATTGTGTATATTTCACCAGTGTTAGACTGGTGAATATAAAACTCCATGGAAAAATGTGTGGATAATGGGTCTCTGGAGTGAATGGAAGAGAGCAAGGTGAGCTTCCATTCTTTGCACCATTAGGTGTTTTGCAGCTACCTAGGTAGATATTTCAATTATCCGGACATTGACTGGGGTAATGGGGTGGCCAAGACAGAGAAAGCTAGTAGG
>CM044446.1:15163823-15178724 GCA_024363595.1 Xenopus borealis | reverse complement strand
TATAGACAAATACAAAAGGTCCTCTGCACTCAACCCATTATCAATATATTTAAGACATATTTAAGATATGTATTTGTCTATATATATATATATATACATATATACATATATACATATATACATACATACATACACACACACAGAGATGTTTTCATCTAATATATGAGTTCCAAAAGTAATTTTACTGTGACATATAAAATTGGGATATTTGGAGACTGTTCGCCAGCAGGTTCTGGAATTAAGAGTAGGGATGAACCGAATCCACTATTTTGGATTTGGCCGAAATCCCAAATCCTTCACAAAATTTGGAATTTGGATCCTAATCTGCATATGCAAATTAAGGATGGGAATGGGAAAACATTTTTTAGTTCCTTGTTTTGTGACAAAAAGTCACGTGATTTCCCTCCCAGCCCCTAATTTGCATATGCAAATTAGGATTCAAATTTGGTTTAGCCGAGCAGAAGGATTTGGCCAAATCCTGCCCAAATCCCAAATAGAATCCTGGATTCGGTGCATTCCTAATTAAGAGGCACAGGGAAATATAATGCAGGAACTTAAATTTTCTGTTATTTATTGCTCCTTTATACTATTACTTGCTCAGCTTACTTCTCCTTCCATGATCATTTTCGATTTCTCCTACTAACTCTCATTTTGCTCATGTTGAATACATACTAATACAGTAGAACCCCATTGTATGTTTTTCAGGGGACCAGGAAATAATTATGTAAAATCAAGGAAAATGTAAAATCAGGGAAATGTGTTAAAGGAGAATGTCTACCATGAGCTAATAAAATACTTTTGCACAAAAATTCAACCTCCAGTGTGCTGCAGTGAATATGATACTTTTAAAGGACTTAAAGTTCCATGCTCTAAGTGGCTCCACAACTGAAGCATAGTTGGGAATAAACTTAGAATACCAAGAAGTAAGACCTAAGAAAGCTTTTAAGATCTAGAAATCAGATTGAGTAGATGCTTATGTTACAGCATTGATATGGTCAGGGTCAGGCAGTAATCCATCTTGTGAAATTTTATGACCCAGAAATGACAGCTGAGTTTGTCTGAAGTGGCATTTCAAAAGGTTCAGTTTGAGTCCTGCAGAATCAATGCATTTCAGGATCCTTTCCAGGTACTTGTCATGGAGATCCATAGTTGGAGCGTAGACAATTATGTCATCCAAGTAGCATTGTACACCAGGTATGTCATGGAGTATAGAAGACATCAGTCTTTGAAAACAACTTGGTGCTGAAGCCAGTCCATAAGGTACACGCTTGAACCGAAACAAACTATCATGGGTGATAAATGCAGTGAGGTCTCGGCTTTCTTCATGCAGTAATACTTGATGATAAGCACTCTGAAGATCCAGGGTTGAAAAGAATTTTGCTCCTCGGAGTTCTGAAAATATTTCCTCTATGTGTGGCAAGGGATGATTATCAATAACCACTGCTTTATTAGGTTCACTGAGATCAACACACAATCGAATACCTCCAGTTTTCTTCTTTGTTACAACAATTGGTGAAACCCATTCAGAGGATTCTGATTTTTCAATCACATCTTGCTCTACCAGTTTCTTTAGTTCCTGTGAGACAGTCTCCCTTATAGAGTAGGGCAAGCGCCTCAATTTCTGGCGTACTGGTTTTACTTCTGGTCTCAACTTAACTTTGTGTATAAAGTTCTTTGCACAGCCCAGTGATGTGTTGCTTTGTGGTGAAATTTTAGACACAGGCTGTGTGGCAGGCACTGGCGTTGTAGAGACATCAACTAATTGTAGGTTTAATGCAGCAAAGAGATCCCTTCCAAGTATAGCAGTACCATTATTCACAATGTAAGTGTCACATTTTACAGTATTTGATTGAAATTGTATAGTCACTGGCAAGCAACCAAGCACAGGGATTGGATCCTTTAAGTAACTGACCAGTCTCAGGGCAGGTTCCTTAGCACTGTATTTTGCCTGTGACTGCGCATTATTAGGCCACAGTGCTAAATTCACAATCTGTACATTCCCAGCAGTTCCCTGACTGAGAGTTTTAGCCTCCGCCACAGCTGTTTCAATTTGGCTAGCAACTGTAATAGCCTTTGCAAGGGTTAAATCTTGCTCTAGGAGCAGTCTCTCTCTAATGCACAGTGAGTTTGTTTTTTCCACTATTTGGTCTCTTAGCATTTAATCTGTTAGATTCCCAAACTCACAGGTAACAACCAGCTCTCTCAAAGCCGCTACAAAGTGTTCAGTGGATTCGCCATTACGCCTTCCACGTTGGCAGAATTTCAGCAACCAGTAACCTAACTTTCGCGCAGCTGGGCCCAACCCCACCCCCCTCTGTGCAGATTATTTTTGTGGCACGAAGGGGGCTGCAGTTAGGCTAAATCCGCCGGGGGGCCCTGCGGGGGTGCGGGCCCTGGTACACTCGCACTGCCTGCTCCCCCTGGTAGTTACGCCACTGTCAGCAACCACATTTACTCTTGGCATGAAAAAGTTCTTTATAGTAGTAAGAGCAGTTTCATAAGTCTCATCAGGTAATGGTAATGTATAGAATATACACTGTCCTTGTGTGTCACGGTCGGCACCCAACACCAGAACAAATGCCAAGCACCCTGGTCTCGACTCATGCTTCACCAGTAGTGTGACCGCCTTTGGCTTCGGGAGGAGACCTCAGCTACTCAGATGCCACCTGGACTCCAACAAGAGGTACAGGGCAAGAGTTCTGGCCAGAAATGGGGCATGATATTGTAAAGTCTTTAAGGCTAAAGGTCACGGTACAAACAGGAGAAGGCAGATTTGTGGTCAAACAGGCTGGGTCGAGGCAGGTGGACAGCTAGGGTAGTCAGGCAGGCAAAAGGTCAAACCGGGTGATCAATCAGGAGGACTAGACAGAATCGAGTTGCTAACAGGCACGGGTCAGATTTCAGAAGTCAGAGTGGTCAAATAGGCAGGCAGGGTCAAACACAGGAGATCAGGAATACAAAGAAGCTAGCGCAAGGTACAAGGCACCAGGTAAAACCTATCACGGGCAACTTGCAATAGTCAAAGTTCCCGGTTAAATATTTTTAATTTGGCGCCATTGCGCACTAACGTCATGCTTCAGAGCGCCTGTGCCTTTAAATAGCGGAAGAGTGTGCAGCGCACGCACTAGGAAGCAGCTGGCAGGAAGAAGAGGAGTGGCGCGAGGGGCGTCCCCACCGCACCACTAAACCACCAGGGTGAGTCTTCTTCACACTCTGTTCCCAGGCAGTGAATAAGTAAAGCACACTTTCTAGCAGCAGAAATCTCCCCTTGGTCAGCAGCAATAATGTAATTTTCAAACATACGAATCCAAGCAGTACAAGGTATGGTAGACTCACCAGGTCTTGGAAAGAAAGCTGCAGGCTATTGCAGAGGTAGAAAAGACATTCTTGTCGCCATTTGTTATGTTTGGTAGCCAAGGATGAGGAGAGTATAACAGTGCTTTATTAACAGGCTCATACAGGCCTTACACAACAGTAACTTCTTACTTTCACTTTCAAGCTGTACAGAAAGTCCTGTGTATGAACAGTACAAGTTCTGTGCACAGTGACACCTGCAGGCCATTTGTATTAACACCACAACCACCAATATGGATGCATGCAACTTAGTGACCATCAAGTATTATTACAAAGAAAAATGAAAATAATTAAATAACAGTAAAAAATTATTTGCTTAAAATAGATGAGAGATGCCTTCCTGTAATTTTGGTTTTTTGGCTAAAGGATCCCATACCTGTACAACTATGTTGAAGCTACAGAGATATGGAGTATGGCTCAAACATAGGAACCTAGAGGACAAGACCCAAAAGCTTACAGTTAGATCAAAACTCTGTTTTTCCAGCAAGTGAGGGAATACAGGGTTATGGAAGATAGCTCATTATACAAGTTGATCCAGGGACTAGTCCGGTTGCCTTTTTGGAGTCAGGAAGGAATTTTTTCCCCCTCTGAGGCAAATTGGAGAGGCTTGGGATGGGGTTTTTTGCCTTCCTCTGGATCAACTAGCAGTTAGGCAGTTAAAATTAAAAAAAAAAAGTTAAAAAGGTTGAACTTGATGGACACGAGTCTTTTTTCAGCCTAACTTATTTCCTTCCTGTGGGATCAAGCCAAACAAAGCTAGTGTGTAGATGGGTTGCTGGGAGTTATAAAATAATTGTGCTGGAGGACTGTATGATGTGCAATTTGTATTCTTGACTTCCAGGATACAAACTCTGGTTATTGTTGAACATAATCAATCACCATGTTTTTCTTTTTTTTATACCAGCAATGCATATTTCATTGCTAGAATTCTAGCCTAATTGCACAAGTTGCCACTTTTTCCTGATCATCCCTGGAGAACCACTCGTGCCATGTGCCTATTTGATTACCTGGTGTTGTTTCATTCCAGGTGCACCACTTGTTCCTGTACATACAAGCTGAGGTGCCTCGAGGTGCATGCCATGAACACATCCAACTGTCTACTCAAAGAAGGCTTAACGTATTCGGCTTCCTTGCAGAACACATTTATTCTGCAATTTTCATATCACTGTATATGAACAAGTAGTTGTGGCTTTCCTTACAGGTTACAATTTGTTTGCTCATTAATTTTTTTTTTTTGCCGTTTAAACTTTTTGTTGAGGCCGTCACATTGTCTCATTCAAAAAGCGTCTGTGTTGCTTTAGTATGGGGCAGATTCACTAAAGGGCCAAGTGGCCGTCGCCAGCGAAAATTTGCTCGAAATTCAATCCGCAGGGACATTGCCAATTCACTAACAGACGCAGATGACAATTCGTTAGCGAACAGTACCATTGCTAGTGTTCATTCGCCAGGCGACTTTTCTCTCAGGCCAATGGCCATTTATTCCGCATATTCAATAAAGTGCGGATTTTACTGAACTTTGCTTCTTTCGACAGCGTTGACTTCACCACCTCAGATCAGGCAAACTGCTATAATGAAGCTAGATCTTATGTCTATTGCATTATATCCTGTCTGGCAAAAATGCAATAAAGTTTAAAAAACGCTGGCGACTTTTACTTTTTTTATGCAGGATTACCTGCAAAAGTCCTGACTTAAACCTTTTTTGGCTTAACATGTTTCCTTAGACATTTGAGAACATATGAGGCATTCATTTTACAGTGGGCTCATGTGTATGGCATAATATTAACTCTTTATCTTTATTAAAGGGCAAGGAACGGCAAAGAAATAAAATCCCATTTTTACTTTCTTTAATGAAAAAGAAATCTATCTCCAATATACTTTAATTTTAAAATGTGTACTGTTTTTATAAGAAACCTGACTGTATGCAGTGAAATTTTCCCTTCATTTAGTGCTTCTGGTAGGGAAACAATCACTTATGAACAACAGGGGGATCCCCTGCCTTACTTACCAGCCATGCAGAACTCAAGCAGCTTTGATTTTTGATCATTTATGACGATCCCTAAGCAGCACAGACCACACTGAGCATGTGCAGTGCCAGTGTCAGACAAAGATGTATAACAAAGTTACAAGATGACAGCCCCCTGTGGTCAACTTTGAAAGCATAAATCATTTGTTTGATTAGGCTTGTGGTGCAGTAAGTTCATGTTTATGTTTAGTATACAAAATACAGCATTTCTAGCCTTATTCCATTTTACACTTTCCTTGCCCTTTAAGGTTCCTTGGACATAAATAATAAAAAGTGGTAACTTCAAGCATTTGCACCAAAAGACCGCTAAGCACATCTTCATTTTCAAATGCTCGCAATGCCGAAGTAACGATAGCAAAACGTCGTCAGCGTTAGGTGCCCGGGACGCAACTTCACATATTAGTGCAGTGATTTTCAGCCTTGTGCCTCCAGCTGTTAAGAAACTACAAGTCCCACAATGCATTTGCCTGACTGTGGCTGTCAGACTCCTTCATTGCATTGTGGGACTTGTAGTTCCTTAACAGCTGGAGGCACAAGGTTGAAAATCACTGTATTAGTGAATTAGCATAGCGGTATCGAATTTGTACCTGTCGAAGTGGTGCGAGGTATTTGAATCAGTCGAAATTATGGAGAGTGAGAGTCTAGGGCAGTGATCCCCAACCAGTAGCTCGTGAGCAACATGTTGCTCTCCAACCCCTTTGATGTTGCGCCCAGTGGCCTCAAAGCAGGACCTTATTTTTGAATTCCAGGCTTGGAGGCAAGTTTTGGTTGTATAAAAACAAGGTGTACTGCCAAACAGAGCCTCAATGTAGGTTGACAATCCACATAGGGGCTACCAAATGGCCAATCACAGCACTTATTTGGCTCCCCAAGAACATTTTTCATGATAGTGTTGCTCCCCAGCTCCTTTTAATTCTGAATTTTGCTCACGGGTTCAAAAGGTTGGGGATCCCTGGTCTAGGGTGTTCCTACAGCAGCCTAGGAGAGGGGCTTTCAGACTAATACTATTCAGGAAGTGAAACTCACATTAATGATTTAAGGTAAGGACAATCTAATCTAATAATGAGCCTAGCACTGTGACACTGCAGTCTCTTCTCCCTCACTTAGGATGTGATCCTTATGACCTGTTATTCCTGTTTCTTCCTTTTTCTGAATCATTAACACTTATAGCTTTAACAAAAAAAAGGCCTCTGCATGTCTTGTTTCAATGACAGATATATATCTAGACAGATATAACCTACTCCATTCTTGGAACAATAGAGCTGAATTATAGTGATATGACATTTTGCATTAGTATATAGCTGCAGTACTACACACTTCTATTATATTACTTTTAGTACATGCCCCTAGAGACTGCAGGCTTTTATTTTCTATATATTAGTGACATTGTCTAGCTTTTAAAAATTGAATCAGGCATTGCCCCTACACAGCCAACACGGTGAACACTATGGCCTATGGCAGATTGCTGGTTCCCTAGTGCCTCCTGCGTGGTCTCCCCATCTGTTTACATAGTACTGCATTAACCCCACCATCCCCTCCTTCCCCTGTTATGCAATATACAGTCATATGAAAAAGTTTGGGAACCCTTCTCAGCCTGCATAATAATTTACTCAATTTTCAACAAAAAAGAGAACAGTGGTATGACTTTCATTTCCCAGGAGTACTGAGGTGTTTTCTGAACAAAGATTTTTAGTGAAGCAGTATTCAGTTGTATGCAATGAATATGTGAAAAACTGGCTGTGCAAAAATGTGGGTACCCTTGTAATTTTGCTAATTTTAGTGCATGTAATTGATCAATACTTATTACTGGCAACAATAAATTGGTTGGATTAGCTCGTTAAGCCTAAGGGCTTAGTCACCTGGCGACAAAACGCCACGTCTTTGCGGCGACTAATCTCCTCGAATGGCTTGCTCGTAGCGCGCACCCGCTAAAAGTAAAGTCGCCTGCGCCTATTCACACGCGGCGACGCGATTTTCAAAGTCGCTGAAAATTGCCTCCAGTTTTGAGCGACTGAAAATTGCGGTGCCGCGTGTGAATAAGCGAAAAATGTTTTATGTTTGAATGCATTCGATCGTTGGACTCGTACGATTTTTTTCTAACAATCTTTTCTAACAAACTTTTTTTTAACAATTTTTTCATAAAATCATACGATTTTATTGAGAAATCAAATAGTGGTAAAATCCAACAAATTTGATGTTCGATGTTGTCGGATTTTACTTCGAAAAATCATAAGAGGGTCGAATTCGACCGCTGATAAATCTGCCCCTTAGGGTTGAATTTCAGGGTTAATTAACCCTGAAATTCGACCATTGAATTTTGGTCAAATTGCAATCCTTTTATACGAACTTAGAAAAACCTGAATTCGAAGGACTTTACCGCAATTCGATCAATCGAATAAAAAAAATTCGAACTAGGCAGTCAAATCAAAATTTAAAGAGCAAGTAATTCGACTGAAGAATATGCGAATAGAATTTTATTCGAATTATTCAAATCATTTGATTTGATCGAATTTTCAAAATTCAATGGTCAAAATGGCCTTCAAAAATATTTTCGAAAATTCGATCAGATTTCGAATCATTCATGTGAATTTGTTAAATCTGCCCTCAGTGTTGTACTGGGGAACATGGGGTCCACCAGAGAACCATCAGTGCGCGAAGAGGCTTATGGTGCATTTGGTAGCACAGCAAATGTTGGAAATTACAAGGGGCCGAAACACACCTGTGATCCAGAATTTACCCCAGTCCCTCATAGACTAGTCCAAACTATAGTAGATCCCACACCATTGTGTTTAATGCTCATTTAAAATTTAGGGCACTTGGTAAAACCTCAAATACATTTATATAGGACAAGTAGATGCTGCTTGGATATCCTGTAGTTCATTTTAGTTAGTAGTACTAGACTTTGAGAGAATACTGCTCTGCTGCAGAACTGGTGGTACAGACACTTGTTATAGAAGTCTGCCAAAGTTTAAAGGAGACATATTTTGTGGAAAACAAGAATGCATTATACTTTTTTTAAGCATAAAATGAAAGTGCTAAACTAAAGTTGTGTTTCAGGCTCATTTATTATAAATTTCTTCAAAAATTTTCCATCCCATTTATTACACTTTTTGCTTCCCCAGTAGAGCCAGCAGCACTCCGCAAACTGCATGGTAGTGTAGGATAAGAAACAATCAGCAGTTAAGTGGACCTGATAGGGAACCAAAGCCTGGCTTTACTTGTATGACTGCAGGACTGTGAATGGATATTCCTCTCGTAGTATTCTTCTGGAATGTTAGGACACACATACCCTTCATTTGTACTAGGATAGTACCTGAACTTTGTGGTGTCAGATGATTGGTGTTTGCAAATAAAAAGTGGTCTCTTCTCCTGCTTGCAAGTTAGTCCACCATTATTAGACCACCATTACTAGCTCACCAGTCAATGGGGCCCCTGATATGTTGGGCTCTGCCAACAAGTAGCAAGGGCCCCAATGCAAGAATAAAAAATACCCCAACTATCAACCACTTAAACTGGGCTCACGTCATACAAGTGCCACTCCTTTCATGACCAGTGAATTCAACTCTTCCATCTAAGAGCCCTCTCCACCATGGGGCCACTTACTGCAGAGCCCCCCTGATGTCAGCCCTGGTTCTAGAAGCCAGGGAGCAAGGTGCATGTCTGCATACAGGCAATTTAAATGTTTGGCTGCAGCATTGTTGCACTTGTAGCAATAGTTAAGACATTAATTTCTGGGCCAAAATGGATCAATCAAGGGCCCACAAAATTGAAGCCCACTAGACACCAGTCCCACCCTGTTGGCATCACAAAAACCTGATCACATATAAAATGCAGAGCCACCATGACAGTGGGTAGAATGGAGTCTTGTCAGGGGCCCTGTCCAATGGAGGGCCTGTGCACTCAGGCCCCTGGATCTATAGGTATACCACTAATTTAAGAATTATGCAACACGTGCAGCCTTTATCCTCTTACTTTACACAAGATGGTTAGTAGAACAATTAGTTCTACCCATGCAACTTCAGTTAACCCTAATTGATTGTAATATTTTTTTCCTTTACATTGGGTTTCAAATTGTCTTCAAACTGCCTTTTCTGTTAACCCTGAACCTTCAACAAATATTTACAGTCTATTCATGTATTGTAACTCATTCAGCCATGTTTCAGCAATACGAATGATAGCATATTCATTTTCAAGTGCCATTAACTCAAGCTCCCTAGAACAATTGTAGCTTGTATTGCAGAGCTAGAGTGAAGGTAGAGTGAAGGACCGATGCTGGAATCCTTCCTCCCCTTAGATCAGGAGTGCCCATTATTTACAAATGCAAGGTCTACTTGTCCTGATAGAATCTACATCCATAAAAGCATTGTTAGCATTCTGTCCCATGAAAAATATTACTTAAATATGATAAAAATGATTATGAAACAACATATTGCTACATTTAACAAACAACTTTTATATCCATGTGGCCTTAACATTATAAATATCTGAATGAAGAGAATTAAACAGGAGGGTAATTTAGACAAGTTTGTTTGTTGACACAGTATTGAGATCTGCTGATCACCAGCTTAAGGTCTACCGGTATCGTACCCGATCTACCTTTTGGGCCAGTAACGGAACTAGGTGGGCCCTGGTGCTGGCCGTGCTTCCAACCCTCCTCCGTATGGATTTTCTTTGTGGCTGCAGCCGACTCCAGCAGTGTGCAATCTACCAGGGGGCCCTGCGGAGGCGTGGGCCCTGGCCCAATTGCACCCCCAGTAGTTATGCCACTGTTTTGGGCACCCCTGCCTTAGATAGCAGCTGAAAGAATTAACCCTAGGAAAAGAGAGCTGTATTAGTGTAGCTTGCATCTAGGCAAGTGATGGGGTTTTAAAAAGACTCTCTAATAGTGATGGGCAACTTTAGCCTGCTGTGTATTTGCGGTGAATACATTTGCGAAACGCCAGCAAAATTTCACCTGGCGAAAATTCACCCACGTCTCATTTTGGACTCTGGCGTCAGTTTTTGGCCGAGGGCGCCCATTTCTGGCGTCCGTTTTTCCGACGCCGGCAATGGACGCCCGTGACCAAAAAAGGGAATTTTTTGAGAAATGCCGCTGATTCGCCCATCACTACTCTCGAAGTATTCTGGTCAGAAGTGATAGCAGGAAGCTACAGACTCCAAAGCAGTGGTCCCCAATCAGTGATTCACAAGCAGGTGCTTGAATTTTGAATTCTAATAATAATTTCATAAAAACAAGGTGTGAAGCCAAGTAGAGTTTCCTGTAGGCTGTCAGTCCATATAGGTGCTGCCAAATAGTGAGGGAGGGACGGAGGGGGAGAGAGTTTTTGTTTTTTCTTTTGAATAATATACCTTAATATCCATCCCTTCAAAAACCTTCTCCCAGTCTATCTAGAGGAAGGCAAACCAACCCCTATACAAGCAGCTACAGAATTTATATATTTAGTGTGACATTTCTGTAATGTGACCCCACCTCATGCTCTAAGGGTAAGACATCTCACACTTTCCAGGTCCCTGTCTGCTAGCAACAAAAAGGGTTATGAAAACAGGAAACATTTCTCATTTTGGACCAGATTCAATTAAATGAGAGACTTATCTCCTTATTCAATACCAGATTGTGCAACAGAGTTAGATGCAATTCAGTGAGAATAATTTATCCTAATGTCCACATCAAGAAAACTATATTGAAGTATAAGGGGGAAAATAACTGCATGTGAATTATGAGGAAAAAAAAGTCTCCTCAAAATAATGATTGTCCCTATAAGCTTTAATAAAAATACTAGCTATCTCCCCTCCACTACTGAAGACCTCTGAAAAACATGATACAATGGACAGGTAAGGAATGTAAGGTGGTGGTGTTGACTCAGAGGACAGAAGGTAAGGTAACCAAGACTTCGTATAAAATTTCCTCCCATAGTTAAGCTTTTAAGGCAACTGTTATGACTCGGCATAACTGAATAATATCCTGTTCTCGACTTGTGTGCTATGAATGGCTTTGGCTCTCTGCATCTACTTCTCTTGTATAGTTTGGAAACTCACATAAATCATGTTATTTTAGTTGCAACATTTTTGTAATTTTTCAAAATAAACAGTTGCTGAAGTTGAAAAAAACTAGCAAATCCAATAAACTCAAGTTTTGCCCATCTTTTCAGTATCTGATGAGCTGGTCAAGAGGGTGACAACATATGTCCATAAAATGAATCCCTCATTCCAATATGCAAATCTGATGTCTCCAAATTTCAACAATACTTTGTGCAGAGTTGGACTCTTGGAGAATCTGTTTGTGAGAGTAACATTTCCCCCTAGTGTGAATTCCTGTTATTACACCATCTAAATCAGTGGTCCTCAAACTTGGCCCTCCAGCTGTTAAGGAACTACAAGTACCACAATGCATTTTCCTGACTGTGGCTGTCAGACTCCATCATTGCATTGTGGGACTTGTAGTTCCTTAACAGCTGGAGGGCCAAGTTTGAGGACCACTGATCTAAATCATCATGTAGACCAACAAATGATGAAGTCACCAAACTATGGAAGAAAAAGTGAAAGAAAAGTCTTTGCCCTGTCTTACAATCATGGGAAAATCTATAGCCATGCTTCAGAGGTTGAGGCCCCACTCCCACTAGGGTCTGGACCAGGGCTATATTTGATCATAATTCAAGTTTTAGCCACACTCCCATTATACCCAACCATGTCTGTTCTGCTCACAGACACCCCAATCCCACCTGGGTCACATTTCCAATCACACTTCCTGTTCTGCCTCCTATGGAGGTTTTAGGGTGCATTTCAATGTTTTTCAATATCAATGGGTAAGTATAATAAGGGTGAAAATGCTTATTACCATTTTGCTGGTGAAATGGTGAGGGGGGGGGTCTCTGACTGAAACCAGTGCCAAGGTCAGGAGACCTTGTCCCAAGAAATGCTTCTATGCAGGGGGTCTTTTTATACTATGAATGGAGTTAAATAGTTAGGGACCACCATTCAGGGTTTACCTTGATGTGGTATGGTGACATCAATTTTATGATCAGAACTTTGTAACAAAAAACCCTGTTTTTGTAAAACTTGCATACAGTCATGTGAAAAATTAGGACACCCTATGAAAGCCTGTGTGTGGAGTAGACATGCCTTGCTCAACCTCAACCATGAACATCTTGATTTTGATAGGTAAATACATCCCTTTGCTTTGAAAATAAGGCATGGATTTAAATTTTTTTCATACAAACTTTTTTTCATGTACTCCAATAAATAAATAATGGAAATCATTCCAAGTGAGGAAGCTAAAAAAAAATAAACTTCTACAGTAAGAACAAGGCCAGTAACTATATAAGGTGCATGTATCTTTACCATTGAATTCTAAACAAGCCCACGCTGGTTTTGTCCTTTTATTTAAAAGTTGTCATTTGAGTTTTGATTACCCCTTGAGAGCATAAATGTAATAAGTTTATGCATCCCATATTAAAAAAAGCAGTATTTCTAAGTTATTGTATTATCATTGTTGTATTATCATCATTTGAGTTGGACTATGGGTATAAATCATCTGCCAACTCCTGCAGTTTTCTGGAAGACCAAAGTTTTTCAAAAATAAATGGAAAGCCAATACCTTGTCTGCTACAAACGGATGAATCCCAAACTTTATTCCATGTTGAACACTGAAGTGTTGTGAGCACCATGGAATAAAGTTTGTGATTCACCCGTTTGTAGCAGGCAAGGTATTGGCTTTCCATTTATTTTTGACTATTTCACTGGCGAGTGGCTAGGCCAGAGCCTCTACCCAATTCCCCTGATTGGACTTTAATTAGACCAAAGTTTTTTCCCTTTAAAGGAGGCCTCTCCAATCATATCTTTCCGGCACAGTCTGTTTTGGTCCTGCAATGGCCACTGGTGGGACAGCACAATATTACGGACAATTGTCCCCAAAAATCTTTTTCTGTTATTAATTTATATCCTCAGTTAGCAGCACAAGCCCCTTTGAAGACAACTTGATACTGTTTTTTTTTTTTCCAGTTTTTTCTGGATAAATAAGAAAGACAGACAAGCAGGATTGAGCTTGAGAGTTTGTGTATGTTTTTCAGTTCTATCTGCTATGTTACTATATAGCCCATGGATATTATGGTCTTAAATTGGAGGCATGTAAGAAGCAGAGTAAGCTGCAACTTAGCCCTTTAATTGCCAGAAATAAAAAATAAGACAATTTCATTCAAAATCCATACATTGAAATAAAAGCTTTACCTTTGCCTTGGCAATTCCTGATGCACAGCCAGACTAATAGGAGATAGCGCTGTGACAGGGACTGGTTATTAGCCCTTACTGTCTAATAGACTGCTGCATAGACCTACAATGTGTCTTATCAACTTCACATGTCTGGTAGAACCAATACATTCTGGGGGTCATTTATAAACTTCGCGCAGAGAAGATTGATTCGCAGAGTGAATAAATTTGCCCTCCGCCTGGTTATATTTATAAAGCTGAATAAGAGTGTGCAAACAGATTTACGAATTTGTTTTTCACATTGCGAATGTCTATAGGAGCTTTTCAAATATGGCAAAAATCACAAATTGCGAACACTCGGCGCCACAACTTTGGTGGCGGAGAAAATATTCGCAAAACTGTTTTGCAAATTGCGAATTTAAGTTACTTTTAACGCTATTTTCGCACAAAACAACCTTGCAAAGTGCCTGTACTCACGCAAAGACCCGTCTTGTTTGCGAGTTGTTTGCGAAAATTCATTCACAATGCGAATTCGCAAAAACCGGAAGGACGGGCACAGTAGTGCAATATTTTAGCGTTCAGGAAAAAGCATGGGCAAAACTACCATTTGCGAACAATTATGCACTGCGTGAACCTTATAAATTACCCACTCTGTGTCTTGTGCTCTAGGCTTTTGGCCAAAAAATCTGAAAGCTGAAAGGGGAGTGGTGCTGCCATACATAGACTTTCATGTTAGTAGAAAATATGACCACTCAGCTTCAGAAAGGAATGGTTGGGGTTGATTGTTAAAAAATGATAAAACAAAACTGGAATAGGTTGTGAATTTATGACATGAATTGGAAATATTTGGTTGGTTTTAATTTGATTTTGCCAGATCTAATTTTTAACCTTTTAAAAGACACTGAAGCTCCATATCCTATCATGTTTGTATATCACATCAAACATCAGTACTCACCACAATTCAAACAGAGTCCTGTGCTTTTCCTGACCAGTCAATAATACTGCATGATACTTGTGCCACCATGCTTCATGGGCTCTGCAGTGTACACTGAAGCATGGTGGCACAAGTATCGTGATATGGGAATGTTTCTCATACCATGGTGTTGGGCCTATTTATCACATACCATGGGATCATGGATAAGTTTCAATAATACTTGAAGATGCCATGTTGCCTCATGCCAAAGAGGTGATGCCCTTGAAATGGGTGTTTCAACAAGCCAACAACCCAAAACACACCAATAAAGAACATCTTGGTTCCAGACTAGGGATGTAGCGAACTGTTCGCCGGCGAACATCGGCTGTTCGCGCTCGCCGGAAGTTCG
>CM044446.1:15115920-15157448 GCA_024363595.1 Xenopus borealis | reverse complement strand
CATCATTTATATGGCATATATTTTCTGGCCTCTGTGCTTCAGTGGCTGCAACCCAAAAAATGAATATTTTCAGCATTTATCTGTGGGATTTTTTTTTTCTCCAGGGACACATTTTCTGGCTTCTTTTCAAGGGCTAGGATATTTCCCAGGCTTAGAAATGTTGAAGTAGAGTCCCCTGGGTACTGAGCAGATACTGTACAGCATTTCTCTAAGTATTTTCTTTGAACATGTGGCATCTGGCCTCTATTATAAGCGGGTCATATTAGTTTGGGGTTATCTGATAACCTCTTACACATGTCAATGAAGGTCACTATTGGACTAAATTTACTTCCTAGAAGGACTTACAAAACATTGGAATGTCAATTCCCCCTGCTATAGGAGTGTATGCCCAGTTTTGATATCATTGTATCGGACAGCTTAAGACTTTATAGTGAAAATGTTTGCAAGTAGTTTCCTCTGATGTGTTTATTATATACTTCAAAATCATATTTTATCACATTAGTCAAGCATAATGAACATTAATTAGACAATATAAATTATTTTAACCTTGTTTTTTTCAGTCTGGGAATTCATAATTATAGCAAGCAGGAGCCATTTTGTGGACAGTTATTAAAGGGCAAGGAAAGGCAAAGAAATAAAATCACATTTTTACTTTCTTTAATTAAACAGAAATATATCTCCAATATACTTTAATTAAAAAATGTGTACCATTTTTATAAGAAACCTGACTGTATGCAGTGAAATTCTCCCTTCATTTACTGCTGAGGATAGGAATTGTTCATACTTATGAACAGCAGGGGGAGCCCCTGCCTTACTTACAGCCATGCAGAACTCAAGCAGCTTTGTTTTTTGATCATTTATGACGATCCCTAAGCAGCACAGACCACACTGAGCGTGTGCAGTGCCAGTGTCAGACAAAGATATATAACAAAGTTACAAGATGACAGCCCCCTGTGGCCAACTTTGAAAGCATAAATCATTTGTTTGATTAGGCTTGTGGTGCAGTAAGTTCATGTTTATGTTTAGTATACAAAATACAGCATTTCTAGCCCTATTCTATTTTACACTTTCCTTGTCCTTTAAGGCAAGCCTTGCATCATCTCAGAATCTTGTTTGTGCACCAGAATGTGGGACCTGATATCTATCCCCATGTCCTGGCTACACAATTAAATGGTTAAGAGAACTGGGGGAATGTGTGGGGAGCAGTGGCATCTAGGAAGTGCTGAATGGAAAGTGACAGCTGAGATTTTTAAATGAGCTTAAAACAGCTATGAATGCTTTAATAAAAATTTGAAATTGGATTTCATGTTTAATTTGAAAAGGGCTTTTATTATAAAGATTTTTGTGTCTGGGTAACGGGTCCACTTTAATAGAATCAGCCATCACAACATCACCCGGCAGTGCATTCCCCAACCTCCCTGTGAAGATCCACCTACTCTGCTTCAAATGAAGACTCTTTTCTTCTAGTCTGAAGGGGTGTCCTCTGGTGCGGTGATCCTCTTTATGGCTAAAAAGGTTCCCTGCTATTTGCCTATAATGTTCTCTAAAATACTTGTAAAGTGTAATCATGTCCCCTTGCAAGCACCATTTTTCTACATAGAAAACAACCCCAACCATGGCAGTCTACCCTCATAATTTAAGTCTTCCATCCCTTTAACCAGTTTAGTTGCACGTCTCTCCAGCTCATTTATATCCTTCTTAAGGCCTGGTGTCCAAAACTGCAGGTGTGGCCGGATCAGGGACCTATAAAGAGGCATAATTATGTTTTCATTGCTTGAGTTTATGCCCTTTTTTTAATGCAGGACAGAACTTTATTTGCTTTAGTGGCCTACAGAATGGCACTGCCCAGAATTAGACAACTTGTGATCTACAAAACCCCAAGATCCTTCTCAACAAAATTCCCAACAAACAGCCATTTAGGGGCAGATTTACTAAGCTTGGGTGAAGGATTCGAATGCAAAAAATTTGATTTTCAGATTTGTTTTTTGGCTACTTCGACCATCGAATTTGCTAAATTCGATTGAATCAAATAAATCTAACGTTTCAAATGAAAAAATTGTTCTACCATTCGATGGTCGAAGTACTTGCCCTTTAAAAATGTATTAGATCGCCTGCTTCACCAGATTAAACCTACCAAGTTGCTATATTTGCCTATGGGACGCTCCCATAGGCTTTTTCTAAGTTTTTTTGATCGAATAGAAATCATCCGATTTCTCAAAAAAATCGGTGAAATCAGATGATTTGTTCGATATATCGTATAGTGATAAAGTCCTATGATATTTGATTTTGTAGGATTTTACTTCGGGAAAAATACGAGGGTGGAATTCAAGGGTTTTTAACCCTTGAAATTCGACCCTTGATAAATCTGTGCATTACTTGCATATATATTATTTTGCCAAAATGCATAACCTTGCATTTATCAACATTGAACCTCATTTTCAAGATTGCTGCCCAGTTTTCAAATAACTCTGCAAAATGGCAGTACCCTGCACAGAAGCTATAATTCTGCACAAAAATAGAAACAGTACTTTATATGAGCTCCTGCAGATCAGCAAAGGACCTAGTATTGCAGTGGTTTTTAAGAATTATGTAAATTGCACTATTGTACAGTTAAGTAATTTTTTAAATTTTGAAATGTTGGCTTTTAAAATGTGTGGTAAAAACCCTATCCTTTGTGTGGTGGTGTATCACCCCCCTGGTGTTCACCGTGGTTTTATAACAGAATTTTCTGAATTGCTATCTGCTATTGTACTTAAATATGACAGAATTTTGATGATTGGGGATTTTAATATTCATGTTGATATGAGCTCTGATTATTTTTCTTCAGAATTCTTAAATTTAGAGGTTTTAGATCAGTTTGCCCAAATATCACTAGAAGAACTGAGGAAGATTGTTTATCAGTTAAAACCTTCCTTTAGTATCTCTGATATTCTTCCAGTTAATTTTTTAAAGAAAATTTTTGATTGTATAGCCCCTCAGGTTTTGGATATTGTAAATGTCTCCATGTTATCGGGTCGTATTCCAGATTGCTTTAAATTGGCCATTGTTCAGCCCCTTTTAAAGAAACCCAATTTAGATTCAACGAATTTAAATAATTATAGACCAATCTCAAAATTACCACTTCTATCAAAGATTATGGAAAAGGTGGTCTTCAATCAATTGATACAGGTGTTGGAGGATAATGATATGTTTGAAAAAATTCCAATCAGGTTTTAGGCAAAAACATAGCACCGAGTCTGCCCTTACGAGAATTTTAAATGATTTATTAATGACTGCTGATATGGGGGACGTTTCTGTGTTAGTTCTACTGGATTTAACAACAGCTTTTGATACAGTGGACCATGAAATTTGGTTAGCGAGGTTAAGGAATTGGGTTGGGTTGTCTGGATCAGCACTAGGATGGTTTAGATCGTATTTGCCTAATCGAGTGGCGGTAAATGATTCCAAATTGTCAATTTGTGATCTGTATATGCTGCCTTTGGGATTTTTAATTCGTAGGTTTAATATTTCTTTTAATTTTCATGCAGAAGATACGCAAGCTTTATTTTTCTTTTAAGCGAAATGATCGTAATGCTTTGAACAACCTTGTGGAATGCTTAACCGCGATTAAATCCTGGATGGATTGTAATTTTTTAAGCCTAAATGAAGATAAAACTGAGGTTTTGATTGTTGGTCCTAAAAAGATTAAGAAGACGTTGCATTTGGATCTTGGTCCTTTGGAGTCTAAAGTGAGCATGTCGGTAAAAAATTTTGGTGTTTTTGACTCTTTTCTATGCATGTAAATAAGTTAGTTCAGACATGTTTTTTTCATCTTAGAAATATTGCTAAAATTAAACATGTTCTTTCTTTTCAGGATACAGAAAGAATTATACATGCTTTTGTTTCCTCCTGTTTGGATTATTGTAATTCATTATTTACAGGTCTGAGTCAAAAATCATTGGCTAGGCTCCAGTTAGTTCAAAATGCAGCTGCTAGGTTATTAACAAAATTATCAAAATGTTTCGCTCACATTAGTCCATTGTTGGCTGCTTTACATTGGCTACCGGTGAAGCTTAGGATAGATTTTAAAATACTATTTATGACTTTAAATAATGGAGCTACTAAATATATGTCGGAGTTACTGACTGTACAAAATGGTACTAGATTATTAAGATCCACTAGTTATTGACTTTTAAAAATTCCAAGAACTAGACTGAAGGGGAAAGGCGATTGTGCTTTTGCTGCATATGCTCCTAGACTTTGGAATAATTTGCCACTGTATATTAGACAGGCTAGTTCTGTTGATATTTTTTAAAAGTCAACTGAAGACTTATATTTTGGCTTTTAATTAGTATGAATTAATGTATTGTATTACTGATTTGTGCGTCTAAATGATTATTTCTTTTTCTTTGTATTTAATCGATGTAAGTTTGTAGTTGTACAGCACTTTGTAGCTTTGCTTTGAAAGATGCTATATAAATAAAATTTTACTTACTTACTTACTACACAGCCCTGCATTACTCCACAAACAAAACTGGTCCAATTAGAAAACATACAAAGAAAAGTCAGCTCTTGCACACCCTGATACAGAAGATCCTGTAGTGCTGTCTGGTGCTCAGTGGTAGAGGTCAGGCAGGACTGGACTGAGAATTAAAATAGGCCCTGGCATTTCAGTTACACAAGAGGCCCATCAGCCCACATAGAGGCCCAAACAGTCCCCACCAGCCCACTAAACACTGACTTTCTATGGGACCTTATAGCAGCCCCTCTGGCATTTGCCCTAACCCACAAATGGCCAGTCCGGGCCTGAGGTCAGGCCACCTCCAAATTGATTAATTAGAAGCAAATTATCCACGGCACAACGTTGCACTGCACTTCTGTATTAAACATGCAAGTTGATTCCTTGCTTGCATCAGTTCTGTGTATGGATAATTTGCTTCTAATTAACCAATTAGAAAATGTTCCATTAACCACCACTCTTTGTAGTCTATTTTTTAGACAGTTCTCTGTCCAGGTACAAATACTATGTTCCAGGCCAAAATTTAACAGTGACCTTCTGTAAAGTAAATCATATCCACTGCCATCCCAGAATCAGGGCCCCTGCTCACCTTCTCATAAAAAGAAGTCAAGTTAGTCTGGCAAGATCTATTACGCATTAAACAATACTGGCAAAAACTCATAGTATTATGATTTGCTATGAAGTCCAGTATCTTATCCTTTATTAAAAAGCTTTCCTACCACCGACAGACTAACTGGCCTATAGTTTTGAGGCTGAGAATGGGATCCCTTTTTGAATCGCAGCACCACATTAGCAATTCGCCAGTTTCTCAACACCATGCCAGACCTCAATGAATCCTGAAAAATTTAGTAAAGATGCATGACAATGACAGAGCTAAGCTCGCAAAGTTCCTGGGATGAATACCATCCGGCCCCAGACGGATCTTGCGAATTTGCTTATGTTTGAACCATGCATCATTATTTGTATTACTAAAATTAGGGCTATTAAGAAGGAAAACTTCATTAACTGGTTTCTCATTTGTGAAGACAGACGAAAAATAACAGTATAGAATCTCAGCTTTTTTTTCCCCATCAACCAGCTGATCCCCCTCTGATTAAGGGTCCCACCCCTTCCTGCTTTTTATTTTAATATTTACATGTTAAAAATATTTTTGGATTCTTTTTACTGCTTGCTGCTGCAATACACTTTTCCATATCGATGTTAGCATACCTGATTTATTGGCCTCCATGTACCTTATAAATTGTTTGGCTGTCCCAGCCTTAAAGGAAAACTATACCCTGAAATGAATACTTGAGCAAAAGATAGTTTATATCAAATTAAGTGACATATTAAAAGAATCTTACCAAACTGGTATATATATTTAAGTAAATATTACCCTTTTACATCTCTTGCCTGTGTGCTGCCTCAGAGATCACCTGACCAGAAATATTTCAACTCTAACTGTAACAGGAAGAAGTGTTGAAGCAAAAGACACAACTGTCTGTTAATTGGTATGTTTGTGTGCACCGTTAATCATACGATCTCAGGAGGCTGTCATTTTTTAAAATGGCAATTTTCAATTTATGATTACCCAATGGCACATGCTACAAAAAAGTATATTATTATGAAAATGGTTTATTTACATGAAACAGGGTTTTACAAATGAGTTGTTTTATGCAATATCGTTTTATGGAGACCTACATTGTTTGGGGGGGGTATAGTTTTCCTTTAAAAGCACGTCTACACCAACACTTCTATTGAACCAAAAAGGTTTTGCTTTGCAATGACGTTCCTTGCTTAAAAGGGGAATATACTGACATATATATATTAAGCAGCATTTCCCACTTGATATGATATTATATTATATTGAATCATATTATTATACAAGAATCATATTATTGTAAAGAGCATTGCCATTAAATAAATAAATACTACATCTCTGCATGCAATTGTTATTTTGTGTGTGTTCTCCCAGTGGGATTATAAATCTCTCTCTTGTGTTATGATTGGGTTTATCTCAGGTAAGAAACCTCAGGGCAGCGCTTACCATGATATCAGAACATGATTTCCTGTGGGTGTTGCTTCCCCTTTATCTTAATCCTCTCATTATTTATCTTCTCTTTCTATGCACTTGGATCTGTTCCCCTATCCCGCTCCTGAGATTTTTTGCTTCTTTTCCACACCCAAGTCATCACCTGCCCTAAACATGGATTCTGGGAACTGGTCTAGCAGTTGTTTAAGTGGGATAGGCTGATAGGTCTGTACTGTCTTATGGGGTTCTCTGGAATTTGGCCTTAAAAAACATTATCTAACATTTTAACAGATGTGTCTACTTACACATTTCAAGAAATAGAACACACACACACTTGTAATGCATTGCATCTGCTGATTTGTAAAAGTGTCAGGATACACTACAATTCAAATACACAACTGCTTCTTACAGGGGTTGATGACCTTTAAATTAACTTTTAGCGTGATGTAGAGAGTGATATTCTGAGACTATTTGTAATTAGTTTAAATTTTTTTTATTATTTGTGGTTTGAGTTATTTTATTCAACAGCTCTGTTTGCCATTTCAGCAATCTGGTTGCTAGGGTCCAAATTACTCTAGCAACCAGGTACTGATTTTAATAAATGACTGGAATACAAATAGAAGAGGGTCTGACTAGAAAGGTGAGCAATACAAAGTAGCAATAACAATTCAAAGCCTTATGGAGCACTGGTTTTTATATGGGGTCAGTGACCAGCATTTGAAAACTTGAAAGAATCAAAAGAAGAAGACAAATAATGCAAAACCTAAGGCCAGTTGAGAAATCACTTAGAATTAGCCATTCTCTGACATACTAAAAATGTGAACCACCCCTTTAAAGTTAAAAGGCAACAAAGCAAGCATCAGTTTAGTACTTGTGAAAGGGACTGATCTCCCAGAATCAATTAACCTACTGATCTCTACATTATTTTGTCCAAAGCTCTCATTTTACAGGATTTTGGAGCTTGGTTACATGCTACATTTGTTATCTACTAAGTGCTTATAATTAAAGGCAAATAGTAGTTTATTTAGAATGCCAGCAGAGGGTAGATGAGGTATCTAACCCACACAGAGGAAAGATGAGAAAACTGCATCTACCAAAGATGCCAGCAATACTAGGGGCATGTTTACTAAGATTGGAGATAAATATTTGGAGAGATTTCTGGAGATGTTGCCCATAGCAACCAATTAGATTTAAACAGCCACCTATAAGTTAGCAAAGATCTGATTGGTTGCTATGAGCAACATCTCCAGATATTTATCTCCAATGCCCCTAAGCTATTGCCTCCAGTGAGAAGAATACCCCAGACACCTGCCAAGTGCCCAGGAGTGGCACATTGGAAGCCTGACATACTGTATATTAAACATAAGTGTTTTAATTGTTCTTAGAGTTCAGAGATTTAGATATCCAACATAACAGTTGTGCCTTGGCAGTGCTTTGCGCTTCCCCACATACCCATGTTGCAGTTATGTAAGCGTTAATAGAGGACTGTTACTCCTGCAGATGACATTGGAATGAGATTTTATTTGTCACTCTCTGACCTCTAAGGTTGTAATACATATGTATACACTGGTTAGTTCCATGATATGGTTTGTATATAATCTTGTAATTAATTCACAGGCCGCTGGCATTCAAACATTGAGGCAAAGGGAAGGCGTTTTGTCATTATTTTATGAAACATGCATATACGTATAACTTCTGTCTGTAAGGCTTCATTACTTACTATTTCTCAAATGAATAGGTCTACTGGTAATAGTGTAGGGGGACTAGTCGTCTCCATGCAGCTGGGAGCCTTATTCTAACTAGTGGTTCTGTCACTCAGTTTTTTTTTTTTTTGCTTCTAGACTACACCGTCTTCAGCAAAGAAACTTTACCAAATTCAGTACCCCTGCTATCATAGATTTTGTTTTAAAAATACCAATGGGAATGCACTAGTTAGTTACGCCTGTATGTTAACACCATCAGACCCAATGCAGTGCGAACAGTTCCATGAATTTCAGTCTGTTGTAACCTCCACAGACCTGGTCCTGATACATTTCATATAACCAAGATCTTGTTTGCAACTACTTCACAGATAAACCGTCAATGAGCACGTAGTAGTAGTATAGACTAAATATACAATATTACAAAGCAGAATTTTTCCAGAAGTAACAAGTGTGGAAGTTACTCACCTAGTACAATGCTGCCGTGCTGGGGTGTCAGTCCTCCCTGGTGGGCCTTACAGATAGTCATGTAGGTGGCTGCAGTTCGGTGTTGGAGTGCTGAGGTCCATCTGTGCAGAACAAGTATCTCCTCTTCAAGCTCCTCATAAAGTGACAGCGAGAGACGGCAGAGATCAGAGAGCTGGAGAAGAAGGGTTACCAAGCAGCAGAGGCAAATATCTGTAAAATTCTGGACCTGAACAGACATAGCTGCTGCATCTCTGGGGTTACTTGGCACAGGTGTTTTTATTTGACCTTGGGTGCTGGTCTCTGCTTTAGGAGCCCATATTGGGTAGGGTATAACACAACCAGGTTGCACATGGATAACCCCAGTCTGTTCTGGGGTAGGTTCTTGACTTGCATGGTCAGTCCGTGGTTTGTCTCTATTATAGCCGCAAACTCCTTCATTCTGGGAAGGTAAACATTGGGAAGTGCCAACATGCCATGAACTGTGACCTCTTCTTCCCCAGGAAGTCTGGGTCCTGAGTGTCCTCTTGTGAAAAGGCATAAAGATCAGCTTGGGAATGGGTCACTGCCAGTGCCTTACTATGGACAAACACACACATGCATGATCTTAGTCCTTAATTTGGTTGCATAAATTGATGCAATATGTACCCTTTAAGGAGGTCCAAACATAGAACAAAACACTTTAGAGTTAATATTGGAGACAACACAATACATCCAAGATGCAAAGGTTTTAGTTCAATTTTCTATTTGAAGTAGTATAAAAAAATTCACTGCAATGTACACAAAGAAGTTTGACAAAATCCAGTTTTCCAGGTAAATGTGTTGATGTGCCAAAAGCCAATACAAACCCAAGTGAAGAGTGGTGGATATAACAGTCAGTCATGAAGGTCCAATGCAGCTGATATACTAAACATTCCACAAGTAATTCAACATCCCAGGCAGCTCTTTCAACATGTCAGTGACAAAGCATCTGATAATATTACTTACTTCAAATTAAGACACCCCTTTTCCAGGGGTAGGGCCACAGGGAGGTGGGACTATTAAATTGCAGGAAACAATTTGCAGTCCCCAAGGTCCGATCTCCACCCCCTCTAACCCTTTCAATGCTTGAGGAATCTGGCTGTAGAGGAGATTTGGAAACGAGTCAGTGCAGATTCTGGCATGCCATTTCCATAGTCATTACAGGCTAAGAAAGTTTGCTTCAGTATGGACTTCTGTAGTGTAAATGTAGTCACAAAACAAATATATTATTGTTGCATATCCCATTAGATTGCATGACTCCTTTATTATGGTTATAATTATAGCATTTTCAGCAGAAAATGAAATTATATTGAGATTATAGATCATTCACATCAATGCCCAAGTGGAGCTTACTATCTAAAGTTGAGGGAAAACAGTGTATCTAGAGAATCCCATTGAGAAACAGGAAGAATTATGTGCAGATAGTACCTAGGCTGGAATGCAACCTAGGACTTCAATGCTACAAGGCAACAGCTCTACACAACTGTGCTCCTATGGGGAAATGCAGACATGATTTTTAAAGGAATTGTTCAGTATAAAAGTAAAAACTGGGTAAATAGATAGGCTGTGTAAAATAGAAAATGTTTTCAATATAGTTAGTTAGGCAAAAATGTAATGTATAAAGGCTGGAGTGACTGTAAGTCTAACCTAACAGAACGGAACACTACTTCTTGCTTTTCAGCTCTCTTGGTGTACACTGACTGGTTACCCTGGTTACCAGGCAGTAACCAATCAGTGACTAGAGGGAGGGCCACATGGGTCATAACTGTTGCTTTTGAATCTGAGCTGAATGCTGAGGATAAATTGCAAACTCACTAAACAGTTATGTCCCATGTGGCCCCCCTTCAAGTCGCTGACTAACTCAGATTTAGGGAGCTGAAAAGCAGGAAGTTGGATTCTGGCTATTATATTAGACATCCAGTCACTCCAGCCTTTATAGTTTACATTTTTCCCTGACTAACTATATTAGAAACATTTTTTTATTTTGCACAGCCTATTTACCCAGTTTTAATTTTACCCTGAACTGTTCCTTTAAACATATTTGCAGTCAGTGGTGGATTAAAGGTATGTGGGTCCCCTAGGCAACATGCCCTATTTTTAATCTACTGTTGGGTCTGGATGTGTGCAAATCCAGACATACATGCACCCAAGCACCCTACACCAGGTCAGGATCAGTGTGTGCCAGTCACTGGATCTGCACATTTCTGGGTGCATTTACATAGTTACTGGGTTGAAAAAAGACAAAGTCCATGAACTTCAACCTCTCCAAATTAAAACCCAGCATACACACACACACACACCCCTCCACTCTTTCACACAAACCATATATGCCCATAGCTATACTAACTGCAGAGTTTAGTATCACAATAGCCTTTGATAATATGTCTGTCCAAAAAATCATCCAACTCCTCTTAAAAGCATCAACAGAATCAGCCTTCAGCATTGCCTGCCTTCTTCTACCAGTAGGTGAGCCCAACCAGACCCAGCAGAGCAAATGCCAAAATATTAAACAGAAAAAAAAAAGTAGAAACAACACTATAGCCTAGGGTAGTTTATCCTTTAATCCACAAGTGCTGTGCACATGTATTAGGCGTTAGCAATACCTTATGTGCATTTAACAAGCTATTCGACTATAACAAGCATGTCAGCATCTGGTATTGGATCAGTTATCCAGAAACCAGTTATCCAGAAAGCTCTGAATTACGGAATGATCATCTCCCATTGACTCAATTCTGTTATCCAAATTTTAAAAAAATTCCTTTTTCTTTAATAATAAAACAGTATCATGATCCAAACCAAGATATAATTAATCCTTATTAGAAGCAAAACCAGTCGACTGGGTTTGTTTAATTTTTAAAGAATTTTCTAGTAGACGAGGTATGAAGATCCAAATTACAGAAAGACCCGTTATCCGGTATACCCCAGGTCCCAAACGATGTAGATAACAGGTCACATACCTGTATTATGTAAAAGAAAAAAACTCAAAGCTGCAGCAAGGGAGAGGGGGACAATGCTCTCAAAAGAGACACTATACAGAGCTTTGGAGCAGTTTCTCTTGCAACAGGATAGAGATATTCCAGTAGTAAACTCTTACCTTTACAGCAGGTAAATCCACAGAGTTCCATACATCTTCTCAAGTTGTTGAAGCAAAGCTTCCAGCAATAACAGCTGTCACTCCCAGGAGGTATCATAGAACATATTTCTGCTGCACATGCTACCAGGCACCCCATTTTAGTATGACACATGCTGCAGTTACAAATCCATTGTTTCCCCATACTTTTTTTTAGCTCCCTTTTACATTAGCTTTTAGCAAGTTAAGGCTCCCCCGCCTCCAAACTATGGGCCCACATAAAAGCTTGTTCGGGTGAGAGGTTGTAAATATCTATATGCTCTTCTAATTACTCCTGGAAGCCCAAAATTGCCTTTATTTTGTCATTAATTTTAATTGCTTCTTTCACCTCCTATTGACGCATTAGAACTTCAAAACTGCTACCTGATTGCTATAGCAATTAATTGCAAGTCTTAAAAAAATATACAACTTCAAAACCAAAAGACTCATTTGTAGACATGAGCATATTTAGATAATTTACATCCTCAAAGGTTAGACGGGTCCAGTAAATGTAAAGCTTACAGGAGTCTCCAGGCCTTGGCCCGTTTGAGGTTTGGCCAACCACCTGTCCCAGACTTTCCGAAAATTGCCAGGCCATTATTTTGTTTTGGGAGCAGATTGTCTATCAACTTAAATCCAGAATACAAGAGTTGGGTGTTCCATGGCCTTGCAGAACTTCTGTTATCTACTGCAGCTTGTTTATGTAAACTATAGTTGTGTTTCAGAAGCAAACACCATTACCAATGTGGGACAACAAATTATACTCTGCCTTTAAAAACACTCATTTTTTGTTACTGTTCATTAACTGTTGAAATGCATTCACAGCAAGGCCAATATTATGTTCAAAGGATAAAAACTAAGTGTGAATGTAATGGTGCCATCGCAGCATATATTTTCAGTGTTTACTAAATGTTTAATGGACTAGACAGAAAGTGGGGGGTTTAATTATATTCTAAAAGAAAGCCTGAAGTATGCAAGTTTCCCAACACTGTCCTCTAAATTCTAGTCTAGTTTTGCTCAAGAAAACAGCAATACAAGTACATCATGGATACTGCCTACCAAAAACAAAAAGGGAGTTGTAAAGCCAAGAATTAAGATGCCTTGTTTCTCGTATGCTCTTGAGCAGCCTCCCTTTCCAATGCCACAAAAAAAAACACCATACCATGCATTGTTTCCATGTCCACTCATGGGAACAGATTGTTTCTACGCAATGCAACACACCAAAATAGTTACCTGTAACTAGTAACTCCATTGTGTACGCTGCATAAGCTTGCAGACTAATATTTGAGTGCCAATCGAGGGTATTTAAGTCTTGAATCAAGACAGCAAACAACTGAGTTGGCTTATTGACTGCTCTTTCCTGCCTGAAACACAACTAACCCCCACTGTTCCAGCAGCACTCGTGATCTCTGACTCATGTTAGTGTGGCAAGTGTTGACCAGCAAACAGACTTGGCAATCTAGCACTACGTTCTTTTTATCACAAAGTCACTAAATATATGTTCTGTGGCATTAAAATGGCTTTTTACCAATATCCCTATGCCCCGTCAAACTGAAGCAGAATGCATATGCAAAGTTCCAAAAATATACTGGTATTTTATAGAATGCCAAATATTTGTTTTACATTGTGCAGTACTGTTAAAATAAACCCAAAGTACAAAGGTTGTCAATAAAGATTTATTTTAAAGCAAGATGTGATGTGGAAGTTCAACCACTGCTCTGTTTGGCTGCCAGTCTCTTGTCTCTCTCCTCAGCAATGGTCAGACGGATACCCTTTCCACGAGGCAAGGAGATCCAGGGTTTGTTACCCTGCAAGAGAAAAAGAGGTCAACATTCCAATTCTATTTAAAGTGCACCAATCGCAGCCAAAATCCAACACATTAACAACTTGACCATTACAACCTAAACATGTTTAATCCCATACTTTGTCAGATGGCTTCTCTCACTGAGGGAGTCCATACTGTGACTATAACATGTAAATGAATTCACGAGCATGCTCAGATTGTAGCACTGCCCTGAGTATTCTACCCAGAATGCCTAGCTTTAGTAAACTCTAGAAGTATCACAAGATTTCCCTATCTTATGTATCATTATTGTATTAGAGAGGGTACAGAGAAGGGCAACTAAGCTGGTAAAAGGTATGGAAAATCTTAGCTATGAGGAAAGACTGGCCAAATTGGGGATGTTCACGCTGGAGAAGAGGCGCTTAAGGGGTGATATGATAACTATGTATAAATATATAAGGGGATCATATAATAATCTCTCTAATGTTTTATTCACAAGTAGGTCTTTCCAGATGACACGAGGTCACCCATTCCGTTTAGAAGAAAAGAGGTTCTGCCTAAATATTTGGAAGGGTTTTTTTACAGTGAGAGCTGTGAAGATGTGGAATTCTCTCCCTGAAACTGTTGTACTGGCTGATACATTAGATAGCTTTAAGAAGGGGTTGGATGGCTTTTTAGCAAGTGAGGAAATACAAGGTTATGGAAGATAGCTCATTATACAAGTTGATCCAGGGACTAGTCCGATTGCCTTTTTGGAGTCAGGAAGGAAATTTTTCCCCCTCTGAGGCAAATTGGAGAGGCTTAGGATGGGGTTTTTTTGCCTTCCTCTGGATCAACTAGCAGTTAGGCAGTTAAAATTAAAAAAAATAAAAAGGTTGAACTTGATGGACGCAAGTCTTTTTTCAGCCTAACTTACTATCTTATCCCCTGCTGGGGATGTCATTATGCAAATGAAAGGCACACACCAACTTCCACAAGGTGGCAGCACTAACAGAAGTTTGGCAGATTTCAAAATAGTTTAGACTGTTTATGAGGCAACCAAGAACTTTCAACTGAGCATGTGCGAGATTTCAGAGCTACAGTTGGCTGTGAAGATACAGGTAGGAGGAGTCAGTGAAAAACAAGATGCCTGCCTCAGCTAGAACTGCAGTGGAGATAGGGGAGATTTTGCAGAAGGTATAGTGAGCTGATCATTTACATTATACAAACAATTCTAACTGTTTTAAAAATCAGATTTCTTGAACTTTCACAGTGTATTTACTTAGTAAATGATTTTAGTTTGAGTTTAGTATGATTGGTGCCTATTAAGTATTAACAGCATAAATCCTTCTTAACATTAATAAAGTTAAGGCAAATAAAAAAAGGTCAAGGATTTGGAGACAAAGAATGCATAACGGAAAGCCCAACATATGCGGCTGCCATGGAAATTAACTGTAGGATACTCACTTTGCCAATGACAAAAATGTTTGATAGCCTGGTGGCAAAGTTGTTGCCATTTGCATCTTTGACATGGACCACATCAAATGAGCCTGGGTGCCTCTCCCTGTTGGTGATTACACCAATTCGCCCCAAGTTGGCTCCTCCAGTCACCATGCAAAGGTTACCTGTGTGAATTAAGTGGATTAATAGGTTAACATAAGCATATAACATTTAACCTTTACCATATAAACATTAGCTATTCCCATTTAACTGGCCAAAATCACCTGTATGTGGCACATCTTCTATAGTCCTAGTACTGTCCTATATGTATTTTGCAAATGCAACAGCTTGAGAAAATATTAACCAGCTGTTCAACTATTTTTCGTCAACAAAGAACAAAAAAAAGGCAGGAAACCGGACTTCTCTAGTCTGTACAGAAGCGATTGCCTGTTAAAAACAACAAGTAGCTGCAGACTAATAAATTAACAGATATGCCAACTGATGTTAAAAGTCCAGCTCTTTCAACTGCAGCTTTCTAAAGGCTTACAGAAATTTCATGGGATTAGCCTTGCATCAGAGGTCCAGATATTTATTCTGGTCAGGACACGAACAGCATAAACTCAAAGACAGAGGCAGGTTAACCAAATTCAAAATTAAATATATCCTAGCATGAGTGCAAGATGAGAGCAGGGACAGATTAGCAGTTAATTCCAGAGGGATTTCTTCATTGTTAAACAAGGATACACAAAGTATAAACATATTTAAACATATTTTGTAATAAATTGCATGTATAACTTCAAAGCCCTTAGCCCTGATAAAAGCTCCAATCAACAAGTTAGACACTTTGAAATCTCCGCATGGTTATACATAGTCCAGCCCCAAAGGTAAATCATATTTGCAGAAACATAGAAAGCATCAGTCACACCACTAATAGGGGCAAATTCATTAAGAACTGACGTTGCGACAGCTTCGCCGCACTTCGCCAGGTGCAGTTTCGCCAACGTTACGCAAATTCACTAAAATGCAACGTTGCGCTCAGGGAGGTGAACGGTAGAGAAGTTGCACTACCGTTACTGTGTCAAGCAAAGTGAAGTGACGCTAGCGATGCCTAATCTACATACCCCACCAAGTTAAAGTATAATGGACACATATGCTGCAGACACTACTTTACAATATAGCAGTGGTCCTCAAACTTGGCCCTCCAGCTGTTAAGGAACTACAAGTCCCACAATGCATTTGCCTGACTGTGGCTGTCAGACTCCATCATTGCATTGTGGGACTTGTAGTTCCTTAACAGCTGGAGGGCCAAGTTTGAGGACCACTGCAATATAGTATACAAGCCCAGTAAAAGCTTTAATAAATAGAATAAAGTTGTTCTATTGCCCTACACATGGGGAAGGGGGGGGGGGGGAATTATGATCTTTTTCAGCGTATCACCCTTAAAACAGTAAAAGATGCCAGCGTTTTTTTTGGAACTTAAAAAAAAAAAAAGTAAATCATTTTTCTAAGAAACTCCTATCTACTCTGTTGGACTTCGCCTGGTCTGAGTGGGCAGTCAGGTTTTATGCAAGAGACAACGTTCAGTAAAATCCGCATCTTAGTGAATTAGCATAGTTACGTCCCTTTGTCAGTGCGAAACTTTGCCTGGCGTAAGGGTGCGAAGTTGCGCTAGTGGGTCTACTTCGCTAGTGAAGTTACGCCGGGGCTGTTAGTAAATCGGCGATGTTCCAAAATGGCATTAACGCAAGCTTCGTGCTTTAGTGAATTTCCCCCCTATTATCTATGCCAACAATTCATATTTGATTTTCTTGAAGTGTAAGGGGCTATATGATCATCTTTGTGTTTCACCCTAAGTCAGAGTTTACTTTAAAGCAGCAACACCTCACTGGGAAAAAGGTCCAACCTTGTAGAACGAGTTGTTCATGCATACTGATCCTCCAGTCTCAGGGACAACAGCAACAGGCATTAGGTACCAGCAACACAGGGATATCAAAAGCATCAGTCTGAAAATGAGAACTAAGCTGGCCATAGACGTAACAATTACGATCTTTCTCGGAAAAGATCTTTCCAAGAAAGATTGTTCGTTTCAACACACACGTGTAGAGCTGAATCGTCAGATATACAGGTAGAAACAATAGAATTCTACTTGTATCTGACGATTCAGCACTAACAATGGCCGATGTTCAGGGTGATTTCAAAGGCATCCAATCAAAATTTTCCGTCCAGTCCGATCAACCAGCCGACCGATATCTTAATCTTCTGACGATATCGGTCGGCTCATTTCCCACCATACGCGCACTGAATATCGTACGAAAATGAGTTTTGTACGATATCTGTGCGTCTATGGCCACCTTAAAGCTTAACTCAAGAATTAAGCTATGCTGTACATTGTACATTTTTGGGCACCCAAGGTAACCACAGCCCTTTATAAGAGAAGATCTGTGACTCAAAAGATGCCCCAGCAGCTCATTTTCTTTTCTGCCGATTCACGGCACATGCTCTGTGTTGATGTTAGTTACTGAGCTTAGGGACAGATTCAAAATAAAGAGTACTCAGAATATAAATGTAACAATATAAGGCTGATTTAATACAGAGTTACTACATTGCAGCACAGAAACCAGTGTAATTAGCATCAGCCTTGTAGCATTAGCTTCTGTTACAAACAGCCATCGTGTTCAGCTTGACAATTTGAAACTACCCCTAAGCTTAGCTACTCAACATCTGCTTGGAGCCCGAGTGTCGCAGTATACGAAATATTTGTAGTCACATTCATGTTTAGAGTTTAGTTCCCCTTTAAATAAAAGTTGCCCCCTACCCATACTCCCCTTCCAGATTCTTCACCAATTTGCATGTTTTGGGAAGAACACAGGACTGAATTTTAACAATATTTTGCTATGGGACACCCAGTAGTTGCAGATTCTGCAATAGCTACAATTTTAGCTGGAAAGCTAAAGACAAAAAGAAGCATGTTCTGATAATGCGTACATGTCCCATTCAAAACCATAAGGAGATGAGAATTTCTGGATAACAGGTTTACAGATAAGAGAATATCAGCTGTACCCACTTCAGTGCTCTCCACAAAGAGCAATTCAGAATCAGCAGTTGTGGTCCGGAAGGACTACCAATACTACTTGCAGCATTCCACCATAATAAAAACAACCACAGCCTATCTGGTCTTGCAAGACCAAGACATGCTCAGTGTGGTCTGGGCTAAGCTTAGGGATCATCATAAATTATTAGAACAGCACAAGTCAAATATCTGCCAGAAGTTGATACAAAAAGACTGATTACTAATCAGAATATACAGACTGCACTGGGTCCTGTGTTGTCATGTAATCTAATGTGGATTTTATAGTTTTCATACTGTTTAATACAAGCATTCTCCAACTTTGCAGAACCAGTGGCTGCAGCAAAATAATCCTCCAAATAGAACCCCAGTTTATCAGTTTAAATCTGGCTCCATGATCTTTGTCCCTGCAGCTGGAGTAGGAAACATTTAAGGGGATGTAAATGCCAAACATAAAATACAATATAAATCTCTATACAGTCGCAGACAGCTCTACAGGAAAACAAAACTGCTGGAGCTTTGCATGGCTGGCAAATAAGTTTCCCTGCACAGCAGTTAGGAACCGTCTGACAATTCCTACCCACAGATGTAAATGAAGGGAGAATTTCACTGCATGCAGTCAGGTTTTGTATAAAAACTGTACACATTGGAGATAGGTTTCTTTTTCATTAAAGAAAGTAAAAATGGGATTTAATTTTTTTGCCTTTACATGCCCTTTAAAGTGGTTATGGCATCTAATGAAGCGAACCTTTCCGTCACTTCCATACCATAGAACCAACCACCTCAAACGATAGCATGTACTGTTTGCTGATCTCATGCAAAATTGTTTAGAGTGGTAAGTTCACCCTTAATTTTTAGTATGTCGTAGACAATGGTATTAATTTTTTATGTTTTGTCCGTTTAGGTTTTTGTTCAGCAGCTCTCCAGTTTACAATTTCAGATTAGGTTGGCTGTTGGGGTCAGTGACCCCCATGTAAAAGCTGGGAAGAGCCAAGCAAATAAATTAAAAACCAGAAATGCTGTAAATATACCAGTATTAGATTCTATAACATTAACTTAAAGGTGAACCACCCTTTATGAGGGCTGAAAACAATGGAAATATGCAGTTTTCGAGTGAAGGTAACTTCCTTTATCCACCCCAGGGCCGCATGAATATGTTTGTAAAGAAACTTCTTCCACTCTATTTAAGCTTGGTAAATATACAGAACATAGAAGCAATTAAACTTACCAGTATCAAACTTAATGAAGTCTGTGATCTTGCCAGTTTCCAGGTCAATCTGGATGGTATCATTGACCTTAATCAAAGGATCAGGGTAGCGGATTGTACGTGCATCATGGGTAACCAGATGAGGGATTCCTTTGGTTCCCACCCAGGTCTTCCTCACCTTGCACAACTTGTACTGATCACAGAAACCAAGAACACTCAGATGTTGAAACACACACTGATATACAACACTATAGCATGCATTATACCAAACTATTCTCACAAATAAGGCAGTGTAAATGATCCAAGATCTACTTACTGCTTTCTAAAGCCATTCTAATATGCCACTATAATATGCCGAGAGTACTTACAGTCAACATTACACTATATATTCAGAAATATGGTTTACTTAACAGTTCAAGATTACAAAGAACAGTGTATGTACTCAAGCTGTTTAAAAAAAAAAAAACAAAAAAAAAAACACGTTTCTGTTCATATGTTAAGTTTACGCATTCACTTTTTCTAGTTTTAAATCTAAAGCATAGCAGGGTCCACGTAGCAACTAAAAATTACCTTGGCCTCTTCGGCTGTAATTCTATGCACTGCAAATCGGCCCTTGGTATCATACACCAGACGGAAGTGCTCGCCAGTCTTTTCAATACTGATAACATCTGTGGGACAATCAGAAACAAAGTAAAACTACTGCCAGTCCAGAACAAATACAGCATATTACATAAACTATGGCCTTATACCCAAATCCCCATAAAAAATATTTTAGCATCCACTATTTAGATATATATAGGTATATAGATCTTTTTTATGTATAAAAAAAGAGTTCTGTTTCATGCCACGTGTAAATATATATATTTCACTTTTTAATATATTTACACATGGCATGAAGCAGGAAACTATACAGGAAAAGCAATAGGAACAGTAGGAGCAAATGTGTTCATATAAAAATGCTTAAGTGTTAATACCCTTTGATTATTCAATTTTGAAATACTGAGCCTTCAGTGTCTCAACCGCTATGGCACCCAATAATTCCTAAAACAAGCGCATGACTTCCTCTCCCCAATAGTCCTGCCTTATATGATCCTTACCCATGAAGCCGGCAGGATATGTAATGTCTGTGCGGACCTTGCCATCAATTTTAATAAAGCGCTGCATGCAAATCTTCTTCACCTCATCCCCAGTCAACGCATACTTAAGTCGGTTCCTAAGGAAGATGATGAGGGGCAGACACTCTCTGAGCTTGTGGGGACCAGTGGATGGACGAGGAGCCTGAGGAACATAAAGACATCTGAGGTCACTGGATTATGCAGGGTGACATGCATGCTATATATATATATATCAACATCATTTTGTATTTAAAATAAAGCATTCAGACCCCTATAAATTTACTTGTGTACTTTTATTTAAAAGGCAGATTAGCATCCAATTACTGCTTACTATAAAGAATATCTGGGACATAACTGGCAAGTGTCTTGATGCACTTAACCAATCACATTCCTGCCTTGTAGACATACATACATAAATATAGTGGTTGCTAGAATAATTAATCCTCTTGATCAGTGGTCCTCAAACTTGGCCCTCCAGCTGTTAAGGAACTACAAGTCCCACAATGCAATGATGGAGTCTGACAGCCACAGTCAGGCAAATGCATTGTGGGACTTGTAGTTCCTTAACAGCTGGAGGGCCAAGTTTGAGGACCACTGCTCTTGATGTTCTCACATTCAACAAATGGCAATAAAAAGGACTAATTAACAAACTCCAAGGTAAGCTCGGCCTATGGCCTGTCACTTATTGTGTTTGACTTCGTGGAGTGCCCAAAAATAACTATAACTCAATAAAAAGGGACAGTTACTTACAAAGACACCAGTCAGCTTGTCCAACATCCAATGTTTTGGCGCAGCAACGCGCTTCAAATGCTTCTTCGGTCCGCGAGCCTATAAAAGTAATAAACGAGGTGAGGCACAGAGCAAGGCACTAGTCTGAAAAAAAAAAGTGGTTCATGCAGCTTATTCACCAATCAAGGTAAGGGATACTTAAACCAGAAACCTTCAAATTACAGTATTTCAATTTCATTACTATAATAAACCAACAACCTCCTATTCAGGGGGGGTTCAATGCTTGCTAGCTGCTACCTCAATATGAAGGGATCCCCCACCTCCTACATAAAACCCCAAGTCCCAAATATTCTGGATAATGGTTCGGATTACAGAACCAGCCCATAGCCAATGAGATGGATCTGAGTGATGACTATTTCCTATGCCAGGAAGTTTTAAAGTAAAGGCTACAAGGGAACTTCTGGGAGAGAGAAACACAATGTTTGGAACAAACCATTTCCACTGCCCTCCTTTAGATCGCTGTAGGACTTCTATAAAGGCACTGTGTACGAAGGGCCGGGGGAAATGACAAGACTGGGCTGTACCACAATACAACGAGGTAGAAGTCAGCTCTGCTTTTCGCAGACCCAAGACACAGAGCGGCCTGCAACTATCGCTTCCAAACACCGATGTAGCACAGCCTCCGTTAATAGACCTCTTCCAATTGGGCGCTAGTTCTATTGCTCGGGCCAATTTCTCACACGCTGAGGGTGTCGGATAGCGATAGAAAGCTCGGACAGAGAGGATGGGAAACGATTCAAAATCGAAGGTAATAGGAGAACAAGTCTCACCATGGCTGCGTCTGCAATGGAAAGGACCTCCTTCTTCCGGTCCCGCCGGGATAAAGCGTGCGTACTGAACGTCTGGCAGGAAGAGAGAGCGCGTCCATGATGCGCCTCGTCGTGATATCAGTGCGCTCGGCTGTTTTGGAGGTGGTACTACGCTTCGCACGTGTGAAAGTAGAAATAGGAACTATGTTTTGCAGTCTTGTCGTGGTGTAATATGTTTATTACTCGTCAGCATACAGGAATATAACAACACCGGCGCAAGTGTGATTATCATCAACGCTCACTCTCCTAGCCTCCGTGCATTAATGATGTAGGCTGCTTACGTGTGCAATAACGCCACACACGTACATGTTAGTGAATGAGCTTCCTCTGCAGAGTGGCATGTACAGTCCTATTTCCTTTATACTGTTTCATTTATTGTTTCACTAATGATTTCCTCAATGTATCTTAGAGCCATGTAAGTCTGGGTATGTCTACATATATAAACTCTGCACAGATCCTGATCAGTTTGGATAGATTCAGTGATTTCTGAATGACATACTATCCCCAATATGTAATAAAAGACACTGTTTGCCTAGGAGCAGTAATCCATGTCATCCAATAAGATGCTTGCATTTAAACAGGTGACTAGTAAACACTACCTGCTGATTGGTTGCTATGGGTTACTACCCGTGGGCAATTATGTAATTAAGGGTAGGGACAGACAGGGAGATTCGGGGAGATTTTGTCGCCTGGCGTTTTTAGCAGGCGACAATCTCCCCGAATTTCCTTCTCCCTGTCTGCCGATCGTAAAGGCACAAAGCACCTGTGCAGATGCGGCGTGGCGATTTCCGGAATCTGAGAAAAGCACCAGCGCTGTGCACACGCGGCGCGGCGATTTCCGGAAATCGCCGCACCGCATGTGCACAGCGCTGGCGCTTTGTCATTTAAACTAGCGATGGACAGGGAGAAGGACGTTCGGGGAGATTGTCGCCTGCTATTAAACGCCAGGCGACAGAATCTCCCTGTCTGTCCCCAGCCTAAAGGCACTAAGTTTGCCCAGGGGCAGTAACCCATAGCAACCAATCAGCAGGTAGTGTTTACTAGTCACCGGTTTAAATGCAAGCATCTTATTGGATGACATGGATTACTGCTCCTAGGCAAACTTAGTGTCTTTTATTACATATTGGGGATAGTATGTCATTCAGAAATCTCTGAATCTATCCAAACTGATCATGATAAAGTCTGGAGCCACACCTACAGATGTGTACGACCTGCCGCAACCCTCCTGAATGCTACAGGGTGGTGTTCAGCAATGGCTGTACAGATACAAGATGGCCAGATTGACTGGTCTGGAAGATGTTTTCTTTTTTACTTCAAACTTTATTAAAGGAAAACTATACCCCCCAAACAATGTAGGTCTATATAAACAGATATTGCATAAAACAACTCATATGTAAAACCCTGCTTCATGTAAATAAACCATTTTCATAATAATATACTTTTTTTAGTAGCATGTGCCATTGGGTCATCATAAATAGAAAATTGCCATTTAAAAAAATAAGGACAGCCTCCTGGGATCCTAGGATTCAACGGTGCACACAAACATACCAAACAAACTATAAAATTAGGTCACACGAGCCAATTAACAGACAGAGTTGTGTCTTTTGCTTCCACACTTCTTCTCTTTACAGTTAGAGTTGAAATATTTCTGGTCAGGTGATCTCTGAGGCAGCACACAGACCATCATGAAATGGTGGTTCATGGCAAGAGATGTAAAAGGGCAATATTTACTTAAATATATATTCCAGGTAGGTAAGATTCTTTTATATGTCACTTTATTTGATATAAACTATCTGTTGCTCATTTTCGGGGTATAGTTTTCCTTTAAAAAAAATTAAAATGTGACCCTTGCCCCAATCACAGTCCCATTTTTAAAATGTAAAAAAATTACATACCCTCAGCAATAATTATGTCCTCTTGTCTTTGAGTGTTTAGCTGAACTATTCCAGTGTACATTAATCCTCTATTCTATCCATGTTGGACCTTATTTCCACTATGGATTAATATAAAAACTTAATTTATAATGATGATATTTTATGATAGAAAATATTATTAGGCAGTATTCATATATAATCACTGTGAGAGTGGGACCAGGGTGTCAGGTTCTCTGGTGGGCCACCAACCTAGATGTGGCAGCCATTCTTCACCTAAATGGTTAAAGGGGTTGTTCACCTTCAAACAACTAGTTGTTTTCAGATAGATCACCAGAAATAACGACTTTTTCCAATTACTGTCTAATTTCTATTTGTAACCATTTTTCTAATATTGAAGTGTAAAGTGTGATTTTTTCACCTTCTAAAGCAGCTCTGGAAGGGGCGGGGTCGTAGACCCCCCCCCAACTGTTCTAAACTGATACATTTAATGGAAACATTTCTTATCTTTGTCCCTGCTGAGCAGAATCTCTGGGTTTCATTACAGGCAGCTGTTAGAATTGATACAATAGTTGCTAATACGCCAGAGATGTTGCTGTGAAATGTTGCAAAATTGTATTGGTTTAGAGTCTGCACTAGTGATGGGCGAATAAATTTGCCCTGGGCGAATTCTCTGCAAATTTCCGACATTCGCCGAGTTTCGCTCGCAACATTTTGACCACACCCATTTTTGTGGTCACACCCACTAATTAACATGTTCGTTTTACCAAATTTGGCAGGTTATGAAAGTTTGAAAATATTTCTCCTTATCTAAACTGTTACAAATACAATCAATTACTTATTTTATTATATCAAAATTGTTAAAAAGCATCTTTTTTGCACCTGTTCGCTGTTCTTCTAGGCTCTCTGCCAAAAGCCAATTAAGTTAGAAACTTTGTTTCTTTTTCTGGCTATTCCGTGCAGAGAAAAGAGGGACTTTCCAATACAAATGAAATGAGGGACTGCAGGTTGCGCTGTCAAAAGAGGGACTGTCCCTCCAAAAAAAGGGACCGTTGGGGGTATGCATTTCACATGGCAGTTTTATCAAATTGCACTGTGCGTCAAAATTATTCTGACGCGCGTCAATATAAGCACGCGACAAAACATCAGTGCGTCTCGTTTCGCCGTTTTGCGAATTTTGCTGAAAATTCGCAAATTTTTCGGCAAAGCAAAACGCCACAGATTCACCCATCACTAGTCTGCACCTGAATTACTGAGCTGCCAGACTCAAACACCACAGACTAACATTCAACTTTAAACTTAGATTTTGGAAAAACAGTAAAATATAAATAATGGAAAGTAATTGAACAAAGTCTTTATTTCTGGGGAACAATTTGAAAACAACTGAACAGAAAAAAGTGTTTGGAAGGTGAACAACCCCTTTAAAGAAACATATACAATAGCATCCCTAAAAGGGGTTGCTCACCTTTTGATTAACTTTTACTATCATGTAGAATGATGCAGAAAGTGATAGTCTGAGTGGGTTTTGCGTTATTTAGCTTTTTATGCAGCAGCCAGTATCCAGTTTGGGATTTCAGTAACCTGGTTTCTAGGGTCCAGAATATGGATAGAATACGAATAGGAGAAGGCCTGAACAGAAAGCTATGTAATACAAACTAACAATAACAATAAATGTGTTGCTTTACAGATGGGGTCACTGACCCCCATTTGTAATCTGGAAAGAGTCCAAAAGAAAAAGCCAAATAATTCAAAAACTATAAAGCGTTGCTTAGAATTAGCCATTCTATGACATACTAAAAGTTAACAAAAAGGACCACCAATTTAAAGATTTGTAGGCAATACTATGGTGCTGGTTTCACTTTCAGTTAAACATAAATATTATCTTTTAAAATGACCCTTTATTGGAGTTCCATATAGATCTGCTGTAGTCCCTGTTTGTGTTTCAAATGAGGGGTGGGCTGTCTTAATGGACCCTGCCAGAAGCACAGCAGTAGGTGACAGGGCCGCCATCAGGGGGGACAAGTGTCCTGGGCCCAGGGCTGAAGTGGGGCCCGGCAGTGCTGCACCTTTCGAAGAGCCAGGCCCCCCTTGTGAGCGCCGAAGCCCTGCTGCCTGAATGCGGAAGTGCCAAACAGTCCTGAAGCGGCGGAAAGACCTGAAGTCACGAAAAGAGCCGACAGTGTTGGACTGGCCCACAGGGATACCAGGAAAACTCCCGGTGGACCCAGGTGTCAGTGGGCCCTCATGCTTCTAACTATTTGGCCTATTTCATGTTCATTCCCCATTTCTTTATGTGGAAAAAGGGGCTTGATAATGTAAGAATAGAGCATAGTAAGTAGATCTCAAAGAATAGGAGAATAAAGAGGTTAAATGAGGAGAGAAGGAATAATAGTTTGGAAAGTTGGGCCCCTGGTCTAAGGTTTTCTGGTGGGCCCCTGGCATCCCAGTCCAACACTGCTGACTATGACTAAACTCTTTTGTTTTTGTGGAATGTTATTGTTACATTACCATGTTCTATAACTTTATTTGTACATACAAAGGTTTTATATTTATCCTTTAAATAAGTTAATTGATACGTCTCAATCTAAAGGTGTCCCAGTGACTTTTGCTGAGCCACTCATTTTTTGGCCTTGCTTGTTTTTCCTGTGGTTCTAGCATCGGTTGTACCAAAAACGACCAGCAGATGGGAGCAAAAAACTACAAACTGAAACTCCCTGACCGTGCAAGGAGAGGTTTTTGTGGGGCAGCCAGGAAGCCATTACATCAGCAGGGGGAGGGGAGAGTGAAGGACAAAAGGAACTTCACTGTAAGGGCTCATTTGTCTGGCCTGAGAAGATATATTACAGTCTGATTACTACCAGCTACTCCCAGTTGTCCCCTTGGTGAAATTAGGAGACAGGGGGAGGAGTTAGTTGCAGAAAAAGGTTTCGTCAGAGCCGAGGGGGGTGGTCACTTCCTGCAATAGACATGGCTGTTGCTTGCCTTCTTTCTTTTCTGCAATACAGCCTGAGTGTTTCAGCAGTGAAAGCTTCTCAATGAAATCTGGGCTTCCATTCTTCTCATGACACAGGGGTAAGTTTGTGACAGTGGAGGCAATTTGTTTACATTTTTGGTCGTCTAACCACTCCAGAAAGGGAGTTGAAATTACATCCGCTCAGGGTTGACCAATCCTCAGCAAGCAAAGAAAGCCTGTTCTCCAGGTGATTGCTGTAATGGCTTTATTAAATCTACCCCTTGTTTCCTACAATGCTTGTCCCGTGATGAGTACAGCTGTATTATGGGAATAAATGTATGTTATAAAGTTTCTTTAAATTGCTTTCATTGTGCAAAATGTTATATGTTTTTAAATCTCCTTTATTTTTAAAGTGGACCCGTCACCAAAAAAAAATATTCAAAATCCTATTTTATCACATTAGTCAAGCAAAATGAACATTAATTACACTATATAAATTATTTTAATCTTGTTTTCTTCAGTCTGGGAATTCATAATTATAGCAAGCAGGCAGGAGCCATTTTTTGGACACTGTTATTAAGGCAAGCCTTGTATCATCTATCCCCATGCCCTGGCTTAAATGGTTAAGAGAACTGGGGGAATGTGTGGAGAGCAGTGGCATCTAGGAAGTGCTGAATGGAAAGTGAAAGTAATTATCTGCCCCGCCTCTATGCCTAAGGCATGGAGGAGTGGCAGACAATATTTGATTGACAGCTGAGATTTTTAAATGAGCATAAAACAGCTATGAATGCTTTAATAAAAATTTGAAATTGGATTTCATGTATAATTTGAAAAGGACTTTTATTATACAGATTTTTGTGTCTGGGTGACGGGTCCACTTTAAGGGGTTGAAGAGTACTCAAGTGCCAGATTCTTGTTTGTTTTGTGGGGAAAGCAAAATGCAAGCCCTGACTTTTGGCTGCTGTCATAACTATGTCACTGACTTTAAAGTAGGGTTGCCACCTTTTCTTGAAAAAAATACCGGCCTTACTATATATTTAGCTTTTTTTCCTATTAATAACATTGGGATCAACCATCAAAAATACCGGCCAGGTGGCAACCCTACTTTAAAGAGTTTATTCAATTTTGAGTTAAAGGAAAACTATACCCCCCCCCCCACGAACAATGTAGGTCTCTATAAAAAGATATTGCATAAAACAACTTGTATTTAAAACCTTGCTTAATGTAAATAAACCATTTTCTTAATGATATACTTTTTTAGTAGCATGTGCCATACTGCCATTGGATAATCATAAATAGAAAATAGCCATTTAAAAAAATTAAGACAGCCTCCTGGGATCCTAGGATTCAATGGTGCACACAAACATACCAAACAAACTATAAAGTTAGGTCACATGAGCCAATTAACAGACAGAGTTGTGTCTTTTGCTTCAACACTTCTTCCTGTTACAGTTAGAGTTGAATTATTTCTGGTCAGGTGATCTCTGAGGCCACACACAGACCATCATGAAATGGTGGTTCAAGGCAAGAGATGTAAAAGGGCAATATTTACTTAAAAATATATACCAGGTAGGTAAGATTATTTAATATGTCCCTTAATTTGATATAAACTATCTGTTGCTCAAGTATTCATTTTTAAAGGGCACCTATTGGTTAAAAATGCTATCCCCAACCAAAGGTGCGGGCTGGTAGAGCCCACATTCCGGTTGGGGATAACAATAGTTTTTCTTTTTTTTTTAAAAAGTCCCCTGCCAGCGCTATTCTACTCGCACATGGAGGGAGCTCCCGGTGCGAGCAGCCATGTCCGCTTACTCGCATGTGCATTACTTGTGTGTGACATCACACATGCGCATAATTAAAAGCTGGCTTGATTAGGGACCGCTTTTCATTATGCACATGCAAATGAGCGAACATGGCTGCTCACACCGGGAGCTCCCTCCATGTGCGAGTAGCATAGCGCTGGGCATTTAAAAAAAAAAAAAAAACTACTGTTATCTCCAACCGGAATGCAAGCTCTACCAGCCCGCACCTTTGGTTGGGGATAGCATTTTTAACCAATAGGGGCCCTTTAAATTTTAGTTTGATATAGAGAGTGATATTCTGAGACAATTTGCAATTGGTTTTAATTTCATAATGTTTGTCAATTTTGACATTTCCTTTTTAGTTGGGTTCTGGAAAGAGTTAGAAGTGGAAGGCAAATAACAAAGTGAGGGTGCAATGCATTGTCTTTACCAGCATTCTCACACTCTCTCTATTGAATATGCAGGATTTGTATTCACTCTTAAGTGATGGATCCTAAGCATAAGGAACTTCTCAGAAGGCAGCGCCTGGAGCTCTGTGCCGAGGGCCTTGCAGATGGACTGGTCCCACAGTATTTACTACAAGAAGGAATCATCACAGAGAGCCATTTAGAGGAAATCAGTTCCCAAGTCACCAGCCAGAGACGAGCCATGAAACTGCTAGACATTCTTCCTACCCGTGGGCCAAAAGCATTTGAGGTCTTCATGGATTCTTTAAGTGAATTTCCCTGGGTGCATGAAAACTTGATAAAGCTTAGTAAAGATGCCACTGATATTCCAGGAGGGAAGACACTGGAGTTGCCATGTAAATTCCATCATAGCTGCCCTACTGAAAAACAATTGAACCTCCTGGCAGGGAAGTTGGGGCCAGAGTGGGAGCAGATTCTTGTACATCTCGGCTTGAGCCACAGTGACCTGTATAGATGTAAGGAGCAGAACCGTTACAGTGTGCAGTCCCAAATAGTGGAAGGCTTGGTGAAGTGGAAACGGCAAATGGGAAGCAAAGCCACAATGTTGCAGCTATGGCAAGCACTGGAAGCAGCAGAGGCAGACTTGTCTGTCATGCAGTTTATCCTACAGTGATTTTTGGTAATAGATTTAATATAACTATAGGCATTAATGTGCCCTAGTCTGTAAACCAAAGCCATCAGTCTGCTTTAATTGCAAGAAATGCCTAAGCTGATTGGTTGCTATAGCTTAAACAGGGAATCTTTTGATTATAAACCTATATACATGAACATGTAAGTCACTCTCCCACTGTTGCCTGCGTAAGTCCATGTTTGTAGCATAGCATTATGCCTACCCTTCCTCAGGTTTAAATATCCCATTGTTTATGCCCTGTACATGAAGCTAGCCAGTGGGCAGTAGTTAAGGTTGCACCCAGCCGGGAAAATACCTGCAAGGGCCAGTATTACAAATTTACCGGCAATGTAGTTGCCGGTAATTTGTAATACCCTTAAAGGGAAACTGCCATGGGAAAACCTGTTTTTTGTTAAACACATCAGTTAATAGTGCTGCTCCTAGAGTCCTGCACGGGTCCATTTTTTTGGGACCTGCACCCGCAACTTGGACCCGCGACCAGCATTCTTACCCGCTTGGACCCCCGACCTGTACCCACGACCCGCTGACCATCAAGAATCAGGAAGTGCTGTCATTGTAAACCGGAAGTGACTATCAGTAGTAAACATGCTCAGAAAAAGGAGTAAAAATCTCTATGGCGAGGATCCACGACCCGACCCTCAACCCGCCAACCTGCAGAACCACCGGCCTGCTTCTATACCCGCACCCAGAAATTTTACGAACAACCCGCATGGTTCCGCAGGATTTTGCCGGTACCGACCTGCTGCAGGACTCCAGTAGACTTCTGCACTGAAATCTAGAGCAAACAGATTTTTTTTAAATTCAGTTTTGAAATCTGACATGGGGCTAGCCATTTTGTCAATTTCCCAGCTGCCACTGGTCATGTGACTTGTGCCAGCAGTTTAGGAGGGAACTGCTTTCTGGCAGGCTGTTGTTTTTTCCTTCTCAATGTAACTGAATAGTACACAGTGGGACATGGGTTTTACTATTGAGTGCTGTTCTTAGATCTACCAGGCAGCTGTTATCTTGTGTTAGGGAGCTGTTATCCGATTACCTTCCCATTGTTCTGTTAGGCTGCTAGGGGGGGTGATATTACTCCAACTTGCAGTACAGCAGTAAAGAGTGATTGAAGTTTATCAGAGCACATGTCACATGACTTGGGGCAGCTGGGAAATTGACAAAATGTCTAGCCCCATGTCAGATTTCAAAATGAAAATAAAAAATCTGATTTCAGTGCAGAATTCTTCTAGAACAGCACTATTAACTGATGCATTTTGATTTTTTTTTTCCCATGACAGGATCCCTTTAACACAAGCCCATGGCCCTTAACTTTAAATATATTTTTTCGCAGACGCTGCTGTGGCTCCGTCCCTTTAGCAACATGGCTCCACCCCTTTTGTGATGCATTTCCATGGCCCTGCCCCTTTTGTGTCAGAAGGTGGTAACCCTAGCAGTAGTAGATAGCAGTAGGTAACAGGAACAATACCTTTACTCACAGTCTGTACAAAGAGACATTATAAACAAATGCAAGCTTGGGTATTCTATACTGAGCTGAAAATTGTCAAAGTAGCCTTTTAAAGGGGCGGTCCTTGCCTATATACACCTCTGTGCAAAATAATCACAATAAATGGCACTTTTTGTGAAACTGATTTCTGTTTAATATTAAAAAAAAATCCTTAATGTTTGTATTTTAAAGCATAAATGGTGTAATTAGGAGACTATAAATATTGAAACTAAGCCATATAAGAAAACCTGTCTTTCTCTTGAGGAGGGAACAAACATACATGCATACATACATACATAGAACATAGCTCTCATTCACTAAAATTGCTCTCAAAAATCAGAAAGTGAATTCAGTCATTAACTGTTTAGTACCAGATATTTCTTGCATTTCTTGGGCCTAATGCAGCACAGATTTAGTGACAGCATGGCGCCCAGCTGCACAGCTATATAAACAGGGAACTCTGTATAGCACCATAGTCATGTAGTGACAAGCTAGAATAAAATAGGATTTGAGGGCCCTTCTCACAAGAGCTTACACTTCAAAAATAAGAGTAATTTAAACCAATATGCAAAACATATTTTCAGCTCAAGTACTATTCATTAAACCTGTATTTAACAAGATGTTATAGGCTAGGGATGCACCGAATCCAGGATTCGGTTCGGGATTCGGCCGAATCCTTCTGCCTGGCCAAACCGAATCTGAATCCTAATTTGTATATGCAAATTGGGGCCAGGGAGGGAAATCACGTGACTTTTTAGCACAAAACAAGGAAGTAAAAAATGTTTTCCCCTTCCCAAATGCAAATTAGGGTTCGGTATACGGCCGAATCTTTCGGGAAGGATTCAGGGGTTCGGCCGAATCCAAAATAGTGGATTCAGTGCATCCCTAGTATAAGCCCCCTCCTTTATAGGAACAGAGCCTTATCACAGACCTTAAAGGAACAGTAACATAAAAATTTTTTACAAAAAGATTTGTTAGTCTACATCGAAAAAAAACAAAAACACCAAGGCAAATTAAAATTGCAAAGCCCTTATTAAGAAATAACTTACAGAAACTCCACTTCCTGTCCTCTTCAGAAATGGCGACCATCCATCCTGCAGTATTCGATTTCTCCTCCTGGCTATTCTACTGACAGCATGTCTGGGATGGCAGCAGGTCCGGGAGCAAAATGAAGGATCTGGAGAAGGACAGCGACTGTAGGAATCCGGATGGCAGCAGCACTCAGCAGCAGCTCTCACCTGAACAGGCCAGTGAAGTTCTGCCACGTGTAGTAATGCAGCATAAGGGCTGTATGTTCCCGGCACCTACGTCCATCCACCACCATGAAACACTCTCCCTCGGGCAGATTGCTTTGGGTTGCGCCGGGTCTCTGGGTTGCGCTGTCTTGCGACTGTTTATGTGCTAAGTGTGGCTCATTTGTGCATGAAAGAAGGTGGGGGGCAATGCGATTTTAGTGTCCGTGTCCTTACTAAGCGACCACTGAGTGTCCGGGGACTTCACTCGGGGGGGCTGGTGGAGGGGCTGTGTTCACTGTGGGTGTCGCTGCCCTTCTTGCTGCCGCTTCCTGGTCCTGTAGAGCCTGAGCTTCCGCCTCCTGCATAAATCGTTTGTTGCAGACAGCACAGGCGAATTGCTTCTCCCCGGTGTGGGTGCGCAGATACTACTGGCTTTTCTGCAGCAAGAGGTTCTCGCTCGGACGAGCTGCAGAGGCATCTGCGCACCCACACTGGGGAGAAGCGCTTCTTTCTGCCTGAAACTGGGAAAGTGGGCTTCATTCTATTTTCTAAAGGGAATGTCAAGTCACAATTTAAGTTTTTGCCTAATAAAAAAAAAATAATTTTGAGCACTTTGCAATACAGTTCTTTTCGTTGGTTTTTAAGTTATTTGCATGTGTATTGCTATTGAAAGCAGTGTCGTCCTTTCTTTTCAGACTGTTGATACAATTATTAACAGACTTGTCTTTGCTGGGGAACTAAGATGTTTGCAACATTGGGCACCAATCACAGCGAAAATCACACATATTAACAATCTGACTAGTACAACCTAAACATGTTTAATCAAACAACATATACAGTTTTTTGGGGAAAAAACTTTTTTCTTAAAAAAATTCCCATACTTGGCTTTTTCTCACTGAGGGAGTCCATACTGTGACTACAACATGCAAATGAGTTCACGAGCATGCTCAGATTGTAGCACTGCCCTGAGTATTCTACCCAGAATGCCTAGCTTTAGTAAACTCTAGAAGTATCAAGAGAAGAGCACACACCAACTTCCACAAGGTGGCAGCACTAACACAGAAGTTTTGGCAGATTTCAAAATAGCTTAGAAGGTTTATTAGCATTAGGCAAGCAAGAAATTTCAACTGAGCATGTGCGAGATTTCAGAGCTGCAGTTGGCTGTGAAGATATAGGTAGGAGGAGTCAGTGAAATCCAAGATGCCTGCCTCAGCTAGAACTGCAGTGGAGATAGGGGAGATTTTGCAGAAGGTATAGTGAGCTGATCATTTACATTATACAAACAATTCTGTTTTAAAAATCAGATTTCTTCCACATCGTGTATTTACTTAGTAAATCATTTTAGTTATGATTGGTGCCCTTTAAGTTGACGTTTCTTCTGGCTATCACTTAAGCAAGAAGAGTAAGCAAAATTCACGCTTTATCGGCTGAATCAAACAAAATTACCTTTGGTCATGACAAAGTGATTCTAAGAACACTTGATGAGTTTACCCCCAAAGTGGTATCCAAATTCCACGTCTCAAGATATCATACTACCCACATTCTTCCAACCCACCAAAAATACAGTAGCTAATTGGATAAAAGAATTCATCAGAATGACATATTCACACCAGTCCCACAAGGTACCTCCTCAGATTAAATCACACTCAACGAAAGGTACAGCAGCTTCCTGGGCACTCCTGCAGATATCTGCAAGGCAGCAGTATGGAGTTCGTGAGACACTTTTATCAAACATTACAAATTTGATGTTTACTCGAAAACCTTTTCTAATTTTGGTTCAGCAGTTCTCAACTGCGCATTAAATAAGTAAAAATTTTGCGTATCCCACCCATGTCTTGGCTGCTTTTGTACATCCCTACAGTGCCCGCTGCCATGTGTAATTAACAGGAAAACAGAAAATCAATACATACTTCGTTTTGTTTCCTGTACTGAAACATGGCAGTGGGCAAGGCTTCCCAACCCTCTTTTAGGGTAGTCAAGAAATAAATATGGCAGCTCAGGGGGAAGGGAGGCTAATTTATTCACTCGCGAGGGATTAACCCTACAGTGCCCACTGCCATGTTTCAGTACAGGAAACGAAAATCTCAGTAAGTATGTATAGATTTTCTGTTATTCTTTTTGACCTGCAGCACTTATTCATCCACTGCTACATTTGTCCTTTCACCTCAAATAAAGCACATTTGTGGACTACAAGTGTCTGGTGAGTTCAGCTATCTGGTAAAGATTGCCCTCGGTGGTTGTTACAACTCCATACAGGCCCAGAATGGATAACATTGGTAAATCAGAATTTGCCTCTCATCAAACTCACTCTACTAGCCAGAGGCTCGCTGAAAAGATTCGAAAAAATATGGAGTCCTTGGTGGGAGGCTGGACTGGGGGGGGTCAGGGCTCTCTAACATGAAAAGAAACATTCCTAATATAAAAATCAAAAGCTTACAACTTAAAGAACAAGTAAACGTTTTTTTTTTCTATCTCTAAATTTGCTCTAAACAGCCCCCCAGATTAATGTACCTTAGTCCCTGCTGCAAGTCTGCTCTGGTTTCTGTGTTATCAGCAGCTTGTTTCACCTTCTTCCTGGTGCAGAGTGAAGCCCAGCCCCTTAGTTTACTGAGCAGTCCATTTGCTGCTGTTCCACAATAGAGAGGAAGAGGGAGCCAGTGTTTCATTAGTAAGCTAGTTTCCCCAAGCAAAAGCTGCTACACACACTGCTCTCTGCTATGTCATAGTATGCAAATGATCTCCTGGACTAGTCCAAGATATAAGGTCAGCTCAGTAAGCTAAGGGGCTGGGCTTCACTCTGCACCAGGAAGAAGGTGAAACAAGCTGCTGATAACACAGAAACCAGAGCAGACTTGCAGCAGGGACTAAGGTACATTAATTTGAGGGGCTGTTTAGAGCAAATTTAGAGATAGAAAAAAAAAACGTTTACTTGTTCTTTAAGTAAAGCATGCTGTCACTGTACAAGGTTAACAAACTATATTTTAGATGTTGAATGTGTCAATCAATCCACAAAAATATGAATGTAAATACTTTGCTTAAAACCCTGTAATAGCAACTCATCCGTACATATGGCATATGTCTTGTTTTATGTTTGATGTCTACAAAACAATAAAACTTTACCTTTTTTCCGTACTCCTATTAGTTTATCAGTCTTGGATAGGGTAACAGTCTCGTCCTTAATTTCTAAGGTTTGTAGCATTTCTCTTATTAGTCTCTTGGAGATGTTCGGGTTTGCGCTAGTAGGGGAGTTTTCCTCGGAGTCCGAGCTAGCTGTTGAGTGGGCATGTTCGGATAATTCTTTTTCTAGGATAGGAAGCCTGTCCTCCTCTGAGGCTAGACCCTCTTCTGATTCTGAAGATGAGGATTCAGGGGTCCAAGATTTGCGCCTCTTACCCCCTCCCACCAATTGGAGCTTGTGGCATTTGAACTGTGTTGTGATGATCCACTGTAAGAATTCCCCTAATTGAGGGGGTGCCAGTGGAAGTGTTTGGGGGTTCTCTGTCCCTGCTTGGTTTTATTTCCAAGGCATGTTTGGTGAACTGTCAGCTCTAGCCTGTGATGTACTAGGCATGGCAATTGGTGGTGTGTTTGGGGTTGAATTGAGCCCTTCTATGGGTTGTATCTGTGTGGGCTGTGGAGAGAGCACTGGTGCCTCCTGTAATTCAAAAGAAGCACTGGCACTCATGGCAATTTCAAGCAGGGTAAACCCTTGTGTTTTTATTTGCAACAGATGCAACGTTTCTGGGTATGTACCCCTTTGTCCCTGCTTGGTTTTGTTCCCAAGGCATGTTTGGTGAACCATCAGCTCTAGCCTGTGATGTACTAGGCATGGCAATTGGTGGTGTGTTTGGGGCTGAATTGAGCCCTTCTATGGGTTGTATCTATGTGGGCTGTGGAGAGAGCGCTGGTGTTTCCTGTAATTCCTCTGCCCTGGGTTTTTTGCAGTCTGAGCAATATGTTTTCTCCAACTTATGTTTGCATGTTTTGCATCTGGGTACACTCTTATTGTGGGTGTCGGGCTTCTTTGCTTTTTTGTAGGCTGTAATTCATCCCTTAAAGGAATTGTTCAGTATAAAAGTACTGGGTACATAGATAAGCTGTGCAAAATAAAAAAATATTTTCAATATAGTTCAAAAATGTAATGTATAAAGGCTGGAGTGACTGTACGTCTAAAGGTGGCCATACACGTAGAGATCCGCTCGTTTGGCGATGTTGCCAAACGAGCGGATCTCTCCCCGATATGCCCACCTTGAGGTGGGCGATATCGGGCTGATCCGATCGTGGGCCCTAGGGCCCAACGTTCGAATCAGTACGGGCGGTCGGATCGCGGGACCGCATCAACGAACAGATGCGGCCGCGATCCGACGGGATTTTTAATCCTGCCCGATCGACATATCGATCGGGAAAGCCCGTCGGAGGGCCCCCCACACGGGCAGATAAGCTGCCGACACAGTCTGTCGGCAGCTTTTATCTGCCCATGTATGGCCACCTTTACCTAACAGAACACTACTTCTTGCTTTTCAGTTCTCTTTTGTTTACACTGACTGGTTACCCTGATTACCAGGCAGTAACCCTGACCTAGGGAGTTTCTCTTAGTGTACAGTGTTTAACCGTTGGGTAGGCTCAGAGAGGCTCTGCGTGTCTATCAAGGCCCCTCGAGAACAGCTCTGAGTGTTCATGTGAGAGAGGGCCTTGAGTATATCCTTCTTCCTGAGCCACGGCTACACAGGGAGGACTGCTCTGCGTGTCCTGTGTGCAGAACGTATCTTGTATGAACATGTAATCAATAATTAACCAGTAAAATAAAATGATAAACATTAAATGTTTGTCCTTCACCTCCAAGGCAGGACAAAAGCACAGCGCATTAGAGGTGGAGTCAGCACATATATTGGGTAGGAGGGGCCAAGAGGCATCAGTTCTTCTGTCCTGCCTCCAGAGGTGATGAAGACAAAACCCTAACGTCTTCACTGACAGGAGGGCCGACTAGAGAAATCTATATTTGCTTTATCAACTCCTAGATCTACTGGGCGCTCCCTTGTGGTGAATTTTTAAACAGCTATCCAAATGCAAAAACATAATAGAATTATAGCCAACAATTCACACTAGTGATGTGTGGGTCAACAAAAAGTTGACCCACAACATATCCTAACCTGCCACCAACCTGGCAAGCTGGTATATTTATATATCCATGACTGACCAGCCCATCACTCATGTCAAAGGGTGTGGGTGAAGTTAGTGATAAAGAAACTTAAAATAAAAGGCAGACTTTTAAAAATACTGCAGATCGTTCTTTGTAAAAAAAAAATGATTTTCAGGACTTGTAATGGCCAGTGAAAATCATGTACAGAGGAATACACAGCATATACGTCATTAAAAGTGGGTTTTGTACCCCTTTCTAGTAGGCCCAAACTGTCAGTGCGGACGTTGTATGATTTGTCATCCTTCACCTCTGGAAGCAGGACAAAATAAAACTATTGGCTCCTGGCCACTCCTCCTGTATATCTGGGCTGGCTCCACCTTTCCTCCTCAGTTATTTTGTACAGCTTAGTTAGTGGAGACAGTATAAACAGAAAGAAGATCAAGAGACAATAGAGAAAGTATATAGAAAGAATAGAGAAAGTATAGCAATAAAGAAGGTCCCGAAGCCCATACTAAAATCAGCCTGGGTGGGACTTACTGCAGTTCAGGCCTACTAGAAAGGGGTTTTCCGATAAGTACAAAACCCCCTTTTCTCTAGTCGGCCCTCCTGTCAGTGCAGACGTTGTGGGACATCCCAAAGCTGTCTCTCTATTAGGGTGGGTATAACTGTACACTGCGTAGCTTAATATGTCTATTTACTATGCTACTGCAGCCTGTAAAACTTTACAGCCAAACGCTGCTGGTTGTGAGGCTAAAACATTTAACTTATAGAACTTTATAAAAGTGTTTGGAGAAGCTCAAGTAGCCGCTCTGCAAATCTGTTCTGCTTTTGCCATGTTTTGGAGTGCGCATGAGGTACTCTGTGCTTTTGTGGAATATGCTTTCACTGTGAATGGTCTGGTCTTCTGTTGATAATCATGAGTTATGTTTCAACAAGCCATCGGTCAATAGTTCTCTCTGATACCCCTAGTCCTCTGTATGTAACTGCATACAACACAAACAAATTGTCAGACTTCCGGTAAACCAAAGATCTCCTTAAGTACATTTTTAAAGCCCTCACTACATCTAATGTGTGAAGTAGTTTTTTCTCTGTCATGTACTGGTTGTGGACAGAAGGAAGGAAGTATAATGTCCTGGTTAATATGAAATTCAGACACTACTTTTGGCAAGAAGCCTGGTACTGTCCTCCGTACCGCCTTGTCTGAATGAACTGAAGTCCATGACTCTCTACAAGAAAGTGCAGCGAGTTCTGACACTCTCTTAGACGAAGTAATGGCTACCAAAAATATAACTTTAAGGGATAACCACTTAAGTTCACATTACTCTAATGGCTCAAATGGTGGTCTCTGGAGAACCTCTAGGACCACTGGTAAATGCCAGGTTGGAAGTGGCTGCTTTATTGGTGGGTGTGTCCTGGTTATACCCTTAAAAAATTGTTGTACCTCCATGTCAACCCACTTTATGTGGTTTAGGGTTGTCAATGCTGACACCTGTGTTTTTAATGTATGTAGTGCTAAACCCTTGTGATAGCCTTCTGTGAGAAATTCAGTTACTGTGTATGGAGAGTTATCCTCCCAATGGAGACCTTGTTGTTGACACCACATCAAAAATCTCTTCCACACCTTGTGCTATACTTGAGAAGTAGACTTTTTACATGCCTGCAACAGTATGTCTATGGCCTTCTGTGTGTACCCTTGTCGTGTCCACCACTCGGTTTCAATAGCCATGCCGTTAAACGAAGGAGTGGCAAATTGGGGTGTTTGATAGGTCCCTGAGTGAGCAAGTCGGGACGGAGAGGGAATCGCCAGGGTTTGGATATAATCAGCTGAATTAGATGTGTGTACCATACCCGGTTTGGCCAGTTGGGTGCTATTAGGATTGTTGTAGTGTTACTCTGTTTTATCTTCCTGATTACCCATGGAAGTATTGCTAGAGGAGGGAAGGCATATATCATCCTGAAGTCCCAGGGGATGACCAAGGCATCTATATGCGCTGCTCTCAGATCTCTCATTCTGGCACAGTAGATTGGAAGTTTTGTGTTGTGTTTGGATGCTAACATGTCTATCTCTGGAGTGCCCCATCTGTGTACCAACTGATGAAACACCTCACCGTTCAGCGACCACTCCCCCAGATCGATTGTAGTTCTGCTGAGATAATCCACCGCTGAATACCGCTGAAAGGTTTCTCACCATATGCTCTTCCCAATCTATGATTCTTGTCACTTCCTGCATGGCTATCTTGCTGCGTGTGCCTCCCTGTTTGTTGATATATGCCACTGCCTTGGCATTGTCTAATTTTATTCTGACAGTGACTCCTCAGAAGTGTCGACCAGTTTTCTAGTGCCAACGCGACTACTCTGATCTCTAGGATGTTGATGGGTAGTTTCTCGTCTTCTGGTTGCCATCTGCCCTGCAACGTGTAGTTGCGATAGACTGCACCCCAGCCTCTGAGACTGGCATCCGTGTTTACCACTTCCCAATGGATGGGGGCCCAACTTCCTTCCTCTGTTGAGATTGTGTGGATTCATCCACCACAGGAGGCTTTGATTGGTCGTTTGTGATATGCTTGTAAGTCCTTGTGATCTTTGTTCCATTGCTCAAGAAAATTGTTCTGCAGTGGGCGAATGTGGAATCTGGAGAAAGGTATTGCTTCTAGCGCTGATACCATAATTCCCAGAAGTTGAAGATAGTCCTCTGCTGACACTGACTGGAAAGTTTGAAACTCCCAAGTTGTCTGTATGAGTTTCTCTATCTTATGCTGTGGCAAGAACACTCTCTGACTCTGAGAATTGAAGTCGAGGCCTAGAAATCTGATGGTTTGACTTGGTTGTAGTGCGCTTTTGCTGTAATTTATTAACCAACCATGTTGGGTTAGTACTTGAAGACACATAGCTGTGTCCCTGGCTGCTTGGCCTTCTGATGGTGCAGTAATCAGTAGATCGTCCAGATAAGACAGTATCTTTATCCCCAATCCTCTGAGGCTATAAGTGGGGTTAGAATTTTCATAAAAACTCTTGGCGCAGTACAGAGTCCAAAGGAAAAGGCCATAAATTGGTATGATGATGTTGGTTTACTGCAAAACGCAGAAATTTACAGGAGTCTGGATAAATTGGGATGTGTAGGTCGATGGATGTCATAAATTCGTTTGTTTCCATGGCCGCCATGGAACTGACTCCATTTTTAATTTTTGAGTGGTGACCGTGGGATTCAATGGTTTTAAATTGAGCACAGGTCTGAAGGTGCCCTCTTTTTTTCTTAAGACCAGATTGGAGTAAAAGCCTCTATACCTTTGAGCCTGTGGTACTGTGTTACCCCTGCTTGTAGCAGTGATTTGATGGTTTGCATTAGAAGTTCTTGCATGTTGGCTGTAGTCATTGAAGTGCAAAATCTCCTAGGTGATAGGTGTGTATAGAATGGAATTCTGTATCCTTGTATTATTTTGAGTACCCACTTGTCTGTGACGTGTCTGCCATTCTCCCAGATATCTTTGAAACCTGCCCCCACTATACCTGGCCCTTTCTAGGCTGATTACGGCAAACAATTTTAAAGCAACACATTCGACCATGTAGAAATTCTTACTACTGGTGCTCCAGTCCCAGGCCCTCAGCTCAGGGAGCAAACATTCCGCAAATACAAACAGGTTAATGCAAGGCACACTGGATATCCACGCTCAGATCAGACCAAAAGAAATAATTTTATATAAAAAATTATATACTTTATTATATAGTCATCTCTCGCCTGGCGCGTTTCGTTTTACTCGATACAAGGCTCCCTAAGGGTCTCAATTCAGACTTTGATGTATCCTGTTATTATGATTAGAGATTGGAAGAAGAAAGACAGTTTTTAAGCCCTGTTCATTCATAATCATATTTATATGATTTCTATTTTTGCAGATGATACTAAATTGTGCAGAACTATAGGTTCCTTGCACGATGCTGCCACTTTGCAGAGTGAT
>CM044446.1:15096380-15111950 GCA_024363595.1 Xenopus borealis | reverse complement strand
TAGGATGGGGTTTTTGCCTTCCTCTGGATCAACTAGCAGTTAGGCAGTTAAAATTAATAATAAAAAAAAAATGGTTGAACTTGATGGACGCGAGTCTTTTTTCAGCCTAACTTACTATGTACTATGTAACTAAACTGGTTATGGGGGTGGAAGACTTAAATTATGAGGGGAGACTGTCCAGGTTGGGGTTGTTTTCTTTGGAAAAAAGGCGCTTGCGAGGGGACATGATTACACTTTACAAATACATTAGAGGACATTATAGACCAATATCAGGGGACCTTTTTACCCATAAAGAGGATCACCGCACCAGAGGCCACCCCTTCAGACTAGAAGAAAAGGACTTTCATTTGAAGCAGTGTAGGTGGTTCTTCACAGTGAGGACAGTGAGGTTGTGGAATGCACTGTCAGGTGATGTTGTGATGGCTCATTCTGTTGATGCTTTTAAGAGGGGTTTGGATGATTTTTTGGACAGACATAATATCAAAGGCTATTTTGATACTAAAATCTACAGTTAGTATAGCTATGGGCATACAGGTATATGGTTTGTGTTTGAAAGAGTGGAGATGTGTGTGTGTGTGTGTATGTATGCTGGGTTTTTAATTTGGAAGGGTTGAACTTGATGTCTTTTTTCAACTCAATTTAACTATGTAACTATATATATTTATTTATATTCATATATTTTTTCATATGTATATTATCTAACTGACTACCATCAACTCAGAAATCACATTTATGATATATTTTTAGATTGAAGAATTTTTGTACTCATGATGATATAATTATGTTTATTTAAAGTATACTGTATTTCTATATTATTCTTATGATATTGTATAATCAAATTGGAACTATTTGCAATATTTGTGTATTTAATTATATATTTTCATCTCCTTATCCCATCTTGTAGTGATGTGGCTTACTTTGTTTTTAAATCTTGTGAAATGTGCCTTTAAATTTTGTGATGTGTGCCTTTTTTGACCCCTCCCTGTTTTGTGATTGGTTGCTTTGTATTTAAATATTGTGTCACAATTTGTACATTTAAGCCTATGATTAAGTGTCTTTTGGACACGAAACGCGTCAGGCGAGAGATGACTATATAATAAAGTATATCATTTTTTATATAAAATTATTTCTTTTGGTCTGATCTGAGCGTGGATATCCAGTGAGCCTTGCACCAACCTGTTTGTATTTGCCTTTCTGGGCTGAGTCAGGCCGAGTTGGTTTCTTGGCCTGGGAGGGATATTGTTGCTGCCAGGGTGTTCAACGTTTGTTTGTCTGCTCTGTTGTTGGTGTCCTGAAGTTCGTCCAAAAGGAGCGAAAAGGACTGGCCTGGGTTGACCAATTCTTTCTGTTCACAAACTTGTTTGGTGTGTCAAACCTCTGTTAATTTTCTGAGGGAAGAAAGGTACTCTTTCCCCCCGTAACTTCTGCTATGATCTGTTGGAGATCTGGACCGAACAGGGATTCACCAGTGAATCAGAGCGATAAAAGTCTTAGTTTTGACACTGTATCCCCCGACCAATGCTTAAGCCATAATGCTCGTCTTGGGACCACAGCATTTGCCGTTGCTTTGGCCGCTAATTTGGTAATTTCTATGGCAGCCTCCCCTAGGAAGGCAAATTGACAATCGGGAATGTCAGCCTGGATTTCTTTTGAACTCCAAATAGCTTGTCAGCCTTTGATACTGCTGCTGTCTCATCCTTTATCTCTAGTGTTTGCATCATTTCCCTGAGTAGCTTTTTGGATGTGTCAGCCGTTACTGTGTGTTCCTCCTCTGAATTTGAATCTGTGGATACTTTATAATCGAGATGTCTCCCTCTGGAAGGTGAACCTGCTCCTCCTCCGAGTCAGATGCTAATCCCTCCTCTGATTCTGGAGAATCATGCAGAGCAATGGGGGCTCTATGCTTCTTTGTCTGTTTAGCGTGTTCCCTTCTTTGTGTAGTTGTTTGATATTTGGAAGGTAGTGGTTGGATGTTACTCATCATCCACTGCAAGAATTCCCCATATTTAGGTGGCATGTGAGATGGGTAGCTTGGTGAAGGCTGGGTTGTATGTGACGCAACTTCGACAACCTCTGACTGTGTAATGGCTGGCGTTGTTGGTGCAACTAGCATTGGTCCTGGGGAGGATCTCCTTTCCTCTGTATTTGAAGTAGTTCCCTCTGCAGTTGAGGGTATATGTTGTGGAGAAAGTATGGGTGGCCCTTGTGACTAATCTTTTTGAACTGGTCTTACAGTCAGAACAGTGTGCTGCTGCTTTGGTTGGTTGATGCCTGGTTGTATTGTGCCGCTCTGCAAGGGACTGTGTTCCACATGAGGTATTTTCCCCCCTTGATAAGATAATCACCTGCTCTGTTGCTCTCCTCTCTTGGATCTTTCCAACTATGCTGCTGACCGGATAGAATGGAGGACAACCATACGGTTAGCTGTGCCACCTCCTAGCTCTATGGTGGGCCGCAGTGTAGCGACGTCAGCGCACCTGAAGATAAATGGTGCGAAAGCTTGGCGCGCGTTCACCGTGCGATCAGTTGCCTAGCAACTGCTCGCACTCTAGCTGTGATGTGCCGCCTAATAGTTCCGCAAATGGATCCTGGGGCTGGGACTCCCTGTTGTGATATGCCGATCTAGCATTTTGGCATAGTCTGTTAGCCGGACTCTGCTGACCTGAGGCTTTTTGCCTCTTTCGTGTTTGCCTTGGGTTATGTATTGGTAGGGGTGAGGGCAAGAAAAGCTGCGTCCCTCCATGTACCCATTCTTAGGGCTCCATTACAACCCGATTCATGTAAGTGGGTAGCTCTGCGTACCCCTCAGGTTGTGGCCTATGACAGCTCTGCGTGTCATCTATGGCCCTTTACAGTCAAGCCGTCGGCTTGCTGTAGCATCACCAAATTACAGCTCTGCTGTTCTTATGATGTAGTATGGGAATGATCCCTTGTATAATATCCTGCTGATCTCTGTGACCAAAAAGGAAGAAAAAATTTCCAGGTGTTGTCCTTTGCCTCTTAGGCAGGACCTTGCAGGAGCCTCCAGAGGTGAAGGATGACAAATCCCACAACGTCTGCACTGACAGGAGGGCCGACTAGAGAAAAACACTTTTTATACCAGTTTTTCAGATCTGATAAGCCTAGAGCTCAAATCATTAATATGGTTCTGTTGGGACCTGCATTACATACAATAAAGTTACAAGCATAAGAGTTTTCCTTCAAGGCACAAGAATCAATGTACTTAAACCAGTGCAAACCTGCTCAAACCTTATGAGCCCTAGTAAAGGAGACGTATATACAGGGTAGCTCTAAAACAAGCATAAAGCAAAGTAGGCATGTTTTAGAGACCCTAAAATCACAAACCTGTCAAGTTTTTTTGGTTCACTGAAAATTTAAAAAGCTCAGCTGTCAATGGAATATTGGCTGACCCTCCTCTGTGCCTTAGGCATAGAGGCAGGGCAGGCAATTACTTTCACTTCAGCACTTACTAGAGGTCACTGAGCCCACATTCCCCCTCTCTCTTCAACATTTAATTGTGTGCGGGGATGGACATCAGGTCCCCCATTCTGGTGCACAGAAAAGATTGAGATAATGCAAGGCTTGCCTTAAGCGTCTACAAAATGGCTCCTACCTGCTTGCTAGAACTGTGAATTCCCAGACGGAAGGAAACAAGGTTCTAATAATTTTTACAGTTACAATTAACAGTTTACAATTAAAGTCCTTTTTGCTTAACCAACATGATAAAATAGGATTTGGAATTTTTTTTTCCCATTACATGTCCCTTTTAAGAGTCAGCAAGGGCTTTGCCATTTTTTCCTCATCCTGGAAAACTAGGTATGTGTGAAATCAGTAAGGAAAGAATCTTAGGCTACTGAGCCAGGAAAATGACCATAAGTTACAGAGAAGTATAAAAGCAATGAAAACAGGGCCTGCACCATTATTGGTTGCAAGTAAGCTAAACCAAATCCTATGCTGGTTAAAGTGGGGTCTCCATGACACCTGTAAATGTAAACACCCTGCTACAACAGATAACAGTAGATGAAATAAGCTGCAAAATCCATTCAAACCCCCTTTTGTATGATGCAGACTCAGTCCTTAGGTGTATGTGACCATCAGTAGTACCATCCGCATAGAAATAAACTTAGCCAACACTGATAACATCTTCAGCTTTTTTTTTTTAATTAACATTAGCATCTCTTGAGGCTCTGTGGTATCTGAAGCTCATACACAGTTCATATAAAATGCACAAGAGTGTGCATCAAGCTGCCAAGACATAGACAATACATAATATATATAAAAGTACATATATTTACAGGCTATATACACAAGGGCAATGAGAAGAGATCCTGGGAGAGGAAGGGCAGTGTTAGCTCAGAAGGGCCTCTGTAAGTGTTTGCATGTCCTTGGGGGGCAATTTTGCCACTTCAAAGAAGACCCTGCAAATAAAACAGGCACATATTAAAGGCTTTTTGGAAAAGATTCATTTGGGAATATGAGTTACAATTGTTGTTTGGGTATGCCACCTGTAGAGACTGAACATGTAGTGCTTCTGATCACTACTATAAGCCCTATTTATGGAACGGTGATAATCAGGAAAAAAAAAAAAAAAAGTCAGCTGGTAAGATAATGACACCAAAATCATTAAAACCCAGATGTTTATGCTCAGGTTTCATGCTCCTAAGATAGGTACTTTACTTAAAGGAGAACTGTCATGAAATAAAAACCATACCATTTTTCTCACTGAACATTAATTAGTACAATAAAATCTATACCCAACCATCAAATTTGTGTCATAAACTCACTTATCACTCATTTCTAACAGCTCCCCAGATCAAGCATTTTCAGAATCTGAAAGTAGGAGTGTCCATTCAGTTCAGTAGCATTCACTTAGCCCCGCCCATGTAACCCGAGTCATATTTCCCCTCCCTCACCCTCTAGTTACATAATATCTGTGTGCAGCCAGGCTAGTGGGGGGGGGGGGGGGGGGGGAGTTTTGTTCACACCTGTAATCTCCCCCAGTATTGTTCATTTCTGTAAAACCCTGTATTGTTCACACATCAGACCCAGACTGTATTGTTCACCTGATCAATGTTAGTACATACCTGTGTGAGTATTTGCTCCTCACGGCCTTTAGCTTCTCATTGGGAGGGTGTGCGAGTAGGAAATTCAGCCTCTTCACTAGGGGCAGTAAATCCTTGGTCTGATATCCACTGTAATGATGCAGTGTGGCAGTCTGTAAATTAGAAAAAAAAAAAATTGGCATCAAACCTTTGCAGCCACCTTCTTCTAGCACCAGCAATTACAATTACATGTTATAAATAAGTTAACCATAAAGAACTCACCCATCCACCTAACCCCTTTATTTGAAGAGCAAGCAAAAGGCAGCTGGCAGCCATCTTAGATGCACTCTCCTGCACAAAGTCATATTCCTGTAGGGTCAGTTCACAAATGTATCTGGCAAGGGTCAGAGTCTCCATAGTGGCATGGGCACACTACAAAAATAAACAAAACGGAGATTAAATAAAAAAGAAACACTAGAATGATGCGGACTGGTAGTCAACAATAATATTTAACTGGTTGCTTGGGTCTCTATTCCCAGAAAAAATCTACAGTGAGTGACAGTTTGAATGATCATTAGCCAATACAGAAAACCAGACCTACTGAATGATCCTGCAGGAGCCATTTAGAACGTCAGTGCACTCTTAGCACTTTTGCAATTTCCATACAATAGCAGTTGTTTTCTACTAACATCAGGATTGTTTAAAAGTGGCCCCCACTGTTCTGACTAGACAGGGGCTGTTGAGAACACAAATTTATGGCAGGAAGCCTCTCCTGATCCTTCTCTGCTCAGTTCAATTTCTTAAACTGGCAAGAAATAATAGCTCTGTTATGTGGACATTTGTTATCCTGAAAGCTCAGAATTACGTGAAGACCATCTCCCACAGAGTCCATTAAAAATTTAAAAAAATAGTTTTTTCTTTAAAGGAACAGTTCAGGGTAACAATAAAAACTGGGTAAATAGACAGGCTGTGCAAAATAAAAAATGTTTCTAATATAGTTAGTTAGCCAAAAATGTAATGTATAAAAGCTGGAGTGAGTGGATGTCTAACATAACAGAATACAACACAACATCCTGCTTTTCAGCTCTCTACATCTGAGTTAGTCAGCGACTTGAAGGGGGGCCACATGGGACATAACTGTTCAGTGAGTTTGCAATTGATCCTCAGCATTCAGCTCAGATTCAAAAGCAACAGTTATGACCCATGTGGCCCTCCCTCAAGTCATTGATTGGTTACTGCCTGGTAACCAGGGTAACCAGTCAGTGTAAACAAAAGAGAGTTGAAAAGCAAGAAGTAGTGTTCTGTTAGGTTAGATTTGCAGTCACTCCAGCTGTTATACATTACATTTTTGCCTAACTAACTATATTGAAAACATTTTTTATTTTGCACAGCCTATCTGTTTACCCAGTTTTTACTTTTATACTGAACAATTCCTTTAAAGGAAACCTATACCCCCCGAACAATGTAGGTCTCTATAAACAGATATTGCATAAAACAACTCATATGTAAAATCCTGCTTCATGTAAATATACCATTTTCATAATAATTACTGAGTTAATAATAACTTTTTTAGTAGTATGGTCCATTGGGTAATCGTAAATAGAAAATTGCCATTTTAAAAAATAAGGACAGCCTCCTGGGATCCTAGGATCCAACGGTGCACACAAAAATACCAAACAAACTATAAAGTTAGGTCACATGAGCCAATTAACTGACAGAGTTGTGTCTTTTGCTTCAACACTTCTTCCTGTTACAGTTAGAGTTGAAATATTTCTGGTCAGGTGATCTCTGAGGAAGCACACAGACCATCATGAAATGGGGGTTCAAGGCAAGAGATGTAAAGGGGCAATATTTACTTAAATATATATATACCAGGTAGGTAAGATTCTTTAATATGTCACTTGATTTGACATAAACTATCTGTGTCTCAAAATTTATTTTCAGGGTATAGTTTTCCTTTAATAAAACTATTGTTTATTTTATCCCAGCAAGATTTAATCAACCCTTACTGGAAGCAAAACTATTTTGAAGAGTTTAATGTTTCAAGGATGTTTTTGCAGACTTAAGGTATGGCGATCCGAATTACAGAAAAATCTTTATCCAGAAAACACCAGGTCCCAAGCATTCAGGATAATAGATCCCACACCTGTAATAGCATTCCATAAATATAAAAAAGGCTAAAATTAAAAGAAAAAATTGCAAAAGGTGGAGCTTCCTTTTGGAGCAACGATTTTGGCTCCAGTGTGAAGTTCAGTTAGGTTGAAATTTGGTATAAATGCTTATAAATGGCGTGACTTACTGTAAACTTTATGGGGCAGGGATTCACTGTGCCAGAATAGATCAGTACATAGGCACTTCTTATAATCAGCTGTATACAAATAATCTTTGTAAGCAAAATCAATAATAGTAAAACAGATTATTCTCTTGAATGTTCAGTTTTGAGGATTTAGGACTTTTAAAGTAGAAAGACAGTTACGAAAAGAACTGCCACCGATTCATTGGTACCTTAGCAAATCTGCGCAGGAAGCGGTACGGTACTGGGATGTTGATGTCAAAGTTGAGTTTTTGCAGGATTTCCATCTCCATAGCAATAACCTCATCCTTTTTGTATGCATCATCACAGATGTACATGAAGTCATCAACACAGGGTGGGCAACGCTCCTGAAAAAGGGATCCCAGGAAGAGGCATTACATCACAGGATAAGAGTTTAGCAAATTACTGGGCCATTCAAAGCAATTACTTTGCCATGGAATACTGCATGACTAAAAAATGTGCCCACTATTTGTGAATGACAATAGAAAAGCACATAAAGGTCATTTGTGATTACCTCAAACTTGGATGCAATGAGTACAGCAGTGGAACCAATAAGTTGGAGCTTTTCCCTCATAACGACAGACACTGCTAAATAATGGTCGACCATTTTCACTGCCAGGTATAGGGTTTCATGGTTTAGCTCAAAGTTTTCCTGTAAGAAGATAAGGGATAAGCCATCAGGGTGGATGGAATCCCAATTACACACAAGCACATGTATAAAACAGTTGTATTTTAACATATTTACGTTTTTGTCATTACATCAACTAGAAAATGATTCTATTTCATCTGCAGCGCTACGAAATATGTTGGTGCTATAAAAATGCATGTTAATAAAATCGTCACTGAATCACAGATGTTTCTCACAAATGCAATTTTGTTGCATCCCTAAACGTTGGCTTGCGAGCAACATGTCAATGGGCCTCACTGCAGTGTATATTTTTAAATCCCTGGCTTGGAGGCAAGTTTTAGTTGCATTAAAACCCGGTGCTGCCATAAAGCCTCCTGTAAGGCCATTATCAAATAGCCAATCAGAACCCTTATTTGGCACCCTCAGAAACTTTATTCATGCTTCTGTTGATCTCCAATTCTTTTACATTTGAACGTGACCCCCATCCTACAATAATGCTGGGGGTGGCAAAGCTATTGGACAGTTCCTTATTGAAAGGACCACAAAATAATGTTTTGGAAGCAACATAGGAGGTTTGGACAAATACAGTGGGACAAAGGTATGCAGTCTGAAACAGTTGGCTCAGTTAGGTCAGTTTGTATTGCCAGAATAGACTTTCAGTTTAGTGACCAGGGGATAGGATACAGGCTGTGATGTCCCATCAACAAAATCTGTCATGTTACTGCAGAATTAGTCTGAAGTACAGATTATAGGGGGGGGGGGGGGGGGGGGGGTGATATTTATGTACCAAAATATGTATGTGCCAAAATTAGGCCACGAGGCCTCTAGCAATAACACTTAACTTGCTGTATGATCAGATTAATACAAATATCATAACTAGATGGGTACAAGAGATATTAGTAACAAACTCAAAAAAAAAAAAGCTCTAGAATAGCATCTTAAATGCAGGCAGAGTATATTTTAATAATACATGGATGTCTTGTCACATATGTGCCTCTGGTGCCTAAAAGTTGTTCTCCACAGAGAACAGGGGAGGGTCATGCAAATTCCAATCTGCCTCTCACCTGCACCTCCACCATCCAATCCACAAGTATAGCCCTCATATCTTTGCTAATATCTGTTTGCATATCCAGGTAGTTTGGAAGTAGAAATTTCTCCTGCAATAAACAAAAATGTATAGAATGAAGACTTTTCATAGCAGGGAAGTAAATAAGTCCCAGAGCCCTAGTCCAATATCAAAAGAATCAGTACCTCTCTGTCCCGCATATAGCTGAAAATATCCATTGCATATTCAGAGTTAGAGAAGGGGTCATCAAGAGAGTCCTGGTCTATGTCCTCAACACCAGGTGGAAGAACCTACAGAGAGAGAAGTCCTTTAAATTCATGGAGTTTTGTGAAACCGCACTTTGTCACAGCAAGAAACAAAAACTACAGCACATACCTTTTCCTCAGGCATTTCCTTGGAAGGTACTGATGTTTTCTGCTCAGTGTTTATTGTTTCTTCTTTTACTTCCGGGAGAGGTTCTTCAGTTATTATTGCCTTCTTCTGAGTCCTGTATGACGAAAGCAAGACTAGTACTGCAGTCCAAGCTTATGCTGGTTTATACTTTGTGTGTTTTGAAAATCAATCATTTGCCCTAATATAAAAACAATACAATCTGCAAACGGTTTACACTTCAGTTACCGGCTACGGTTCTAGGTGGAAACAGAGGGATCAGACTATCACATTTCTTTTGGCCTTGTTTACTAGTCATCTCCGGAGGAAGATGGTAGGGCAGGGATCTGCAACCTTGGCTCTCCAGCTGTTAAGGAACTACAAGTCCCACAATGCATTTGCCTTTATGAATCATGACAGACTCCTTCATTGCATTGTGGGACTTGTAGTTCCTTAACAGCTGGAGAGCCAAGGTTGCAGATCCCTGTGGTAGGGAGTCATGAGCCCACTTCGTGCAGCTATATTTTTCTTGACATATAAAAGAAGGAAGTTATATCCAACACAGGTATAATTTATAGGTACAGGATCCAACAAGAAGACAATTGGAACATGTGGGAATCAAAACAGTTTTATCAGATTAGCCCAGTAGCTATTGATTGGGGGGGGGGGGGGGATTATTAAATTATTATACTACTTTAAGTTACAGATTTTACGAAGAATGACTGCTTGCTCCACATAAAATCTAAGTCTTCCATAAATCACCATAAATATTGATACAGGCAGATGTTAAACAGGCCTTGACAAGGGTAAAATTGAACTTCTCAGGATCATTGTTTAGGACAGCCATAACATTAAAAACTCACTTCTTGATATTGAGTTCATTATTCTTTGTAATGTCGCTTGTAGGAGCATTTTTGGTCTTCTTGGTGGCAACTTTCTGTCCCTCCTTCTTCTTCTGAAGTAGCTGCGGGTTTTTGTGAGCCTGGATGGAGCAACAATACTTTTCTCTTATAAATGGAAACGGATTAACCAGTGCCAATGCAGGGTACAAATAACTTTATATGCATTTAAATATATTGTACTACAACAATGCTCTTCTACAACGGCACATTTTCTACAAAGCTCATATATATTTTATATAAATAAGCCAAGTTGCCTAGAATAAAATTGTAGCTCTTAGCTGAAGATAAACAAGGGTCAAATGCCCCCTCATCGTTCTCTCTTTTTTCCAAGAAAAGGTGGCAACCCTATGTGTAATATGTATATTCACATTGTGTGTTACTGGCCCTTATAATGCTAACTTTTGGGAGGTCTTATTTTTTTCCAAGCTCTGCTAAGCCTCAATTCAGGCTGCTACCTAGTGGCTAGTACCAGTTACTGTAGCATTCAGACAGTAAATAAAGGTGCAGATCAATAGGATGTGCTAAAAGGTACAGGTATGGGTTTGGGACCTTGGCCTTTTTCTGAATAATCTTTGTTGGGATCAAGTACAAGCAATTGTTTTGTTATTACAGAGTAAAAAGAAATCATTTTTAAAAATTGGATTTTTTTTTTTTATTAGAATGGAGTCTATGGGAGACGGCCATTCATTAATTCATAACTTTCTGGATAACGGGGTTTCAGATAACAAAATCTCTACTCTTGTGATACGAAACTTCCCATGTATTAAATAAGCAAATTGGAAGGGAAATGTGGAGGCAGTCTACTGTCCCAATTATTTCCTTTTAAAGGGGAACATTAGCCACAATACTGCAAGCTAGAACACTATATTTATTCTGTAGTATGTTTTACCATACTTTACCAGAGTAAAAAGCTCTAGAAGCTCTTGGTTTGTTTAGGATAGCAGCTGAAGTATTAACTTGGTGTGACATCACTTCCTGCCCAAGTCTCTCTCTGCTCACGTATAACTCTGGGCTCAGATTACAGCAGAGAAGGGGGTGGGGGAAACAAGCAAACTGAGCATGCTCACGCTGGGGGCAAGGAGGTTTAAACTGAAGACAGGAAGTCTGATACAGAAGCCCATGTGTACACAATAGAAGTAAATAAATGCGGTGTTTCTTTTGACAGAGGACTTAGAGCAGCAGTACTTTGAGGGTTTACTAGTATATTTAAGTGGACCTTTCTGATAAAGCTTACTTAGTTTTAACCTTTCATTCTCCTTTAATCATGATCTGCACATTGGGAGCCACTATTTTATTAGAGTGTACAAACAGGATTTGTTCAGAGGCCCAAGTACAGCAACTGCCACTTATACAAACATGTAAATAAATAGTATCACCTATGAATACCTTATTCACAGATCTATTTTTATCAGTGTGCAGAAAAATGTGACATGTAATACAGTATATGGGAAACGGTTAGGCTAGATCCATCAGTTAAAACGAAGTTGGTCATAGCTAGAATCCGCTTGCCCTATAGGATACTCACATTGGTAATGTCTCCAAATGCTGCTCTCTTCTTTGCGCCTCCCTGTGGAGAGGAAGGAGAACGCTTCGTCTGATTGATCTCCACCTGAAATCCAAAAAAATATATAAATTGATTGCACATCGTATTGCACTGCCAGCCACTAGAGGTTGCTTCTTGAAAAACACTTCTGTAGTTACATAGGAGGCACATTATTTTACACCTTCATCTGTCAGAATAAATGCAATTAAGCAGATATGCCTCGGTCCTTTGTTGCCGTTACAAAGATCACTTGTGTAATATGCATATTAAAAGTAATCTTGTTAGCATTGGATTAAATAGGAATTTCTTCTCACAATGCCACCGTACACAAAGGTGAGATTTGTCCTTGAGCAAGTAAAAGGTTTGTCATAGATTAAATTAGTGAAACAAAGAACTCTGTGGAGTTACAAGAAAATGGAGTAGGACCCCAACAGCTATTAAGGGTAATGTCACACTGGGCTAAAACTTGTCCTGCTAAAAATAAAACAGACAGCCCATATGCTACAAACTGCCCCTTACTTTGCCTGTACCCAGAACCAGAGTTGGGTTCTACTTTCTGTAAATTGGATCTCCATACCATAAGGTGGCCATAAATTAGCTCTGATCATTCTGCTTCATTTTATATGATGTAGAGAGCGATATTCCCAGACAGTTAGTCAATTGTTTTTATGTATTATTTGTGGGGTTTTTTAGCTCTTTATTCAGCAGTTCTCCAGTTTGCGACTTCATCAATCTGGTTGCTAGGCTCCAAATTACCTTAGCAACCAGATTGATGAAGTCGCAAACTGGAGAACTGCTGAGTAAAGAGCTAAATAAATCAAAAGCCACAAATAATACATAATGAAAACAAATGACAAAATGTCTGGGAATATCGAGCTCTACATCATACTAAAAGTTGATTTAGAGGGGAACAACCCCTTTAATGATCTATTGTAAGCAACTTTTCAATTGGTCATAATTTTGTAATGATTAACCATCATACTTTGCTTTTTTTGGGCATGCAACTAAAATGGGCCACTGACTGCCGTAGCCCAAAAAGCCATCAATTATTGTCATCATTGTTACTTTCTGTTGTTTGTATTTCTACTCACTACCTGCATGGGGAGCGGACATGAAGTCTGTACACACAAAAGTTGGCAAGTATAATGTGTATACTGTTCCACAATAAAGATGCCCCAACAATAAAACAAAATAGAACAATAAAGCTTAAAACTATAGCACTAATATCACTCACCTTGTCAGGTCGATTATTCTCTGCAGTAACAGGCTTCCCCAGTTTCGGAAGTTTTGAAGCCACTGGCCGAGATGGACGAAGAGAAGGCATCATGGTGAAGGAGGATACAGCTGAAACAAGAAATTAAATTATGGAAAGAAATTAAAAATACAATAGTAGTAATAGTATTGTGTGTGTGTGTGTGTGTGGAGGGGGCAGTGGAAGAAATACTGCCAACCTATTGCTCTTGGTTCTCAAAGGATTGTACCCTGGGCTGCTGGACTTTTCAGCAAACAGGAGTCAATAAAGTCTATTGTTAGTGATTATATTTACTTGGGGTGCACAATGCATTGGCACACATACATTTCGTTTGACTTGTCCTTTAAACTAACCATTGCTCCAATATCGTGGTACTTCGTGTTTAAAATTTCCATCTTCCTTAAAAGAGAAGGAAATCCAAAGGTAATCCACTAGCCAAAAAGGGAACTAACTTTACTCGCTTAAAAGGTGGAGCACCCCTTGGAGGCTTTCTGGGTTGAGACCACTGTATATTTTTCTTATATAAATTGGATTTAGGATCTTCATGTTTATAGCACTAGCTTACACTCTGTACTTTTGACCCATGACCATCTTTTGTGGCCTTCACTTCTGGCTATGAGTGCTCTCTGTCCTGAAACCCACTCCCATGGCATTTTCTATGCATGTAAACATAAGAAACAAAGGGGCAACAACAAAATTAAGCACTACACAGACTGTTAGGAACACAGTCAAAATACCAGGCCTCACACTCCAGACAATACTCTGGTAAATTAATGTCTAAAAAATTTTTTATACACACACACACATTATACACACACACACATACATACATACACCCATCTAAGGGCAATAACACGGGGGCTTCAGGAACCACATTTTACAGCCCCAAATACACAACATGCATGCCCCATAGAATTGAATGCAAGTCCCCTTTCAGGAGATGGCGGACAACAGGCAATTCCCAACCAGATCTATGTGGTGTTGTTTTGGGACAACATTAACAAGTCTGAATTTGGTCCTTTCAACATTTACCTAAACATTTTCTATTGGGTCCTATTATGAACTTTATTCATACCTTGGATCTGGGACCTTTCTGTTGTATATTTAATTCCGCTCAGACTAAATGAGCACTGCACCTCAACCCATTTGCTCTCTTGCGGCAGATATAGTACTACAACTCTGGGGGCTTTAGCTTAACAACAGCTGAAGCAACACAGGCTGTTCTTCCCTAAAAAGACTGAAGGCGCATAAACATTATGGTGCCCGTTTACTTTAGAAGAAGCATCAGTTGCCATTTTTATAAAGGGCATCTGATGTTGGCACACTGGTGTGATCACACTCTATGTAAACAGTAGCATCATAGACTCAATAAAACAGGCAACAGCAGAATCTTGTGTAGCATTGTATAATAGCTGTTGCAACTACTAGAAGGTTTCTGAGACTTTTCCATTGTTATTTCTATTAAGAAGCTGCAAATCTACTTTATCCACCGAAACCACACCAAGTACTAAATGCCCAGAGCCACAGGTGGAATTACTTATTCTTAGCTACAATAAAACAAATAAAGGCTCTCCAGTTGCTAAAGTAAATCCTACAAAATCCTTACACAGTAAGCCTGTCGGGAATCGTGGGTTTTGTAGTGATAAACCGCCCATATAGGACTAGGTCGCAGCGGCCACACGGGGTCCCCAAACTTATTACTTGTATAAAACCCTGACACAGGTCAGACTATGAATAAAGGCAGAGGGGGATCGGGAAGTTATTACACACCTTACGATGTTACTAACGGCAGTCCGGTCGCTCGGTATACCACCAGCTGTTACGTCCCAAGTCCTTTTCGTTCCACCGGTCACAGCAATTCACACACCCAGCAGCTCTGCTACAGCTTTTGGATTTACACACACACAATTTTGAACGCATTGGGACCCGCCCATCCCTAGCTCCGATTGGCCTTCTACCATCCAATGAGATAGTCTCCTGGAATGCCGTTGCTATGGCGTTGCGTACTTTTTTTTTTTTCTTCAAAAATTCGAACTCAGTTCCGAAAGCAGGTAGAACAGGGGGTGTGACCTAATGTAATGCTGAGGTCTGTTACCATCATTGGCTGCCGGTTTAAGAACTGGGCGGGGTGTAGATTAAATGCAAAGGCACGAGGTGGCGGGTGGTTGGAATGGTGCACAGCTATTGTGCTAAATAGGCGTCTTGCCTTTATAAAAAGTGGTCTCGTGACTTGAAGGAATACAATACGAGACTGCTTGTTTCGCTATAAGTTATATGTAGTATCCTGTGAACGCGCACACGAAGGGGCAACGTTAGGAGGCCACATGGAAAGCATGAGGACAAGGGGTATGGACGAGGGGGAAGCAGATACATGGGCTGGCAGAGGCAGACAGGCACACATGTGGGCTGGGGGGCTGATGGCAGAGGCAGGCCGGGGGGTTGCACTGGCAGAAA
>CM044446.1:15043793-15072548 GCA_024363595.1 Xenopus borealis | reverse complement strand
TCTGGCAAGATCTATTACGCATAAAACCATGCTGGCACAAACTCATAGTATTGTTATTTTGCCCGACCCAGACCCGCACACCCCCGATCCATGCCCGCCCATACCCAACTTCAAACTTCCTTTTATAGATCAGCAGGCAACGCTTATAAAACGATGTCAGAAGCCAACAGTGTAAGGTTGCACAGTGGGCATCGAGGTTGGCCCGTACCCGCCTGACATCACTACACAGAAGCATGCACAGTGGTCAATGGTATCCCATGTGGAGAGGCTGGAGAACTAAAAGAGAACATTTGACATAAACAAAAAAAACTTATCCCATGTGCATTTTATCTTGCACATGCATTTGTCTAAGTCAGTCTGCTCAAACTTCCCATTGTGAGTCACATTGTGCTTAGTTTGTACCTCTGTCTGCATCCACCTACACCACATTCACCAACATAAAATGACTGAAAACCAAAGTGAGGGAAATGCCCTAGGAGCATATGATGCACGTTAAGGGGATTTTGAAAAGTACTGCACAAATAAAACCAGGTCAAAGGATAAAATGGAACATCCTAACAATGAACAACGTTTGGCCTTTTTTCTAATTACAATTGCAGTCTGAGCTTTTAAACGTTAAATGAGCCTATAATGAAGAATAAAATATTATTGTTATGATTAAAAATGTTTCATAGAACAGTATGCTATGCTTGAGAATGGAAACAGAGACCTCTAAGGGTAAAAGTTAATGTTGAGGTTGCCCCATATATACAGTATATATATATATATATATATATATATATATACTTGCAACACTTATATATTTAACTTATCAACCAAATTATCTTGAATGGGGCAATGGCAGACATAGCAATCTGTTTGCTCATGAGAATTTGTCTCTCTCACTGGCCCAAAAACTGGCTCGAAAATACCTTTAAATTTGGGCCACCATATATAAAACACTTTATACCCTGCAATCTGCCATTATCAGCGAACTGATACTAAATACTTGTTTGTCCCCCCATTATCTGCAAATTTTCATCATCAGGACTGGAGCAATTTGGATTAGAGCATGGAAAATTTTAAAAAACATTGTATCTACTGCGTATCCCCAGTGTTTCTGAACCAATGTGGGTGTGGCCGGGCAGCATGCCGCCCCCTGAAATCCTGCCGGCCTAGGTGGCCTTTCCGTAAATCCGGGCCTAATCACCCCCACCCCCCTGCTGCAAGAGGAAGATCGGGGACAGGAACATTGGATTTGGGCAGGGAGCGGGTCTGGGCCAACAGGGTCCATGAGAACTGGGGCCCACCAGGTTTTTTCCCTGTATTCTACCTGCCCAATCCGACCCTAGCCCACAGATCACTACCTGGGTCTCTTCCTACCTGTAACCTGACCCTCTTCTAGTCTGTTCGGCGACAAAGAGCCAGTTGAAGTGGATTCGTGACTAGTCCCAACTGTGCATGCACCTGCAGGCTCCTTGTCATAAAGAGACCCAACGAGATACTGATGAACAGAAGATGGAGCACTGCACTACTCTGCATTTTGAACTCAGATTTCCAAACAGGAGTGACTTTCTACATAATACAATGGGCGGGGAGGGAAAGGTAAGGGGGCAGATGCAGCTCAGTTGAAGGGGGCTGTTGCAGTTTGGTGTGTTTAGTTCTCCTTTACATTACTTCCTTTTTCTCTGTATGTATATATATATATATATATATATAGTTCGTCTCATGCACTGCACTCTTGTCCGGAATTTCTCTTTGAGTTAATGCTGGGTGCTGGATCCAAAAAGTGTGTATACATCCATGTAGAAAAGATCCGCACACCAGTTCTTTGCTTGTATCAATTCAAATTTATTTTGTGCATAAATCCTTTGTGCATTTATGCACAAAATAAATTTGAATTGATACAAGCAAAGAACTGGTGTGCAGATCTTTTCTACATGGATATATATATATACAGTATATATATATATCCAATACAGAAGGTCCGCACTCTCAGGTCTTAAAAGTTAAATAACAATGTTTATTAATAAAACAGACTAACGTTTCGGCCTCTCCAAGGCCTTTCTCAAAGTAACAACATACAATACAAGAATGCTTTAAATACTTGTGATGGCAGAACATCTTAATTGGCTGACCTATCAACAAACGTTATCAATTAACAGCATCCATTAGTATAGCATAAAAAATGTATCTATGCAGAAAAATACTGAAATATAATCACTAAAATGTACAAGTAACCAAAGCACTATAAAAATACCCCTCATTTAGCTAAATCAGGAGAAATTGTTAAAAACAAACTAAAGTAGCAGTTATCACATATAATTGTCACAAGACACTTGCATGGTAACTAAATAGAATACAGCTACTAAGTATTTCTAATGAGAATAGATGAAAGGTCTGTTGTTGTGTCTCCACTCGGGGGAACATAATCTAAAGACAAAAAAATTCTAGGACCAAGCGTGGAAATAATCACATAATAAAACTTAAGGGCTCCCCAACTGTAAATAAACTGTTTCTATAGTGCATAAACAGCAGCTGATGTGTGCCCGTGTTGGTCTGTAGAACCCCACTATAAATGTCGCACAGGCAAAGGACTATGCTTAGAATATATGTGTATATACCAAATTAACCCCCACAATATACGTAACTAATCATACTTATTCCCCTGTATAGCCCCTAGTGCCCAAAAATTATATCTAGTGTAGTGTACAGAGTATTAGTGAAGAAATTAATGTGTAGTAAAAACAAACATCAAAAATCTGAAAATTATAAAAATTATATAGAAAACAAAACATAAAAAAGATATTATCAAGTGCTTGCAATGCAAAATATCCACGTGTAGCTTAAGAGCATCCATCTGCCCCACTCATTAAGTGAGAAAACACCATGTGGTGGTTCTGATGTCCATATAAACACTGGCTAAACACATCAAAAATAAAAGGTGACCAAAAAAAAAAAATATATATATATTATTTGCAACTGTTCATCACCCTGTGGAACCAGGACAGCCCTGCACCCATCTACTCCAGGGGGCTAAGTTAGCAATAATGTTAAAGTTAATGCATGCGATCTGGGAGCCCAAGTTTAAGAGAGACAGTGTCCCTATCGGCAGCATCTGCATGGCTACGGGTCTCCGGGTTTACTGTCCCCATCGGGGGCTTCTCACCGTTGATGTTTACTAGCACTCCTCGTGCTGAGGGGGCTACACGGCCACGGGTCTCCAGGTATACTTTCCCAGCCGGGGGCTCCTCACCTTTAACACCTTAACAGCACTTATCATGCTGACAAGGCTGCACGGGCCAAGGATCTCCGGATATACTTTCCCAGCCAGGGGCTCCTCGCCTTTAACACTTTAACGGCACTTTTCGTGCTGAGAGGGCTGTACGGCCACGGGTATCCGGGTGTACTTTCCCAGCCAGGGGCTCCTCGTGTATAAACACCACACTTATGCTGAGAGGGCTGCATGGCCACGGATCTCCGGATATACTTTCAAAGCCAGGGGCACCTCGCCTTTAACATTTTAACAGCACTCCTCATGCTGAGAGGGCTGTATGGTCATCTCCAGGTTTGCTTTCCCAGCCAGGGGCTCCTCGCCCTTAACACTTGCTTTCCCAGCCAAGGGCTCCTCGCCTTTAACTCTTGCTTTCCCAGCCAGGGGCTCCTTGCCTTTAACACTTGAGACCACACTCAGCAATATGATCCCATCATAGGATTGGAAGCGATTTCCACGCACTAAAATAAACTTAATTAAAAAGTGTAACAATGTCTTTACTTCTCACAGCGGCCAAGCTAATTGGCTTCAGCTGCAACAGCCGCAATCACCAGACCATTACCGGCCTCCCGGGGGTAAAAACGTCATATATATATATACAGTATATAAATATATACTGTCATTTATCCTTATTGGTTTTATTTAATGTTTTATACGTTTTCTAGTAGACTTAAAGGAGAACTAAACCCTAAAAATGAATAGGGCTAAAAATGTTTTATTGCGCTTCTCAATAGCAGCAATGATCCAGGACTTCAGACTTGTCACATGGGGTCACCATTCTTGGAAAGTGTCTGCGACACTCTCAAGCTCAGTGGGCTCTGAGCAGCTGTTGATAAGCTAAATTTAGGGGTTGCTACAAATTATCAAGCAGAAAATGAGGTTGGTCTGTAATATACTGTAAGCTGATGCTACAGGGCTGATTATTAAATTCTGATGTTAGTTGCACTGGTTTCTGTGCTGCCATGTAGTAATTATCTGTATTAATTACTAATCAGCCTTATATAGTGACATTTCTATTCTATGTGTACTGTATATTGTGAGTGGGTCCCTAAGCTCAGTAAGTGGTAGCAGCACATAAAAGAAGATGGGGAGCTACTGGGGCATCTTTGGAGACACAGATCTTCTCTGCTTAAAGGCTTTGGTTGTGTGTGGTTGGTACAGAAGCCCAAAACATAATGTACAACATTTCTAGCCTACTTTTTTAGTTTAACTTTCCTTGTCCTTTAAGGTATGAAGATCCAAATTACGGAAAATCTGTTAACTGGAAAACCACAGGTCACATATCTGAACTTGTGTATGCTAGAAGACGTCATAAATGATCAACTTCCTTAATCTAATCATTTCCATATATCTGCACCAAATCCCAATGAAATTTTAGAAGTAGCCATTGCAGAAGGGCTGTGTTCTAACGTTTCATGATAGTCAGACCAGTGGCCTAACAAAAGCATACTCTGTTACTGGTGCTAAGCTCAGTGGCATAACTAGATATTACTGGGTCCCACAGCAAAATATTTTCCAGGCCCCCAAAATATCTAGAGGTTGACTAGTTTTACCAGAATTTTTTAAATTGTATATGAATTTCACATGGGGCCCCTATTCCTACTGCGCGCCCCCTGTAGTCGCAGGGTCTGCTTCCTCTGTAGTTGTGTCCCAGGCTAAGCTGCATAAAAGGGTTAGAAACTATGGACAGCATGATTTATGGACAAAGCAGAATATTAAATGGAGTAAATTCCTGCTAGAGCACATTCATTGGTCGACATTCATGAGACAGATGCTCTTTGCGGTCTAGTGTAGCTTGTAACCATGTTCATAGCATTAGACTGCATTCATGCAAATTTTGACATTTGTTATAAACTCTTAGAATCAGACATTTTCTGAATAAAGTCAGTTAGTGAATGCAAGTGGCAAATTCTCATTTCTAGAGACAAGACTGGTGACAGAGACAAAAAGACCACCGATATGGTAATGATATGCTCACTAGCATCAACCACAACAAAAGTTTTAGTCTTTTAGGTCTCATTCATTTCTCAGTCCATGTCGGATGTGGGAATATTTCGATTTGTATACCCTCTAATCTAGTCTAAAAATGAGACAACAAAACAAACCATGTTACCTAATGCACACCAAGAGTGTTTGTCCAGTAAACAGAGATGTAACTACAGAGGAAGCAGACCCTGTAGCTCAGTAACATAACTGGAGGGGGGCGGGCCCTGGTGCGGGATGTGCAGCTGGGCCCCCCTCCGTATGTGACTATCTGCCCGAAAATCGGCGGTGCAGCCAGAAACTAGTGATGCACAAGCTGCCGCGGGGCCTTGAGGGGGTGCGGGCCCTGGCCCAGTTGCACCCCCTGCTCCCCCAGTAGTTCCACCACTGCTGCAGAGGGGCCCATGAGGTATAGGGCCACATGAGGCCTTAATTAATGAGCAATTTTAATATACATATGGTAAGAAAACCTCTGGATATGCTGGGGGTAGTGATGGGCGAACCGGCGGTGATTCACTTCGCCGAACTTCTCTAGAAACTCGCAAAATGGCAAAAAATTTATGAAACGCCGCCACATCTCGAAATGGCAAACAATTTGCAAAATGCAGATGCGTTTGGAATTTTGGTGAAATTTTGCTGCCGTTTTGCGAATTGCGGGAATTCGCCACTAGCTGGAGGCGCTAAAATGAATTTGCTGTGGGGCCTAGTAGCATCTAGTTATGCCATTGCCAGTAAATATACATACACACATATATAATATATATATATATATATATATAAATATATAAATATATATATTAAATAAACTAAAAAAGACAGAGTCTCAGTTATCTTAAGGGGGTGGCACCTTTCAGTTAACTTTTAGTATGATATAGAGTGAGACTGAGACCATTTGCAATTGGTTTTCATATTGTGTCATTTTCGACTTTTGAGTTATTTGGGTTTTTATTCAGCAGCAGCTGGGGTCCAGGTTACCCTAGCAACCATGCATTCATCTGAACAAGAGATTGGAACATGAATAGGAGAGGTCTAAATAGAAAGTTAAGTAATACAAGTAGCAGTAACAATATATGTGTAGCCTCACAGAGCCTTTGTTTGTAGATGGGGTCAGTGACCCCCTCCCCTTTGCAAGCTGGAAAGAGTCAGAAGAGAAAGGCAAAATAACTAATAAATGATAACAAATGAATAATGAAGACCAATTGAAAAGTTGCCCATTCTATAACATAATAACATTTCAATTAAAGATGAACCAGCCCTTTTAATTATACAGCTGTAATGTTATGTTATAGGGGCACTAATGCCATCTATTGTTTTGGTGGGGGAAGAAGTGCACTCAGTTTAACAGATCAAGTTTGAGGGGGTTTAATAAAGAACCCTTTCTTGGCTCTTCAATATAACACTGATGGCGTATTATTTACTCAGGGTTGATCTACCCTTTAGAAAGTGCCTATGCAGCAAGAAAGAGTTGTTCAGTGAACTCCGAAGTAACCCTTTGCTCATCTATTTTCAAACTGATCCATGGACGAGAATATGAGATAGTCTATATTGAAGGGATAGAGGAGAGTGCGAGACTCAAAGGACATAAGTAATTGATAAAACGTATCAGATCTGCAATCCAGAAAACTCTATCCCACAAACGAACCACAGTTTTTCTCTTTCCCCCTACTCTCCTTTTGCGTGCAACCAGTGTTGGTTAGAGAGGTCAGTACTCTACCAATAATATTGCAAGGAAGTAATACCAAACACACGATGACTAGTGAAGCTGGGTGAACCCCTGCACGTTTATTGGCATCAGTGATTTAACGTTTCAGGGGCAAACACCTTTGTCAGACATCACCCTGCTTCACTAGTCATCATGTGTTTGGTATTACTTCCTTGCATATCCCACAAACTCCATTTCAATCAAATAATTCAAATGTTTAAAAATGACTTTCTCTTTCTCTGCACAGGTATGGGATCCATTATTCAGAAACATTGTTATGAAGAAACCTCTGAATTAAGGGAGCTTGACTCCCCTTGTCACCCAACTCCCTTATTATAATAATAATAATTAGTGATGGGTGAATTCATTCATTAAATTTGCTGGTGTCAAAAAAACGAGAAAGGCGCCCAGTTTTTTTTCTTACAAAATTCACAAAAGATTTGGGGAAGCGAAACACCACTGATTTGCCCACCACTAATAATAATTCTATTGGCTTAATCAATGTACACATGCTTTATTAAGTGGCCTTAAAGGCATCAGTTAATAGTGCTGCTCCAGTAGACTTCTGCACTGAAATCCATTTCTCAAAAGAGCAAACGGATTTTTTTATATTCAGTTTTGAAATCTGACATGGGGATAGACATTTTCTCAATTTCCCAGCTGAATAAGCGCAGGCGACTTTACGTGTCGCGGGTGCGCAGCGCGACCAAGCTATTCAGGGAGATACGTCGGGGCGATAAGTCGCCAGGCGAAAGATCTCCCCGAAAGCGCCCCGTCTGGCCTTACCCTAAGAGCTACAAGCAAACACAGATGCTGCACCATATCTGGTTACTTTTTGTTTTTATTTTAGTTTCTCCGTTATTTTTTTTAACATCTTTAATTACAATAAATGTCTACAGTCGTGGGAAGTGGTTATGAGGCATGCTGTGTTAATATGGTGTTATATTTCTAATGTTGGGGAATTCTTTGTGGTGTGACTACAACATTGTTATATGTGGAAAAGATAAAAGTAATGACGGAGGAGTCGTTTGATGAAAGCTGAGCAGCTGTGCAAAAGGTATATGCTTAAACCTCCTTCTCTAGCCAGTCAGTAGTGAGAATTGTAATCTGCATGTGTCATCATTTTAAGGATACTCGCAAAACTGGCTTCCTTACAGAAGTTGTAGTTAAACTTTAACTTTCAGTATTATGTAGATACAGGTATGGCATCTGTTATCCAGAATGTTCAGGACCTGGAGTTTTTTTGGGTCCAATAAGGATTAATTATATCTTAGTTTGGATCAAGTACAAGATACTGTTTTATTACTGTATTACAGACAAAAAGTAAATCACTATTAAAAATGTTAATCTATTAAAATAGTATCTATGGGAGATGGCCATATCGTAATTCAGAGCTTTCTGGATAGTGGGTTTCCAGATAAGGACCCCATACCTGTATTCTGAAAGATGATTTGCAGTTGGTCTTCTTTTGTCGAGTTTTTGAATGATTTAGCTTTTTGTTTAGCAGCTCTCCTCTCCCGCTTGGAATTACAATAGTTAGAATGTTGTTAGGGTCCTGTTTACCATAGCTACTGTATCAGTGAATTGTCTGAGTAAGAGACTTGAATAGGAATAGGAGAGACCTGAATAATAAGACAGTGAATATAAAGCAAAAGAATTACAAAATCAGGGAAATAGCCTTTTATCATAAAGATGAACACCCTTAAAATGTATTGTATGTCCCTAACAGTGTAGGATGGGTCTACTGCCATTTCTTCCTGCAGAAAAGAAAAATAATTGAAATTAAATAATTCAATATATGATAACTTTTTGGTGGGAGAGCTGGTTCTCTGGTTTATTTTGGGCCCCATAATTAAAAAAAATTGACCTGAGTGAAACAATTGATGCAGCTGGTGTAGCTGTAGCTGGGGTACCTTTGTGGTGCCACATCCTATTCATGTGATACATCTTCGGGGAAGTCATAAAACTGGTATGCATCTTTATTGACATGTGTGAATACAGACTCATAGACATGAACTAGAGAAATACATGATGCTTAAAAGAAGAAGAGGAAGAACAGAAACATGCATTCTCAGTTCATTCTTTAGCATAATAAATTAATGTAATGGCATAAACAGCTCCATCCAGCTTCTGACACTGTCAGCTTATACTTTTAGTCTGAGAAGGCAAATTGTGTAATGTTAAACATGCATATCCGTATTTAGCTTTTCTATTTAGATTAGTGGGGCTGTATGGGGCAGATTTACTAAATTTGTGTGAATGATTCGAAATTTGATTGAATTTTTAAAAAAATTTTGAATTCAAATTTTAGAATGGTTTTTGTGGCCACTTCGAGTATCGAATTTTAAAAATTCGATCGAATCGAATGATTCCAATAGATTGAATAAAAATCTATTCGATCATTTGACTATTTGATGGTTGAATTATTTGCCCTTTAAATTTTAATTTGATTGCCTAGTTTGCCAGATTAAACCTAACGAATAGCTGTATAACTTCAATGTGGGCATATCAGGGAGAGATCCGCTTGTTTGGCGATGTCGCCAAACGAGCAGATCTCCTGGTCTATGGCCACCTTTAAGGTATAAAGATCCAAATTACGGAAAGATCCTGAACCTGCCTGCGACCTGCAAGAGGTGTGCCGAGGTCGGGCCAAACCCGTCTGACCCATGGGTCTCGCGGTGTATCGGCCAGGGTGTGTTTTTCTTTTGTTAAAGGGGTTGTAAACTTTCATAAAAAATTGCACAGTGGGCAGAAAAGGTACAGCTAAGCAATTTTTTAAAATATAAATTCATTAAAAAGGTTGGGACTTTTGAAACAATAGAGTGGATGCTCTTTAGAAAAGCATTTTATTTCAGTAGGTAAATTTTATGTTTAGAACCATTTTAATGGCCTATGATTTTGACAGGCTGCCAATAGGCTAGGGAGCGAGGGCTTCTCTGCCTTTATTACTGTAAAGCTATGCGTATGACACAGTTGTTAGGAAAGGCCAAATAATTACCTTGGAAAATGTGTTAGCTGAACCAGCTTCTTTTGTTTGTAGCTGAATTCGTCCTACGCTGTCAGAGGTATTAGCATGGTTGAGATGGAAACTTTCACTGTGGTGATCTGTGTGCCTTTGCAAACTGCATTGTTTGGTATTATCAACATTTACACTTCCTGTTTCTTCCGAGAGAGACTGTAACTGAATATGTTGCCCAGTCATCAGTGGAAAACTTGCATGTGTGTCATAAAACAAGTGTTTTGTAGTTCCAAGAAAAGGTGCATTTTCCTACATCAGATATTCCCTTTCATTTTAATTTTCAAGTCTTACTGAACTTGTGCTCAAGTATTTATAAGTCATCCATTGCCTGTATAGCTAATGTTACCATAACTTCATAAATTTCTCCTTCTTCACTGTTTCTTACATTGTATTAATCTTATTGCTGTCCGGTTTTAACCCAGACAGCCCTGTTCTGTCCTCCCTACGTATTACCCTGGGGCAGTGTGTAGTTCAACATGCAGCTAAATCTCCCCACTATCCAATAAAGGGACTCGGCTTAGAGTCTGAAGATTTTACTGGATAGGCAAGTGGAATAGATGAAGAGGTGAAACTGTAATACAAACAACAGAATATGAAATAAGTATGTTTTGCAATGATCAGTAATATAAACGTGTTAAACAACTGCAATGTAACACACATTAGCTGGCACAAATATATACATATATATATATATATATATATATATATATATATAATACACAAAAGGCATAAATATCTTGTAAATTATATCCTTATAAATGGTGAGTTCTTATGTCATCAGTTATAAACGGTGAGTTCTGATGTCATTTCTGTCACATGACTCACTAAAACTTGTGTATTATAATAAATAAAGTACGCCCAGTTGCATAATATGAGGATATTAGAAGTTACCTCGGAGTTCCATGGCCTTCGGCCTCATGTTTTTATATACAAATGACAGAAATCTTCAACCATGGGCATTTGGGATAAAAACAGTTTTCTTTATTCTTTCAATATTAAGGCATGAAAGAATAAAGAAAACTGTTTTTATCCCAAATGCCCATGGTTGAAGATTTCTGTCATTCGTATATTACTACTGACGTAACGTCTAGGACTGGAGTGGAGACCAGCCGACAGATGAGGGCCATGAGGCTTATAAGCAGGATCGGATCTAAGTGAGTACTAATGCCTCATGTTTTTATATGGCCATGAAACTCCTCGGTAACTTATAATATCCTTATAATTTACAAGAGGGGGTACTTTATTCACTATATATATATATATATATATATATATATATATATATATATATGCGCAACAGTGTCTCTAAGGTGCTGGCAGCTGTAAATGTGGCTTGATGCAGATTTAACTTCATTTGCTTACCAGCGATGCTACCATAAAGGGAGAGTATAAACTGTGTGTGTGTGTTATTATAAGGGCTTATATGTTTATATAGGGAAGGGATCATAGTCTGCCTTAAAGAGGTTGTTCACCTTTGACTTAACTATTAGTACGATGTAGAGATTGGTGTTCAAAGACAATTTGCAATTGGTCTTTAGTTATTATTTGTAGTTATTTGCATTTTTATTCAGCAGCTCTTCAGTTTTCACAGCAATCTGGTTGATAGGGTAATAAAAAGTAGCAATAACAGTAAATGTGTAGGAGGAGATTGCTTTTCTTTTCTTCTCAAATTAGTAAATGTGTAGCCTTACAGAGCATTCATTTTTTTATAGGGTCATTGACACCAATTTAAAAGCTGGAAAGATACAGAAGAAGGCAAATAATTAAACAAATCTATAAAAAATGAAGGCCAATTGAAAATTTGCTTAGAATTGGTCATTCTATAACATACTAAACGTTAACTGAAAGGTGAGCCACCCCTTTAAGTCCACTTCTCCAAAGTGAGCAATCCCAGCTTCCAAAGGCTGGTACTCTACCTATAAATAAGCCCTAAAATCTCATATGTTCATATTTACAAGTAGCACCGCATGGGTGAATAAGCCTCACATTATTAGAACTAGGCATGCACTGATCCACTATTTTGGATTCAGGTGAACCGCCTAATCCTTCCGAAAAGATTGGGCTGAATTCCTTGTTTTGTGCCAAAAAGTCACGTGATTTCCCTCCCTTGCCCTAATTTACATATTCAAATTAGGATTAGGTTCAGCCAGGCAGAAGGATTCGGCTGAATCCAAATCCTGCTGAAAAAGGCAGAATCCTGGCCGAATCCCGAATTAGAACTATGTTGATCATAGTCTGCCTTAGGTCCCTTTTCCAAAGTGAGCGATCTTCGTTTTGTCCACCTATATTCTAAAACGTAATCTTGTATTCCCTTTATTACATTAATGAAGATGCTTAGAACTCCAGTACATATTATATAATGCAAGATTTTTGTGGATTTTAAGGGAAATCTAGACTAAAATCAGGCAAGGTAGGGAACACAAAGTACTGGGCATTGTAGGACATGAGAAATGGTTAAATTGTGTGGGAAAACAAGAGACAAGCAAAATGTGTTTGCAGTTGTTTTGTTTCTGCAGTTCATGTTGGGGAGTATACAGTCTATGGTATATAAAGTAGTGGGTAGGAAAACATAAATGGAAATTACCAATGTCATACATAATATAGGAATTTGTTTTTATAAAAAAATCCATGCATGATTTTGGAGCTTTTAGAATAAACTTTATAACTTTTAAACTGTACAGGTATGGGATCCGTTATCCGGAAACCCGTTATCTAGAAAGCCCTGCATTACGTAAAAAGACCATCTCCCATAGACTCCATTTTATCCAAATAATCCAGTTTTTTTAAAAATGGTTACTTTTTTATCTGTAAAAATAAAACAGTACCTTGTACCAAGGTAAGGTATGAAAATCCAAATTATGGAAAGATCTGTTATCCGGAAAAGTGCCAAGCATTCTGGATAATAATGTTATACTTTATGTTTGTTTAATGTATGTGTCATGTTTGTTTGGAAGTTCTGTGACCTGCTTAATTGCTTTGAGTTTCTAAACTTTTGTTACGTTTCACAGTCTACTGTCTGATTTTGTTAAGGGATTTTTTCATTGCTATAGAGATTACAAAAGAAACACTGCCAGAACTAGGGAAAGGCTGAAGAGGCAACTGCCTAGGGCGCAACAACAGAGGGGTACTGAGCAGTTACTTCAGGCGAAATTCCATTGGCCACTGACACTTTGCCCTTTAGAAAATCCTCCTCAAAGAATTTTGCGTGGCGGCACATTTTGTATTAATCCTGACCTGAGCACACAGTTTTTAAGAACTCTGCACACAAGTTTAAAATGTGTGCACAGATGAGAAGGAACTAGAGGGACCATTGCTATGAACCAAAAGGTTTTCTATAAAATCTGAAATTGTAATAACATAATAGATTCGACCCTACTGATGTAAAAATTTAAGAAAAAAAATGTTAAGCCTCATTTTGCATTGGTTGAATTTTTTTTGTATACATGTGACTTTTTCTGCTTTGTGTAATATAACATCTACATTACATCTAATATCTAATACTATACATAATATCTGGAGAATGACATTGTGGATTATTAATCACAGATTAACAACCTCCAGGAATATAATGATTCATTATCATCAAAAGGAAATAATTCAGTTTATTAAGACACACCTTATTTGCAGGCAAAAAGACACTTTTTTTTGCAGTAGCAAAATGATGCTATTTCTAGTTTAGTACCTTGTTATGTTTTGGTAGCCGAGGATGAGTAGATTATAACATTGCTGTATTAGCAGGTTCATGCAGCCATTACACAACAGCAGTAACTTCTTACTTTCACTTTCAAGCTGTACAGAAAGTCCTGTGTATGCACAGTGAAAGCCGCAGGCCATTTGTATAAACACCACATACCTATGTCACAGTATTGGATATGTAGTAGCATGTCTTTTAACACTCTGATTTAGGAATGACTCACAACTGGATACCACTAGGTGGCTTGATCCTAATCTAATTGAATTTATAATAAGTAGACTGGCACACGGTGTATTTTTATAATTCAAACTGCCTCTCTAGCTGGAAACTTTTTTTTTTTCCATTCACTTGTAGGTACAGTCATTCTCAGAATGACCTTTGCATTAAGAGCAGTGTAGAGTGTTTGGGAAAAGCAGAATTTATAGAATGTTTCTATCTCTTTATCTATATGGCTATCTATCTATCCACCATCTATCCTATATCTCTTTATCTATCCTCTATCTATCTATCTATCTATCTATCTATCTATCTATCTATCTATCTATCTATCTATCTATCTATCCTCTATCTATCTATCTATCTATCTATCCTCTATCTATCTATCTATCTATCTATCTATCCTCTATCTATCTATCTATCTATCTATCTATCTATCTATCCTCTATCTATCTATCTGTCTGTCTGTCTGTCTGTCTGTCTATCTATCTATCCTCTATCTATCTATCTATCTATCTATCATCTATCTATCTATCTATCTATCTATCTATCTATCCTCTATCTATCTACAGTATCTATCTACAGTATCTATCTACAGTATCTGTCTATCTATCTATCTATTATCTGTCTGTCCATCTATCCATCCTCTATCTATCTATCTATCTATCTATCATTTATCTATTTATCTACTGTATCATCTATCTATCTTGATAAATCTACTACACACAGTATATCCCTTTTATCTTTCTAGAGCAGTCATGACTCAAGCCATTTCATTGTGAGGTCCCATGTATTGTCAGACTGATCATGACCTGGATGAACACATGAGAGAAAGAGAAGCCTGATGCTTTCTGATTACACATCTTCTGGGACAAAATAATATTTTTCTTTGTTCCATCATTTGTTTCTTGCTTGCTTTTTTAAAAAAAAGTTTTTAAAAGGTTCTTTAGTTTTTGAGAAAGAGGTGGCGAAACCAACCCAGGGAAATGGTGTTTTGATTTCTAAGTAGAGCAATGATCTGGGTAGATAAGGTACACTGTGGGAGTTTATATGGTAACTGTTTCTGCTGTTTGTAGACTAAAATAGCTTATTGCAAGACTTATCTTCCTGCACAGAGGATCTTCAGAAGCTGAAAATAATGGAACCACAAGTCAATGTAAGTCAGGAGCTGCGTACAATGAAAAGAAGACTGTGTTATATCAGCATCATTGTTTGTGCACTTGGTCTAGCCTGTACTTCTGCCACATTCGCTCTGCTATTCCTATGCCGAAAGGTAAGATTTCCTCTTTTTTTTTCCTTTCATGCATTCAATCACTTTACATAATATTACTTTAAGAATGTTAATTAATTTGGCACAAACTAGAATAAAAGCACGTTCTCCATTTAAAACAACTGTTGTTCTGAGATCAACCTTTGCGTGTAACCATGTAGACTGCCATATGATGTCTAACTGTTGAGAGAGAAAGAGGGGGTGAATGGTTCATTCAGTTGTTTACTATTATGTGAAACTGATTCAACTATACAAATGATTAAAGGACAACTAAAGTCTAAAATAGAACAATGTTAGATATGCTGTATTTTGTATACTAGATATAAACACAAACTGACTGCACCAGAAGCCTAATGATTCATGCTTTCAAAGTTGGCGCAGGGGTCTGTCATCTTGTAACTTTGTTCATCATATTTGCAATACCAAGACTACGCACATGCTCAGTGTGGTCTGGGCTTCAGTTGGGACGTGAAGCTTAGGGATCGGCATAAATGATCAAAACAGCACAAGTCATATATAATATCTGCAATAGAAGCCGATACAGCAAGACTGATTAATAATCAGAATATACATACTGCACTGGGTCTGTGGATACAAACGTTATCCCTGCTCTACAGGGAAACAAACAAATCTGCTTGAGTTCTGGGAAGTAAGGTGGGGGGCTCCCCCTTGTCGTTTGACTTGCAGAGCAGTTAGGGACCGTCTGCAGCTGTCAGAGCAAGTAAAATGAAGGGTGAATTGCACTGCATACAGTCAGGTTTATTATAAAAATGGTAGACATTGAAGTATATTGAGATAGATTTCTTTTTCATTAAAGAAAGTAAAAATGGGATTTTAATTTTTTTTTGCCTTTTTTGGAAAAGTCCAACTGGGTGAATTCTGCCCGGAGTGCCACATGGTTGGACTTTTCTATCCTTTATATTTTGTATAATATCTTTTGTTTTTGGGACAAGGATCATCACTTTATGATTTATAGGTGTGGGGCCTCAATTGTAATATTTTGGGGGGTTTCTTAAAGGAGAATTAGGTCGAACACATCATTATTCCTTGATCCTTTGTATAACTAATGTATTCGAACAAGCTCCAATACAAAACTTACTCTTGCTTCAAGTCAAGAAGAGATGCACACTACTGAGATGTAATAAAGAGTGTCTTTCAGAAATAATTCCAAATCTTAATATATTAAAGGGCAACTAAACACTAAAATTAAGTGTGTCTAAAAATGCTTGTCAATAGCAGCAATGATCCAGGACTTCAAACTTGTCAAAGGGGGTCACCATCTTGGAAAGTGTCTATGACAATCACATGCTCAGTGGGCTTAGCGGTCATCACTAATTATCCAGCAGAAAATGAAGTCGGCCTGTAATATAAGCTGATGCTACAGGGCTTATGATTAAATTCTGATGTTGGTTGCACTGGTTTCTGTGCTACCGTTTAGTAATTATCTGTTGTTATTATTAATTACTATTAGCCATATATTGTGACATTTCTATTCTATATGTACTGTATATTGTGAGTGGGTCCCTAAGTTCAATAAGTGACAGCAGCACAGAGCACATGCAGTGAATCAGCAGAAAAGAAGTTGGGGCTGTAAAACACAATATTTCTAGCCTGCTTCTTTTACATAGTTACATAGTTAAATTGGGTTGAAAAAAGACAGAGTCCATCAAGTTCAACCCCATCAAATTAAAAACCCAGCATACACACACACACACACACATCTCCACTCTTTCAAACAAACCATATATGCCCATAGCTATACTAACTGTAGAGTTTAGTATCAAAATAGCCTTTGATATTATGCCTGTCCAAAAAATCATCCAAGCCCCTCTTAAAAGCATCAACAGAATCAGCCATCACAACCTCACCGTCCTGAGTGTGAAGAACCACCTACGCTGCTTCAAATGAAAGCCCTTTTCTTCTAGTCTGAAGGGGTGGCCTCTGGTGCGGTGATCCTCCTTATGGGTAAAAAAGTCCCCTGATGTCTATAATGTCCTCGAATATATTTGTAAAGTATAATCATGTCCCCTCGCAAGCACCTTTTTTCCAGAGAAAACAAACCCAACCTGGACAGTCTCCCCTCATAATTTAAGTCTTCCATCCCTCTAACCAGTTTAGTTGCATGTCTCTGCACTCTCTCCAGCTCATTTACATCCCTCCTAAGGACTGGAGTCCAAAACTGCACTGCATACTCCAGATGAGGCCTTACTAGGGATCTATAAAGAGGTATAATTATGTTTTCATCCCTTGAGTTTATGCCCTTTTTTATGCAAGACAGAACTTTATTTGCTTTAGTAGCTACAGAATGACACTGCCCAGAATTAGACAACTTGTTATCTATAAAAACCCCAAGATCTTCTCACTTAAGGAAACTCCCAACACACTGCCATTTAGTGTATAACTTGCATTTATATTATTTTTTCCAAAGTGCATAACCTTGCATTTATCAACATTGAACCTCATTTTCCAGATTGCTGCCCAGTTTCCCAACTTAGACAAATCACTCTGCAGAGTGGCAGCATCCTGCATGGAACCTATAGTTCTGCACAATTTAGTATCATCTGCAAAAATAGAAACCGTACTTTCAATGCCCACATCCAGGTCATTAATAAACAAGTTGAAAAACAAGGGACCCAGTACAGAGCCCTGCAGTACCCCACTAAAAACACTGGTCCAATTAGAAAATGTTCCATTTACCACAACTCTTTGTAGTCTATCTTTTAGCCAGTTCTCTATCCAGGTACAAATACTATGTTCCAGGCCAACATTCCTTAATTTAACCAGTAACCTTCTGTGTGGCACTGTATCGAATTCTTTAGCAAAGTCTAAGTAAATCACATCCACTGCCATCCCAGAATAGAGGTCCCTGCTTACCTTCTCATAAAAAGAAATTAAGTTAGTCTGGGAAGATGTATTACGCATAAAACCATGCTGGCACAAACTCATAGTATTGTTATTTGTTATGAAGTCCAGTATCCTATCCTTTATTGATCCTTCAAAACGCTTTCCTACCACAGACGTCAGACTAACTGGCCTATAGTTTTGAGGCAGAGAATGGGATCCCTTTTTGAATAGCGGCTCCACATTAGCAATTCGCCAGTCTCTTGGCGCCATGCCAGACCTCAATGAATCCTGAAAAATTAAGTATAGAGGTTCGCTAAGTACCCTGGGGTGAATCCCATCTGGGCCTGGACCTTTGTTTATTTTAACATTTTTTAGTTTCTTTTGAATTTCCTCATGTGTGATGCATCATTGGATGTATTAGAATTTGGGCTATTAACAAGGAAACCTTCATTAGCCGGTTCCTCATTTGTGTATACTGAAGAAAAGTATTCATTCAGAATCTGAGCTTTTTGCTTGTTCTCATCAACCAGCTGACTCCCCTCTGATAATAAAGGTCTTACCCCTTCCTGTTTAATTTTTTTACTGTTAATATATTTAAAAAATATTTTTGGATTCTTTTTACTGCTTACTGCTATATCCTTTTCCATATCGATTTTAGCTTGCCTGATCGATTTTTTGCATGAATTATTGGCCTCCTTGTACCTTATAAATGATTCGGCTGTCCCAGCTAACTTGAAAGCCTTAAAAGCACGTCTTTTCTTACCCACCTCAACACCAACACTTCTATTGAACCAAAAAGGTTTTGTTTTGCAACAACGTTCTTGGAATATAATGAAGTATATTTATTAAGCAGCATTTTAAAGAATTCCCATTTTTGTTCAGTGTTTAACCCTGTGAAAAGCATTTCCCCCTTAATATGTTGCAGAGATGCCCTTATACTGTCAAAGTTTGCACGCCTGAAATTCAATGTTTTAGTTACTCCCTTATAGAGTTGCCTCTGCAACAAAATCTCAAAGGAGACCATGTTATGATCCCTATTCCCCAAATGCTTACCCACACAAATGCTTGAGATGAGCTCAGTATTACTAGTTATTACAAGATCCAAAAGAGAGTTACTCCTAGTAGGTTCTTGAACGAGCTGGGATAAAAAGTTGTCATTTAGCATTTTTACAAACCTACTAGCTTTCTCTGTCTTGGCCACCCCATTACCCCAGTCAATGTCCGGATAATTGAAGCCACCCATAATAATAACTTGACCTAGTTGTGAAGCCGCTTCTATTTGTAAAAGTAGCTGGGCTTCATACTCGTCACTTATACGAGGTGGTTTATAGCATACACCAATTAAAATTTTCTTTGTAACTTTTTGCCCAGTCAAAATCTCTACCCACTTACCAGTGCCAGCAATGGTTATTTCTTTAGTGCATGGCTTTAATTCAGGCTTTACTTACTAATACACTCCTCCCCCTTTTTAATCCCTCTGTCCCTCCTAAAAAGGGTGTAACCATTTAAATTCACAGTCCAGTCACATGTTTCATCCCACCAGGTCTCAGTGATACCAATTATATCATAATTTTTAGAGTATGCAATTAATTCTAGGTCTCCCATTTTACCTGACAAGCTTCGTGCATTTGCCAGCATACAGCGGAGGTTGTTACTTTTACTTTTTAAATGTGCATTACTTTGAGGGGAATTATATGTTAAGTTAGTATTAGTCTGTTTTCCTTGTAACAGAGGAACCTCCTTAGCCGGTAAACTGTATGCCCCCCTCACTCCTCCCCCATGACCCCTTACTAATCCCACTACCCCATCTACCCTAGCTTCCCCATAATACTTTCTCTCACCCACCCCACACTTGCCTAGCTTTAACACTCCTCCAACCTCTTGGCCATTCTTTCCCCTAGCACAGTGGACCCCCTTCCATTGAGGTGCAATCCGTCACGACTGTATAGGTTGTACCCCAAGGAAAAATCAGCCCAGTGCTCTAGGAACCCAAACCCTTCCTTCCTACACCAAGACTTGAGCCACGCATTTAGCTCCCTAAGCTCCTGCTGTCTTCCTAAACTTGCACGTGGCACAGGCAAAATTACCAAAAAAATGACATTGGAAGACCTTCCCTTAATCTTAGAGCCTAGATCCCTGAACTAGATCCGGACGACAGATTACCCTATCCACTTTCCTAATAATTGAATCCCCTACAACCACAATCTGCTTAGGCCTGACTCTGCTCTCCTCCCCACCACTACTAGAGAAACTGGTCTCCCGGCTGTTAGAGAGATCAGCCCCATCTAGAATTGCCAATCCAGAGTTCACACTTCCATCATCTTCACACAATCTGGCAAAGTTGTTGGGATGTATAAACCCAGGATCAGTCTCCCTTTTCCTTTTGCCCACCTAAGATTTTCTAACTGTCACCCAGCTAGCTGCCTCAACATCCTGCTGCTGTTCTGTTCCCCCGAAACTACCTGACCTCACTAGGTCCTGCTCAGTGAGCAAGAGACTCCTTTCAAGATTGTCAATCGACCGCAGTGTTGCAATTTGTTCCTCTAGTGCTCTAACTCGAGCCTCCGAAGTGGCAATTTGCTCACATCTACACAGAGGTAAGCATTTTGTATCTGTTGTTCCAAATCTGCATACTTATGACAGACTGTGCATTGGGTCAGACGTTCAATCGTGCTAGCACTCTTTATCCCAGTTACAGATCAAACAGGAATTAATAATAAAAAAAAAGAGATTAGGGTTTAGAACAAACTTTTGACCTAGTTTGAACCTCCTTTAGTTTGAAACTCGTGTTTGTAACTCCACTTACAAAGCCCCCACTAACTCCAGTGTTTGTAACTCCACTTACAAAGCCCCCACTAACTCCAGTGTTTGGAACTCCACTTACAATGCCCCCACTAACTCCAGTGTTTGGAACTCCACTTACAATGCCCCCACTTAAAGAGCAAACACTTAAGAGCAGCTAAACACTAGAGCAAGCTCAACTGGAGTCCCAGGGGTTCTATTTATACAGTCTGTTCAGGTGGAACTAATCAAACCCCACCCCCTCAAACTGAAGGAAAACTCACTGAAAAGTAAAGCAGGTTGTGACAAACTTGCTGTAAGCACAATAGCATACCAAACTTAGATATTTAGCACCAAATACAGAAAAAATATAAAAAATGAAACCACAGTATTTAACTAAACCACCTTACATAAAAATAAGAGTTAATAACAAATACTTATCCTTTTCAGTCGGTTTGTTTGTTTTGAGTTGCTTTTTCCAGTCAGCAGCCTGTTTGGAGCAGACTCACTGGAGTCCCAGGGGTTCTATTTATACAGTCTGTTCAGGTGCAACTAATCAAACCCCACCCCCTCAAACTGAAGGAAAACTCACTGCAAAGTAAAGCAGGTTGTGACAAACTCGCTGCAAGCACAATAGCACACCAAACTTAGATATTTAGCACCAAATACAGAAAAAAAATATAAAAAATGTTAAGCTTTAGTTCTCATTTCTGCACTGGAACACTTTGTTTCTGGACAGAAAATAAGTGTCTGAATCTTGCAGTCAAGCACATTCATCAGAATGCAGGAGTGTAAGCCTGATGTTAATCACTAAAATAATTTCTGGTGTGGGTTCCATTATTAGGAAACTCATTATCCAGAAAGCTCGGAATTACAGACAGGTGACTCCCATAGACTACATGTTATACAAATAAACCACATTTTTAAAAATGATTTTCTTTTTCCCGGTATTAATAAAAAAGTACCAAATATCTAATATATAATTAATCCTTATTGGAAGCAAAACCAGCCTATTGTGTTTATTTCATGTTTACATGGTTTTCTAGTAGACTTAAGATATGAAGGTCAAAATTATGGAAAGATCCCGAGCATTCTGGTTAACAGGTCCCATACCTGTACAAACATTTGGCACACCCAGTGTTTTTACCTTTCTTGTTGTTTAAAACGGGACCTGTCACACTAAGAAATCATTCCAAATTGTTTCATTTCATGTTTGTTAAGCAAAATAAATTTTACTACCACAATATAAAATATAAAATCTGAAAGTGCTGAATGGAAAATTAAAGTACTATACTGCCCTCCTCTATGCCTTTGGAGGAGGGACCGGCAATATATGATTGGCAGCTTTAATTTTTAAATACATTTATAACAGGTATGGATGTTTCAACTAAAAAAAAGAATGTGGGTTTCTTTAAAGGAGAACTAAACCCCCTTACGTACAAGAGTCCCCCTTAACTACCCTCCTTCATCCCCTACCTGTAAAGTCTATTATGTAAAAATGGCCGTTTGAAAACTTGAGCTAAAAATGCAGAGCAGTGCAATTCCCAGGTTCCATCTTCTATTCATTACGCAACTCTTTGGGGGTTGTTTCTTAAAGTCCAATTTTTCCTGTATGGACTTTTAAAGGAGAAAAACAAAAACTTTTTGTAGAAAAAAAAACCTTGTGAGAACTTGCCCTAGTGGTCTAGTGGGGGTGTGACGGGGACACCCATCACACCCACTGCGGGGACACCAGCCATGTCTGTCTTCTTGCGCTCCTGTGCGCATACTGAAAACCTGGTAGCGCCAGTGTGCATGGCGTGAAAATTTTAATATTTAAAGGTACAGGTGCCTTTCTTACATTGCCAAATGTAGGTCTATTTTTATAGTTCCTGGATGCTATTTCTAGTTTGTTTAAGTGTGTTTGACCTTGCCTGACCCTGATTCTTGTCCTGATTGCTGCCTGTCCTGACTCGTGCCTGTATTTTGACTAATCTCCCAGATCCTGATGTGCTATATTTGTATTACTACTCGGCCTGTTACCTTGACTATGCTCCTGCCCCTCAATTTTGTACCACGCTGCCTGATTTGGTATTCTGACTTGGCCTGTGACTTTCCATTCCATTTGTACAAACGGTTTCCTTGCTTGCTTATGGTTCTCTCCTTGGTCCTCTCACATTAAGACCTGACAGCATCTGGGTAGCAGATGGCTCCTCCCGAAGTGAAAAGGCAGAGGCAGTTGTTAAATGCAGAACAGTGAGTCATGATCAGAACCTTGGGGTTTACTTTGGGTTTGGGAGACCAAATATCACACCTTTAATTCATTAACACCATTGTTAATTAATTGTATTTAATTAATTTAACACCATTGGATTAATTATAGTCCAATCATGTTAAAAGTCAATGGCAGATGTCCATTTGACATTTTGAAAATTTCCTGATCTGTGTTGGGTTTCATTCAATAATCCAAAGAATTGTGGGTTCGTGGAGACATTTACCAATTAGTCTCAGGTCTCTGCGACAAATCCGGAATATTTGTATGATTTGACTTTTTCATGATTTTTTGGGAAAATTGATTAAAGGAACAGTAACACCAAAAAATGTAAGTGTTTTAAAGTAATGAAAATATCATTTAGTGCTGCCCTGTGCTTATAAAACTGATCTGTTTGCTTCAGAAACACTACTGTAGTTCATATAAACAAGCTGCTGAGTAGCAATGGCGGAAATTGAATAGGCTATATGGCACAGGATAAGTAATGCATAACAGATAACATTATGTTTTACAGAGCTGATCTGCTGTGTAACCTGAGCCTTTTCTCCTTTGAATAACTGCCACATTGCTACACAGCAGTTTATTTATATAAACAATAGTAGTGTTGCTGAAGCAAACACTGCAGTTTTACCAGTGCAGGGCAACACTGCATTATATTTTTATTACTTTAAAACAATTTAATTTTTTGATGTTACTGGTCCTTTAATAAGTTGGCTGGGGAGTCCATGCGGATTTGGTAGGAGTAGTTTTCAGAAAATAGTGATACCTTTTTGGATTTTGATAAATGACCCCCATAGTGTCTCAATGCCGACACACACTCTGCAGGCACAATTGTAGCTAGTCTGGAATCCGCTTCAACTGCGCATGCGCCTACAGGATCCGTGTCAGTATACGAATGGACAGAAGATAGTGCCTGGGAACTCCGCTGTGCTAGTCTTCCTTTTTAGATACTTTGAGGGAAGGAAGAGATGAGAGGGCCGATTTGACATTTGTGGGAAAGGTCTTTAAATGTGGTTGTATTATTGTGCAAACCTGCATATAAAATATGTATTTCATTGCAGCATTAACACAATTTGAATTTTAATGTGATGGTACCTATCATAACTGCAACTACTTGTATGCATTGCCTATAATAACCCCACCAGTTCTGTTGAGTTCAAAGGGACGTTGATATCATGTGTGATCAGCTCTTAATAGCCCTACAAAAGTTTTCAGATCTAGTATACCCATAGTCACCAATCCAACCTTTGCTTTCAAACAGGAGACCTGGCTTCTGGTGTTAGACCAAACACTTGGTGGAAACTATGCCAGTAGTTAGACCAAACACAAAGCATTTCCACAATACCCACAAAACATTAAGAAATTAGAATGTGATTTCCAATGACTTCCAGAAAGGATGCACATTATGTGATGCCATAAAACTAACATGTTCAAGTAGTGGTTTGTGCCATAATAAGATGGTTTGTATCCTTTCTGTACACATATTTCCATGAGTATCTCTTCTAGTTAATGCGCAGAGGTGGTAGGGTTTGATGTTGTCTAAGGCTAATCAGTGCTACTAGAATTGAGAGAAAATAACCATAGCCCACAAACGTAGAGTTTAAACATGGCTGAAATTTTATCAGCCTAACCAGTAAAAATCAACATATCTTTTTAGGATAGGAATGAACAGAACATAAAAATTAACATAAAAATCTTCCCCCCCCCAAGAATATAGGGCCCCCTATTAACTTATAATAGAAATAGTAGTCACTATGGTATTTCACCCCTTCTTTGAAATAGGTAGAGATCAGGAACTGCAATTAGTCTGAGAAAGACCTGGCTTTCACTGCAATTACCAAGCACCAGTATGTTATGAAAGTGTTAAAATAACAAGCAAGTGTTTGATGTAGCAAAGACATGTTTAGATTTTACACCTCAAGGGCTTATTGTCAAGAAACGGAAGCAAATAGAGGAAACCACACACTGCAGCAGCTGACTGTGTTGGGACCTTAACCACAGAAAGTAAATGACATCACCATGATGCCCTGGAACATAACAGTGCAGAAAGCTATGATTCTGTTGTATTAAAGGAGAGCTATAGCTTAGAGTAGGCTGCAAAAACAGGTTTGGAGTATGTTTGTATATTCTGGAATCTTTATTAACTAAAAGGCAACCACAGTCCTTAGCTTGCCACCTTCCTTTCCTTCTTTTCTGCTGATTCACAGCACTCTGGGCTGCTGTCAGTTGCCTGATCTTAGGGGCTGACTCCCCAAATGCAGTGTATAGATATATATAATCTTGGCGATCGAAACAAGTAGACATGTGGTTGGAGGAATAAAGGTCTGCTAATTTTTTATGAAAACTGTGCCGTGAGTGCTTTCTACCTGTGAACTATAATTATATTGGTGAGCACCCGGCCTTTACCTATTTGAATGGCATGTGCTGATACATAATTACATAGTTTAATTAAATTGGGTTGAAAAAAGAAAAAGTCCATCAAGTTCAACCCCTCCAAATTAAAACCCAGCATATACACACACACACCCCTACACGTTTTCACACAAACCATATGCCCATAGCTATACTAACTGTTGAGTTTAGAATAAAAAATAGCCTTTGATATTATGTCTGTCCAAAAAATCATCCAAGCCCCTTTTGAAAGCATCAACAGAATGAGCCATCACAACATCACCCGGCAGTGCATTCCACAACCTCACTGTCCTCACTGTGAAGAACCACCTACGCTGCTTCAAATGAAAGTCCTTTTCTTCTAGTCTGAAGGGGTGGCCTCTGGTGCGGTGATCCTCTTTATGGGTAAAAAGGTCCCCTGATATTTGTCTATAATGTCCTCTAATGTATTTGTAAAGTGTAATCATGTCCCCTCGTGCCTTTTTTCTAGAGAAAACAACCCCAACCTTGACAGTCTCCCCTCATAATTTAAGTCTTCCATTCCTCTAACCAGTTTATTTGCACATCTCTGCACTCTCTCCAAGCTCATTTACATCCCTCCTAAGGACTTGAGTCCAAAACTGCACTGCATATTCCAGATGAGGTCTTACTAGGGATCTATAAAGAGGTATAATTATGTTTTCATCCCTTGAGTTTATGCCCTTTTTATGCAGGACAGAACCCTATTTGCTTTAGTAGTTACAGAATGGCACTGCCCAGAATTAGACAACTTGTTATCTATAAAAACCCCAAGATCCTTCTCACTTAAGGAAACTCCCAACACACTGCCATTTAGTGTATAACTTGCATTTATATTATTTTTGCTAAAGTGCATAACCTTGCTTTTATTAACATTGAACCTCATTTTCCAGTTTGCACATCCAGGTCATTAATAAACAAGTTGAAAAGCAAAGGACCCAGTACAGAGCCATGCGGTACACCACTAACAACACTGGTCCAATTAAAAAATGTTCCATTTACCACCACTCTTTGTAGTCTATCTTTTAGCCAGTTCTCTATCCAGGTGCAAATACTATGTTCCAGGCCAACATTCCTTAATTTGACCAGTAACCTTCTGAGTGGCACTGTATCGAATGCTTTAGCAAAGTCTAAGTAAATCACATCCACAGCCATCCCAGAATCGAGGTCTCTGCTTACCTTCTCAAAAAAAGAAATTAAGTTAGTCTGGGAAGATGTATTACGCATAAAACCATGCTGGCGCAGACTCATAGTATTGTTATTTGCTATGAAGTCCAGTATCCTATCCTTTATTAATTCTTCGAAAAGCTTTCCTACCACCGACGTCAGACTGACTGGCCTATAGTTTTGAGGCAGAGAATGGGATCCCTTTTTGAATAGCGGCATCACATTAGCAATTTCTCTCGGCACCATGCCAGAAGTATATATATATATATATATATATATTACACAAAATATATGATAATACTGTAATAGCTATGAATATGAATAGCCTCTCAGTGATTGTCATCGGTTATAAATGGTGCTTAGTAATGTCATTTTTGTCACATGACTCTCTAATACTTGTGTATTTTAATAAATAAATTACCCCTTGATCGAAGTTAACATCAAGCACAATATACTGTTTTATTATTACATAGAAAAAGGAAATCATTTTTAATCTGGTTTGCAGATAAAGGATCCCATATGTGTTTGTGTGTGTGTATATAGTATAAATATGGGATCCACTATCAGGAAACCCATTATCCAGAAAGCAGTGAAATACAAAAAGGCTGTCTCCAATGTACTCCATTTTATTAAAATAATCCAACATTTCTGTAATGATTTCCTTTTTAATTTTAAACATTACCGTATTCATGCTCCAAACTAAGATATAATGAATTCTTATTGGAAGCATAATCAGCCTATAGGGTTTATTTAATGTTTACATGATTTTCTAGTAGCTTTAAGGTATAACAAACCAAATTATAGAAAGATCTGTTATCCAGAAATCTCCAGGCCCTAGTATTCTGGATAACAGGTCCCATACCTGTATATACAGTATAATACTGAATTTTTAGGTTTTCATAAATCCTGTGGTTAATAAGAAAGAGCAGAGAAAACACTATTTGTCTCCTGAAGTACCTCATAGCAATTTTTTAAAACTTATTTTTAGGATTCTTCTACAGAAACAATTGGAACAGCCAGTCAAAAAGCAGTTCCAGGTACGCAATGTCCAGGTACACAATGTCCAGGTAAGAAACCTGCCCTATTTCTATTAGCCCTGTTATGCATTATTCTTTAAACCATAGAACCTATTGTACGTCTAAATACACTGCAGGTATGGTATGTATAATACGTTTGGGATTCTGGATAAAAGGTCTTTCAGTGGACCATCATTCCTTAAGTCTGTTGGAAAGCATTTAAATATTATGGGTGAGGTCACACTGGGTGTTTTTACTTTGCGTTTCTTAAAATGCACGGTGTAACGTAAATATGCCAATGAAACCACATGTGCATGGTAATGTGCATTTTCAACCTGCAGTCTTTTCCCAACATGCATGTCTGGTTTTTCTCATTCCCTATAATTGAGCCCAGAAGAGCTTTATTAAACTTTTGTGAAAAAAAGCCAAAGTGGAAAAGCAATTTACATGCACAATGTAGCCAAACTAACGCAATTATGTCTCCAGCAGACAATACCGCAAATATGCCCAATCCACCTCACAAGACTTTGGACGCCATATTGAAAATATTCTGGGTATTTTAGTGAAGTGTATTCCCAAATAGTCAAATAATATGGTGTTTCCTTGGCGTTTTGACATTTTTACTGAAAATTGTGGCAGAAGTTGGCTCGCAAATGGTCAGTGGCAATTGCTATAGTGAGTATTCAATTATTTTCAGTAGAGCTTCATTTTGTGTGTATATATATGCTTGACCGCATGCTTTTGAAAAATAATGTAAAAAACCATTGTGACCTTGCCCTGCATAAAGCATCAAGTACAAAGTTATAGAAGAGTGAGGTGCCCTTAAAACCCAGGCTGGCCAGTCTCACAGGAGCCCTAACTGAGACAGAGGGGGAAATTCACTAAGCGGCAAAAATTCGCTAGCGTTGCCTTCGCTAACGTTTGCCGCACTTCGCCAGGCGAATTTTCGCCAGCACTTTGCAAATTCATTAAAGTGCGAAGTTACGCTAAGGTCGGCGAACGTAAGTGAAGTAGCACTACCGTTAGTTCACCAGGCAAAGCGCATTTACGCTAGCGATGCCTAATTTGCATACGGCGCGTATAATAGAAGTACAGTGGTGTGAAAAACTGATTTCTTATTCTTTTGCATGTTTGTCACACTTAAATGTTT
>CM044446.1:14984958-15031415 GCA_024363595.1 Xenopus borealis | reverse complement strand
TTGTCGCAAGTTCGCGAACATGTTCGCGAACTTTTTTTCCGCGGTTCACGCCATCCCTAGACTTCACAGGAAGATAGAATACTGAGAAACAGAAAATACAGTTCTATCCTACGTTAGAAAAGAGAATGCAGCTCTGCAGCTCAGATGAGTTGAATGTAACCAAAAAAAGCATTTTTTGTCAAGAAAAGAGATCAGCTAGTGCATTAAGTATGTTATACATTCTGCTGAGGATTTACAGTAAAACACATGTAGCGCACCCGTAGGTGTAGCTTTAGCTGTGGATTTGTGGAATGTGTGTGACCTGGCTAACTGCTTAGCTTGTGCCCAGTGTACCCGTGCAACTCCCTGGTACCTGGTGTTGTTCAGTGCAGCAGGAGATTCAGTCAGACACAGTTCTTTGCAGCAAACTTTAACTTATTTATTGAACGGACAGCGTAGTAGAATACTTTGATAACCCCTCCAGTGGGATAATAAAGACAATATGCAAGATAAATAGCACGCAGCAATGATTCACGTTTCAACAGGATAGTTACCCTCTCACTAGGTAATATCTCCTCTCAGGTGGATAGCACTAGGTCCTGGATTTCACAGCCTGGGGTCTTGTTTCTTGGCACCGAATTTGGTCCTCACCCCACCCACATTATTCAACCTGGGGTCTTGGGTCTTGGCACCCTATCTGGTCCTCAACTCACCCACTGTAATCCCTGATCTAGTGGTGTACATACACATACGGGGTCCTTACCCCACTATTTCTCCTTGGTGGAGCCACAGCTGCTCACTAGCTACCCTGAGCTGCCTTTCACTCCTAGAGTGACTATCACAGTGACTACTACCACTGGCTAAACCTAACTTTAGAGGAACCAGACCCGGGCCATGTAACACCTCTCTGGGAGGCACGGCCCCAGGAGTAAGACACTGAGCACATGGCGCTATATCCTTTTATATTTTTACACAGTGCCATCTAGTGGACAATCCCCAGGAACTAATATGGACCCAGGAAAAGGAACATAGCTGGCTGAGTTACTTAAAGGACCCTTAGGTGTCCTATTACAAAGGGGAAACTGCCTGAGTAAACTACACCCAAATCTCAGGGTCCCTACACACAAAAAAGGCTTCTGAATTAGGGGAATGACTCTTTAAGAAATGCAGAGATGCCCAGCAAGTAATAAGTGTGAAGCATTAAAGTACTTCAGTAGAATATGATGTCCATATGTAGGTAGGGTTGCCACCTTTTGCCATGGCTAAACCCTGACATGGGGGCGGGCCCATGACGTCAGTGGGCGGGCCCGTGACATCAGTGGGCGGGCCCATGACGTCAGTGGGCGGGCCCATGACGTCAGTGGGTGGAGTGGCCGATTGCTGCGTCAATCAAGCTAATCCCTCCCGGTTTTCCTTATTTGGAAAACCGGGCAGGAAGTATTGACCTGGGCAGCCCTTCAAAATACCAGGCTGTCAGGGTCAAATCTCAAGCATGACCCTGCTATGCAAAATGGAATTTCATTGTGTGACATTAGGGGGTATATTTAAAATGCTGTGTAAAAAAAATATACAAAAGAAAAAAAAGTTTTTTTTAGAGTGATTTCTGTCAGAAGCAATGTAAAATAACAAAGTCAAATCCTTGATGAATTTGCCATTTATTTTACACAGATTTTACACCTTTTTTTGGCAAATTTTGTTTTAGACAGTGTGATAAATATGCCCCTAAGAAAAAAATGATGTTCCACAAGAAGAGAATCAATAACCCTGTTATATTGGCACCTCTGGAATATGATATTGCCATTCCCGTATAGTCCTTTTAATATAAGATTTTGTATTTCTCTCTAACATACTGAGATTTGTATGCACTGCCTGGTTCCTAGGGTAATGCTGGCCATGCATTCAAAAACACAGAAACGGTTGTGGTACAGTTCACTCTTAAGACAGTGGGGTTTCATTCCAGTCCCGGACTGGCAATCTGTGGGTTCAGGCAAATACCTGATGGGCCGCTTGCTTTTAAATGTAAATGCATTGCTCAACTAAAAATGCTAATTAGGTATGTCTTTGATATGTAAATGACCTAGTCACTTTATAAATGTAAATGAGCTGTCCATAATAGCCAGCCACAGCTAAGCCAATGACTGCATTTGTTAGTGCACATGTCAGTACTGGCATATGGGTGGAACCAGGAATTCTGACCAACTTCAGTTAGTAATATTACAGTTGCTTGCTATATACCCAATCCCTTTTGCTTATGATAGGTATGTTGGCAACAGGAGGATCCATGCTTAGAACAGTCACTTCAGCCTGTATATGGAACACTGTGATATGTAGCATTAATTGCATGAGACAGACTAGTCTCTTCAAGTATGCCACACTTTGGCCCTGTGATACACATGGTAATTAAACTTCTCTTATCTGCCAGGGTGCATGGTCTATCTAAGGACACACAAAGGAACATTTAGAATATACTGTAAGTATAGGGCCACTAATCCATCTGATAGAATAGTTGTGATAGAAACTAGGGTGCAATATTTGTTGCAAGGGTCAGTTCCAGCACATAGTGTGTATAATATTTCTGGGGATTAGATTGCAATGGACTCTTAAAATATCTATTAATAAACACTAGTTCTAGTTAACCTTGGGGTTGGAAAAATATATAATGCTTTGCATGTGCATGAATACATGGGCTGCTTTTATACTTTTGCGAGTGCTGCTTTTTCCTCCCAGTCCGACCCTGTGACATTCTCTTGCATATGTGCAAAACAAAAGGATCATTCTATAATGCTCTATATTTTTTCGTTATTGTCATATACAATATAAATACTGATATTAACACAAGGGTCAAAACAAAACATAGGATACACATTTCTATAGGTCACAGACCAGCTCTGGTTCTGTATTATATTATAGTTGCCTCCCTCCTTCACCCTGAAATTCACCCTGCTTTACCATTTTTAGAAAAAGCAGGAAATCTAAAGCCAAAGGCAAGTGCTTTTCCCTAGGACTAAACAATGCATGCAGTATGTACTTGACACGGGCTGTATAGTCCTCTCACAGACTTTGCACAGAATGCAGACCTCAAACTAACGGCACACATCAAGCAGCTCTTAGCATGTGGTTCATGTACCAGGCCTGATCAAGCATTTGCCTGGTAAATATAATGTATATTTATATACCATTTACTTTGTAAATGTATGGAACAATATGTCAGTAAACACCCTTGCAAACTCTCATGGCACACTCATTTAAAATGAAGATGGTCTTAAAAACATTTCTTTTTTTTGAGTTCAACATTTACCACCACTTCAACAAGTGCTGATGATGTAGTTTTTATTTATGAATAGGACTCTACTCAGTGAAACCAAACATGCATTGACATTGCCGCCATGAGGTAGGAAAGAAACTTTTGCTCAGTGAATCAATTATGCCAGGTGCATATAAGGAAAGGTATAATCATTGTCTTGAATTGACCTATTCTGACGAGTGTAATAATACCTGGTAGACAGTGGCCAATAACTCACTGCCCAAGTATTTCTCATAGTTCCTGTGTGCATTTCTAGTCTGTTTCTCTGTTCTTTGACCCTTGCCTTTTCTTGACTACCCCTGTATTGCTGCTTTCACCGACCTTCACCTGTACTGACTTGGTACTGCGTTTCTGAGGTTTTGACCTCGGCCTGTAACTTTGACTACTCATCTGGATACGGATTCTGTACTGCACTCCTAGATTGGTATTGACCTCGGCCTGTCCCTCGACTATATTTCCTTTTTCCTGTCCATCCAGTACACATACTGACCTCACCTGGCCAGAACTCCCTTCCCTTTTCCATTTCCTCTCACTATAAGATCTGGGTAGAGGAGGGCTCCTTCCAAAGCAAAAGGTGGCTGTTACAGGTGGAAGCTACATTGGTGTAGGGGGACCATATGAGCTGCCAGTGGTTGGATTTGTTTCTAAGCTCATTCAAGTTTCTATAGCTCAATATGGAATATCTCAGCTCAGTGTTAGTGGGGTTTATTAACCATCAGTCAGGGACTCAATCACTATAGATGAAAGGCAGAGGTAATGTTAGTGTGCTTGAGAAAGTTCCCTATTAGGCACTGAGTGGGATTAATTCAACTCATATGTCTATGAGTTGCATTAATTTAATTAATGTTTGGAATTACGGTGGTGCTTTATCACCCATTCTGAGTACATTTGTACCTCTGTAGTTACAGACACAACTTCAAATATAAGTAAGGGTTACTCTTTCAGTTTAGGAGTCTTTATGGACAGTTCACATGCATATGGTCCTCACTGGCATCCCACCTCAAGTGGAGAGGCAAATTTAGATTGTCCTTGTTTCGGTATTCCTGGTTTCTTAATTCTGACTAAAGATCCAGGCTGAAAGTGCACCTCTCTTGCACCATGCCTTCCATCAGCACAAGCCCTGCATTTGGTCCGTTGACGTTTGACAATGTCAGCAGCAGACGATTTTGCAGGAACAGTATTTGGTGGAAGCTTGATGTCTCCAACATGTAACCTAGTGCGCCTCTGTCTGCCATTTAATAATTCAGCTGGAGATGCTTGGGTTGTTGCATGGCACGTTGCTCTGTAGCTATTTACTGATTTTACATCTGATCTCAACTTACCTTTGTGTACAAAGTTCTTTGCACATCCCAATGAAGTGTTGCTTTGTGGTGGCACTGGTGCTGTAGTAATGAGAACATCAACTAATTGTAGGTTTAATGCAGCAAAGAGATCCCAGTTCCCTTATTCACTATGTAAAAGTCACATAGGCTAAGGATCCCCCTATCCCCTTTTTCCACTTTACCTTAAATTGACCACAACATTTAAATTAAAATAACCACACAAACGCTTGAATAGTGGCAAAATCTGTGGAGGTCACGTTCTTTATTTACAAATTTGCAAAGGACTAGGCACACCATGACCCACAGCTGTGGCTCCTATCATTGAATCTGGGCCTCCGCCCATACCTTAACCAATTTACAGGGAGCAGAGATTCAGGGGCAAAGCGCACTCTGTGACCTACCGTTACCCATCCTCCTGCTCCCTATCATGTGCAATAATGGAGCTAACCCAGCCTCTCAGATGAACTCAGACAAGACTGTGCAGCCGCAGCTGCGTTAGGGAAAATATCGTTGACCTACACAGACAATGGCATTCCAGAGGAAGGCAAAAAACTCAGGAGCTTGTAGCCAATTTGCATCCTGATGAAAAAATCCTTCCTGACCCCTCTAAGGCGATAGGTTCCAAGAACCCTGGAGCACCATATTTCGCATCCATCTTCACCTAGGATGGGAGACAAAAAAAAAAAAAAAGTTATTCTGCCTGCTCCTGTTCTGCTTCTCCTTTTAACCCATAAACCACCCCACTGCACACCCCTCAGTTCCACCCCCATCCTGCCCCCTTTCTTCCCGCCGAAACTTAGCTGCCTAGTGTCCCAACTAGCCAAAGGGGGGGGGGGGTGAGGGTATAGTGCAGCCCTGCATGTACAACCAGGGGGAGGGGGACCCAGCCTAAATTCATTGAGCCCCACTAAGGGCCTCACTCCCCCTTTTGCAGTATTTGATTCACATTGTACAGTCACTGGCAAGCAACCAAGCACAGTGATTGGATCCTTTAAGTAACTGACCAGTCTCAGGGCAGGTGCAACAAGCGTATCTTTGGCAAAGTATTTCAAGAAAATATGCTTTGGTAATACAGAAACTGCTGAACCTGTATCAAGCATCAGGTTAATGGAGTGCCCCTTGTCAGCAGAAGCAGTAGTGACATTGACAGTGCATGTAAACTTGTCTGGAATAAATGTACCAGCTTCATCCACACTAATACTGTGACGTGTAGTAGTGACTTCATGAATATCTTTAGCAGAACTACGGCAGACCTTTGCAAAATATCCTCCCTTTTTGTATTTGCGACACTGTACAGCTTTTGCAGGACATGTAGCATAATTTGCAATGTGTTGCGTTGAACCACAGCGAAAGCAGTATTTTTTATTTGTATTTGCTGCACGGTTTTTCAGTGTAGGTGGACCCCTTTCCTTAGCACTGTATTGGGCCTATGCATTATTAGGCCACAGTGTTGAATTCACAATCTGTACATACCCAGCAGTTCCTTTATTGCAGGTTCATGCAGACATTACATAACAGCAGTAACTTCCTACTTTCACTTTCAAGCTGTACAGAAAGTCCTGTGTATGCACAGTGACACCCACAGGCCATTTGTATAAACACCACAGTAATGTACCCCCTTTTGTAAAATATAAGGAGAGCAGAAGTTAACACGATTTGCTTAAAAACACTTGATCTTCAATCTTGTTCCTGTGTATGGTCAGGGAACTACTCAGTGGTTCATAATATCCTATTGCCTACATCTACAGTTTTGGTCATTTTGCCACTGGCCAAACTGTAAATGAGATTCTTATAAATCATGCATTTGACTCCAAAACATTTACATGCTGGCCTAGTGATGCTTCTCTGCATGCCACCCACCTCCTCTGCCACTACTTCTCTTTCTTACAGATCTTGTCTGTGACAGGCAGTCTTAAAACAAACGCTAGTGATGAGTCAATATGTCCCATTTCGATTTGCCAAAAAAAATTGCTAAACAAATTGCTAAGACAACAAAAAAATGTTATGCTTGACAATTTTTTACATGTGCTCCAAATGCAGTAAAATCAATTGGCTTTTTTTTCTTGTGGAAAATTTTCATCAAAAGGCATTAAAGTCATTGAACTTTTTTTTGTTATAACGACTTTTTTTGTCTTAGAGTTTTTTTGCTGCAATTTTATGTAAAAAATTGTGAAATAGGCAGTTTTGCTGAGAATCCATGTCTGCCAAAAATATATTACTAACAAACACTTAGGGGCTGATTTACTAAGCCTCGAATTTTGAAGTAAAAAATACTTCGAAATTTGACCAGCGAAGTGAAATACTTTGACTTCGAATCGAAGTCAAAGTATTTTTCAATAACTTTGGCTATTCTGCAAAGTAAAATCGTTCAATCGTACAATAAAATCGTTCAATTCGAAGGTTTTTGCATGTGATTGAACTATTTTACTTTGATAAAAAAATACTTCGAAAAATGTTCTAGAAGGTCCCCATAGGCTAACATAGCACTTTGGCAGGTTTTGGTTTAATTTGGTGAAGTCAAAAAAAAAAAATCTAAGTTTTTTTTAAAGAGACAGTACTTCGATTTCAGAAGTAGAAGGATTTTACTATTCGATCGTTCGAATCCAATGGTCGAAGTAGCCTATTTGATGGTCGAATTATCCAAAAAAATTACATAAAAAATGTAACTATTTGAATATTCACTTTGACCCACTTTGACCCTTAGGAAATCAGCCCCTTAAATATAGAGATTAAAGTTAACTATAAAGAATAACCCTATACTAGACCCTGCACTATGGCTGCAGGTTTTATATGTCACGTAAATCCTCAGCAACATGGTGAAATCCTATGCATGATAGAAATAAATCGGAAAGAACTGGTTAGGATCAGCTATCATTTCTTTTGTATCAATTGACTCTTTCAGCAAACAAAAAATAAATAAAAACAAAAAAAAGGAAAGAAAACACGTTCCCTGTAAATACAGTAGTGCAAATCAGTGGAGGACAATATTTATCATTTTGAAAAAATGTACATTTTTGGCACAAATTGCACAACAGGAAATAAAATAACTGAAAATGTGACACTGACAGCTGATAAGATCAAAGTGTGCTGCATTAGCCCTGCACTGTGTTAAGAGGAATGGTGAGAAGCTTTCATTGCCAATCCATGGGTTTGTTTGCTTTCTCCCTCTTGTACTTGAATATTCAAGATAAACCAGATGTACAGCTTGCATACAGGAAGCAATAAATAATGTGAGGCATTCAAATATTCATAGTAATATACACAAGAAGCTGCTCTTTATTGGTAATTAGAAAGTGTTTTGTTTGCCTGAACAAGCAGTGCATCTCTTAAGGCACAGTATATGGGGCCCTTCAGAGGCCTTGCCCTATAATCAACTTAATATCTTTTGTGTGGGATCAAAACAGCATGTTAATAAAATGACTGGTCTCTGTATGACTGCTATATGATCCAATAATGGATCTATTTGTTGGTTCAGTTTGGTCATATAGATCTAACCATGCATAGCTAGCTTAATTATTACAGATACTGTTAGTTTAAGATAATAACCAGTGGAAAATCCACGTAAGTTAGGGGTCCACATTGTGCCAAAACTCGCTCTCAATTCTAGGGTCAGTCTGTGATCCGAAATGGGAGTGGGCCATTTTTAATGTGACCTATTATTTTATGAACAAACATTTTGTTCAGTGCAATGTGGATACATTTGTTGGCAGGTAGCTACCATTACCAAATAAACAAAGACTTTTCTTTTGTCTTTTCAAGCACAGTTTCTTAGGTAGGAGCCACCTGAGGCAGCTCCTGCAATGCCACAATGCTAGTGCGGAGAGCACAATTGAGAAAAAATGAAGCCGAATTTCCGGTCTAAAACCCGGAAATTCGTCTCTTAAAGGTACCAGGAGCCATATCAGTATCTGAAACAGTCCTGAGCAGATATTAACTTAACTTACTGGTTAACAATCTTTTAGGATCAGTATATAGGACAATCCATAACAAAAGGTAAAAATCTTGTTTTACAAACAATTTTTCCTATATGCTGTAGGTCCAAAATTAGGTGTGCATCCTAAATAACACAACTGTCCCTTAGAGAAAAACATCAAAACATCAACCAGCAGGAGATTCCACAACCTCACTGCCTTCACCTTGAAGAACCACCTGCTCTGCTTCAAATTAAAGGTCTGTTCCTGTAATGTAAAAGGGTAGCCTGTGGTGCGTTGATCTTTGCTATGGGAAAAAAGATCCCTGCTATCTTAAGAGATAAAAACATAATTATTCCCTGTTAAGGCCACACCTGGAGTATGCAGTGCAGTTTTGGACTCCAGTCCTTAAAGGAGAATTCAACCCTGCTGTTCTAAAACCCCTCCCTCCTGTAGGCCCCCCCTCCCTCCTTCCCCCAGGGCTATTGCCCCTAACGTGTAAATTAGCCCAAAGCGCAGGTCCCCTTCTGGAAAGTTTATGGGCGCCATCTTCTGCAGCACCATCTTCTTCGTTATCCCGACGATGTTTGTGGCACATTAGCAGTAGGACACATTTGCCGGTTGGTACTACTACACATGTCCCCGAAGTTGATGAAGTTTAATCGGTAAACTTTGTGAACTTTGGGCGCATGCGCAGTAGTACCAATCTGTAATTGTATCCTACAGAAACACAGTCAGGGCAACGAAGTAGACAGGGTGGCAGAAGATGGCGTCTGTAAACCTTCCAGAAGGGGACCTGCGATTTGGGGTAATTTACACGTTAGGGATAATAGCCCGGGGGGGGAGGGAGTTTAGTGCCAGCAGGGTTGAATTCTCCTATAAGAGGTATATAAATGAGCTGAAGAGAGTGCAGAGATGTGCAATTAAATGGGTTAGAGGGATGGAAGACTTAAATTATGAGGGTAGACTGTCAAGTTTGGGCTTGTTTTCACTGGAAAATAGGTGTTTGCGAGGGGACATGTTTATACTTTACAACTGCATTAGAGAACATAATAGACCAATTGGGAAGGGGACCTTTTTACCCAGACAGATTATAACTTGTCTTAGTTATGTTTCCTGGGAAAAAATCTCAGGAACAGAGAAAAGACAAAACTGCTCATGTTAACACAACAGCTGAGTTAAAAAGAAAATATTGATTAACACCAATTGGACTCACCGCTCCTCCATGCAATTGTATAATAATGAAAACAAGGTAAATAAAAATTGAGCATAACCTAAAAACAATTATGAGTCATAAATCCAAGAATACAAAAACTTCTTTACACTAAATGAGTGATATCAAATTTGGTACAGGTATTGGATCCTTTATCCAGAAACCAGTTATCCGGAAAGCTCCGAATTACAGAATGGCCGTCTCCCAATAGTCTACATTATTATGAAATATTTCACATTTAAAAAAATGATTTCCTATTTCTCTGTAATAATAAAAGAGTACCTTGTACTTCATCCCAACTAAGATATAATTAATTCGTATTGGAAGCAAAACCACATATGTGGAGGACTGTGAGAATGGTTTCAGACAACCCAAAGATCACCTCGAAAGATCTGCAAGAACATCTGATGGTGTATCTGTACAATGATCAGCACAATTCGCACAAAGAACATCTGTATGGCAGGGTGATGAGAAAGAAGCCTTTTCTGCACTCACACCACAGACAGAGTTGTTTTAGACAAAACAAAGTGATTTTGGAACAAAGTGCTTTGGACTGAGAAGAACATTACATTCCAAGAAAAACACCTGCTACCTACTGTCAAATTTGGTGGATTTGCCATCATGTTGTGGGGCTGTGTGGTTAGTTCAGGAACTGGGGCCCTTGTTAAAGTCAAGGGTTGGATGAATTCAACCCAATATCAACAAATTCTTCAGGAAAATGTTTATGCATCAGTTACAAAGTTGAAGTTACACAGGGGTTGGAAATTCCAATAAGACAATGACCCTAAACTCACTTCTAAATCTACAAAGGCATTTATGCAGAGGGAGAAGTACAATATTGTGGAATGGCCGTCACAGTCCCCTGACTTGAATATCATCAAAAATCTATGGGATTATTTGAAGCAGGCTGTCCATGCTCAGCAGCCATCATAAATACTATTATCCGGAATCCAAACACTCATCAAAGGCTGTAGGAGGCGTCTAGAGGCTGTTACATTTGCAAATGGAGGCTCATCTAAGTATTAATGTATATCTCTGTTCGCGTGCCCAAATTTGTGCAACTGTTTAATGTTGTTATGATGCATATTGCATATTTTCTGTTAATCTAATAAACATTATGTCACTGCTGAAATACTACAGTTTCCAAAAGGCATGTTATATTTTAAAAGGAAGTTGCTACTTTGAAAGCTCAGCCAATGATAAACAAAACTCCAAAGAATTAAGAGGGGTTCCTCTTTTTCATATGACTGTATAATAATGATTATGGGGGAGGATTCAGCAAAAGATTCAGTGGAAGACTGGTTAGATGAGAGATCAGGTTACAGGCTTGTAACAGTAAATAAAACAGGCCAAGGTATCATCAAAAAAGCATTTCTTCACCTAAATCACAGACATAACAGGGGGGTTGTGGGAGCACTCAAAGGCTAAGTTAAAGTATATTTAAATATAATGGGTGTGCTCAGTGCACATTCCCTGGGCCTAGGTTGCCACCTTTTTTGGAAAAAAAATACCGGCCTTCCTGTATATTTAGATTTTTCCCTATTAATAACATTGGGGTCGGGCATAATTTTTATCGGTCAGGTCAGTAAAATACTGGCCAGGTGGCAACCCTACCTGGGCCCCTGTCTCACAAATAATTCAATATAATCACTAATGCATATTTTTACAGAAACAGGGGATTTTTATTTACAAAGTTATGATCATAATTTTGATAAGCCACCATACCACGTCAAGGTAAACCCCATATGGTGGTCCCTAAGTTGTAATATAAAAAGTCTAATACTTATCTGCATAATAGCATTCCCTTTAGTCAGTGTCTGATGAACCTTGGTTTTAGTATAAGGGCTATATCCTCCCCCACCAGTATGCGGCTTTTAAGACAGAGAGATTCCCAAACCAACGCCCATTATTAAAAACATAGGGCCACCATTGGTTTAAAGTGAGGGCATGGGGTGCTACAACTACTGAAGCTAAGCCACAGCTTCTGGCTAAAGTACAATATACAAAAGGAGGGGTTTTTTGGGAGCACTCAAAGGCTAAGTCAATGTATATTTGAATGTGCACTGAGCACACCCATTATATTTAAATATACTTTGACTTAACCTTTGAGTGCTCCCACAACCCCCCTCTCTTTACTAAAGTCTGGAATCAGCCACAGAGAAGAGGTCACAACCGATTATGCTCTTCTCCAAACCCTGGCTCATAAGAGCCATTCCATGTGGAGGGGGAAAGCCCAAGGAGGGAGAGCTTAATGTTTCAAGCAAGATCCCCTCATAGGTGAAGTGAAGGTCAAACATAACATATCCTAAAACATATTCATCCTCACAGAACCCATACCTGTTGTGCCAACAGTGTTTATCAGATGTGAATATCTGTGCATGGGCAGCAGTGGCATAACTAGATGTTACTGGGGCCCACAGCAAATTCATTTTAGGGCCCCAACATAACCAGAGGTTGTCCTATTTTTTTACCAATATATGTTAATTATTTAAGGCCTCATGGGGCCCCTATATCTCCTCAGTCCCCCAGCAGCCACAGTGTCTGCTTCCTCTGTAGTTATGCCCCCTAAAGGTTAGGTCACACAGTATTGATGTTTAGTATCTTTTGAATCCATGAGAGAATTAATAACCAATGCGTATAATATTATCTCTCTCCTATGTTCCTATTAGGAGTTGTGGTGATTATATTCTTGGTCCACTTCCTACTCACAGTAGGTCATAAAAACTCAATCTGTGTCTTGCTAGGAGATTCCCCCTTTACATTCCTGAGGGAATGGTTTGAAAAAAGACAACGTCCATCAAGTTCAACCCCTCCAAATTAAAACCCAGCATACACACACACACCCCACTCTTTCACACAAAATGTATATGCCCATAGCTATACTAACAGTAGTGTTTAGTATCAAAATAGCCTTTGATATCTGTCCAAAAAATCATCCAAGCCCATTTTGAAAGTAACAACAGAATCAACCATCACAACATCACCCGGCAGTGCATTCCACAACCTCACTGTCCTCACTGTGAAGAACCACCTACGCTGCTTCAAATGAAAGTCCTTTTCTTCTAGTCTGAAGGGGTGGCCTCTGGTGCGGTGATCCTCTTTATGGGTAAAAAGGTCCCCTGATATTTGTCTATAATGTCTTCTAATGTATTTGTAAAGTGTAATCATGTTCCCTCGCAAGCACCCTTTTTCCAGAGAAAAAACCCCAACCTGGACCGTCTACCCTCATAATTTAAGTCTTCCATCCATCTAACCAGTTTAGTTGCACATCTCTGCACTCTCTCCAGCTCATTTATATCCCTCTTAAGGACTGGAGTCCAAAACTGCACTGCATACTCCAGGGGGTAAATTTATCAAAGAGTGAAGTTCCACCACTAGAGTGAAATTCCGCAGCTCTCAATTCATTTCTATGGGCTTTTGAAAGGCTTATTTATCAATGGGTGAAGTGAAGTTTCACCCTTTAATCAATACGCCTTCAAAAATCCCATAGAAATGAATTTAGAGCTGCAGAATTTCCCTCTAGTGGCAGAACTTCACTCTTAACTTCACTCTTTGATAAATATACCCCCAGATGAGGCTTTACTAGGGATCTATAAAGAGGTATAATTATGTTTTCATCCCTTGAGTTTATGCCCTTTTTTATGCAGGTCAGAACCCTATTTGCTTTAGTAGCTACAGAATGACACTGCCCAGAATTAGACAACTTGTTATCTATAAAAACCCCAAGATCCTTCTCAGTTAAGGAAACTCCCAACAGCCAACACACTGCCGTTTAGTGTATAACTTGCATTTATATTATTTTTGCCAAAGTGCATAACCTTGCAATTATCAATATTGAACCTCATTTCCAGTTTGCTGCCCAGTTTCCCAACTTAGACCAATCACTCTGCAAAGTGGCACCATCCAACATGGAACCTATGGTTCTGCATAATTTAGCATAATCTGCAAAACTAGAAACTGTCATTTCAAGGCCCGCATCCAGGTCATAAATAAACAAGTTGAAAAACTAAGGGACCCAGTACAGAGCCCTGTACTAACAACACTGGTCCAATTAAAAAATGCTCAATTTACAACCAGTGTAGTCTTTTAGCCAGTTCTCTATCCAGGTACAAATACTATGTTGCAGGCCAACATTCCTTAATTTAACCAGTAACCTTCTATGTGGAAGTTATCCCATTTGTTTCCCCTTGACTCCAAGGCCAGGAATTCTACATCTTGAAGCAAAGTATTAGGTTCAAAAAGAAATAAGGAGAGAAGTAGTAAACCCCCACAACTACCTTAGTATTACTTAAATTCAAAGGTACCATTGGTTTTACGATAGGTGAAACGAATACTCGCTAATTCAAAGGATCACTTAATCATAAAAAGTTCATACATATTGTATTTTAATGAACTTTTTCTGGTTATGTGATCCTTTGAATTAGCGAATATTTGTTTCACCTATCATAATACCAATAGTAACTTTGAATTTAAGTAATACTAAGGTAGATGTGGGGGTTTACTACTTCTTTCCTTCTTTCTTTTTGAATTTCAGTTTGCTCAAGTGAGTTACCTCCACCTCCTACTGGGGATTTTTTGTAACAGCTAGGCTCTAGCCTCTCCTTCTTTGGCTAAGTATAAGTTCGTCATGTTTTCCCTTTTATTTAAAAACTGTTTGTATAATTGAATGTACATCTCTTTTTGTAACATCTTTTTGTTAATATTAAACAAAACATATTAAACATAACATATTTTATAATATTAAATATAAATATAACTGAATAAGTGTGTCTCTAAACGAGCTGTGACCCTTTGCATGCTGAATGGAAATGCTAGTCTGTGTGTATGCTGGATTACTGGTTGAATCAGTAGGAACTCACCCTGTCTATAGTGAGAAAGTCTTTAATAATGCATTGGTGTATTGTGAGTTATTACCTGTTAGAGAAAGCAGGGGAATAGTCACATTAGGCTTCTATTACCTGTTATGGATAGATGGTGACAGCGAATTAATTTTATGGGTGTTGGTTGGTCAAAGCCAAGGGGTAGGCAGGTTAGGCAATGACCTAGGGTGCAATCACTTGGGAGTGGCACTTCTCAGGGATAAAATTTTTTGTTTGCCAGTGACTGTACAATTTGAATCAAATGCTGCAAAACGTGACTTTTACATTGTGAATAAGGGTACTGCTATACTTGGAAGGGTTCTCTTTGTTGCATTAAACCTACAATTAGTTGATGGTCTCATTACTACAGCACCAGTGCCTGCCACACAGTCTGTGTGTGTGTCACCACAAAGCAACACATCACTGGGCTGTGCAAAGAACTTTGTGCACAATGTTAAGTTGAGACCAGATGTAAAACCAGTATGCTAGAAATTGAGGCGATTGCCCTACTCTATAAGGGAGACTGTCTCACAGAAACTAAAGAAACTGGTGGCGAAAGTTTTGGCGAAACGCTCACGAAAATTTCGCAGCACGTCTCGTTTAGTCACGCGTCGAGTTCGTCGCTTCACTTCAAAACACACAATCTGTGCAGTGAAAAATATTTTTAAAAATAAATGAATATATATTAAAATATGCCTTTTTAATGTTTCGCTATTTTAAATAATAATCACAGATGTTTTTAAGAAACTGGCAAAATGGGAGGCCTTTTTTTCTTTTGAAAAGATAAGAGTCCAGTAACAATGCAGGGCATGTGTGTATACTAAGTGAAACGCGTGTGTAAATTGCTCTTCTCATTGACTCCAATGCTATTCAGCACATTCACACACAAAGCAAAAGATGCCATTTTTTACAATTCTTTTTCACATTTCCATACCTCCCAACATTTTGGAAGTAAAAAGAGGGACAGAAATTATTTTCCCCATATGTAGCGCTGCAACATTTTGACCACACCCATGTTTGTGGCCACTAATTAACATGTTCGATCAATTACTTATTTTATTATATCAAAATTGTTAAAAAGCATCTTTTTTGCACCTGTTAGCTGTTCTTCTAGGCTCTCTACCAAAAGCCAATTAAGTTAGAAACTTCTTTCTTTTTCTGGCTACTCGGTGCAGAGAAAAGAGGGACTTTCCAATAAAAATGAAATGAGGGACTGCAGGTTGCGCTGTCAAAAGAGGGAATGTCCCTCCAAAAAAAGGGACCGTTGGGGGTATGCGTCAAAACAATTTTCAGCGAAATTCGCGAAATGGCGAAAAAATTTGGGAAACGAGTCGCGCTGATGTTTTGTCACGCGCCCAAGTTGACGCGCGCTTATTTAGACGTGCGTCAACTTCAGTGCTCGACAAAACATCAGCGCGACTCGTTTTTCGGCGAAGTGAAACGCCACAGATTCGCCCTTCACTAGGTTTCACCAATTGTTGTAACAATGAAGAAAACTGGAGGGGTTTGATTGTGTGTTGATCTCCGTGAACCTAATAAAGCAGTTGTTATTGACAATCATCCCTTGCCACACATAGAGGAAATATTTTCAGAACTCCGAGGAGCAAAATTCTTTTCTACCATGGATCTTCAGAGTGCTTATCATCAAGTATTACTGCATGAGGAAAGCCAAGACCTCACTGCATTTATCATGCATGATGGTTTGTTTCGGTTCAAGCGTGTACCTTATGGACTGGCTTCAACACCAAGTTTTTTTCAAAAAACTTGCTGTTTATATTGTCAATTGCCCTTTTGCACAAGCCCCTATAGACTGTAGATTTGCTATAACCTTGATAGACTATTATATTAAACGGCCAGAAATCGCATTTGTTAGGCCGTGTATATTACCCAGTTTGCTTAGACATTCCTGTCTTAGTTGTTGTTCTGTCTGTTATCTCATGTTGTAGCTGAGTCCAGGGTTCCTACCCACGGGGCCCAGATTATATCAAATTTGTCAGTGCAGCCTCGTCTCAGGTAGGTCAGTTTATAGAGTGGGAGAGCCTCATTTATCAAAGATTTCCATCTTTTCAAGGTGGGTGGATTTGGTAGTTTCCAGGATATAGTAATTGTTTTCCTAGTGTAGAAGTATAACAGTCTCAATAGTGAGCGCGTGTGCTTGTCTTATGCTATACATTCCACCAGTCCCAGGAGACATACCTCTGGTGAGTGCACTATTGGCAGATCCAGAGTCTATTCTATAAATTTTGTTACTTTTGCCCAGAATTTGTCAATTAGCGGACAGGTCGAGAAAGTGTGTATAAATGTGCCTGGACTGGCCCTGCATTTGACACATAGGTTATTTGGCATCAGGCCCATGGAATGCAGCTGGCGCTGGTGTCAGGTAAGTTCTGTGTATTGTTCAGTACTGTATTAGAGTGTCATTGCTGCCAATTACAGAAGGTAAGTATAAGTGGGTAATGTCCTCCCAGTCTTCAAGGTCTAGTTGTGGCATATCAGTTACCCATTTAGAGTAGCTTTGTGCAAATGGATTGCCCCTCTGTTTATTGAAGATTGAGTATATCCTGGAGGTTAACCCTTTCTTGACGGGTGCCCTGAGTCCTTCCTCAAGGGTTGACACAGAGAGCTTGGGAGGGGTGGGAAACTGGTTGTTAGCTGCATGCCTGAGCTGTAGGTATCTGAACCACATATTTCTGGGGAGGTTTTATTCTGTTGCTAGGGTTTCGTAGGATTTAAGTTTTTGGTTTTCGTATATTTGTCCCAGGTATTTAATTTTATACTTTGCCCATAGTGCTGGGTCCAGAATGGTCATAAAGTGGCTCATGTGAGGGTTACACCATATAGGTGTGAAGGGGGAAGTAATGTTTTGTGCCTCCTTATCGTACTTGAGGGCTTTGGCCCAAATCCCTGGTAGCATACTTATAGTGCAAGGGGAACAGCCCCTTTGAGTGGTCCCTTGTAGGGGAACGTTAGTGAGTGATTCAATCGATCCAGCTGCCTCTGCTGATATGAAAAAGGCTGCATTGTCAACTGGGGAGGAGAACCACCATGCAACATATACTAACTGTGTGGCTAGGTAATAGAGAAAGAAATGTGGCATTGATAACTCTCCTTTGTTTTTAGGAGCAGTTAAGGTCTTGAGGCTTATACGTGGTGGTTTATTGGCCCAAATGAAGGGGCGAGTCATTGAATCTAGCTTGGCAAACATATTGACGGGGAGAGGGGTTGGAGAGTTGTGGAATAAATATAGTAGTTTGGGCAGTACAACCATTTTGATAAGGTTGATACGGCCCAATAGATTGAGCGGGAGACCTGCCCAGTGGGTAAAGTTTGCCGTATCGTTGGGTCCAAGTTTAACTCTCTGTATCTATATGGGTCTTGACTGACCCAAACTCCCAGGTATTTAAACACCTCTACCTGTTGTAGGGGTATGTTGAGCTGGAGATGGGATTTTATTGACTTGTTTAGTGCCATATATGTGGAGTTTTGCCAATTAACTCGTAGCCCTGAGATTTCCCCAAATGTATTCACCAGTTCAAGCAATTTTATAATGGATTGTCCATGGTCAGCTAAGTACACCAATGCGTCATCTGCATATAAAGATATCCGTTCCTCCACTTCCCCAAAGCGCAAGCCCTTGATTTGTGGGCTTGTTCGGATTGTTCTTTCTAGGGGTTCCATAGCCAAGAGAGAGCAGGCACCCTTGTCAGCCTGGATCTTTAGTTGGAATTAAGAAACCAGGAATACTGAAACAAGGACAATCTAAATTTACTACACCAGCAAGAACCATACACATATGAACTGTCTGATGGACGCATATGGAATGCAAGTTGTCTTGCTCCTGCTAGATATGACTTTGGAGATGTTCCATTTGATGAAGGACATTTTCCTACTCCTGATGCCAACTGCAATAGGCCTGAAGAAAATGAACCTATAAGGCATACTGAGAGAATCAGAAAACTACCTGCATGGACCCAGGACTATGTAATGTGAATAATGTATATTATTGCTTTAAGATGCGTTGTTGTTGTTTATTACATTTGCCCAAATACTTTCCTACTATAGGGGGAATATGTGGTGTTTATACAAATGGCCTGCGAGTGTCACTGTGTATACACAGGACTTTCTGTACAGCTTGAACGTGAAAGTAAGAAGTTACTGTTGTTTTGTCCTCATCCTCAGCTTCCAAACACAAAAATCAGTCAGTGAGTCATTACAGCATTCGAGCAGTAACTCAATGTTATGCTGAGGAGACTTGTCTGCTCTTTCCTGCTCTAGCTGTTGGCAGCTGCACCTGCCTTTTACTACTGTCTTTGAGGCTTGCTGGCACAGATACAGTTTTGGGGACAATATCCATGGTTAACAAAGATACAGATTTTGGGGCAATATTTATGGCTGGGACAGGTACAGATTTTGGGGCAATATTTATAAAAATTTAAAGTTTCATTAATGTGCTGTAAGGTTTGTTTTACGGGGGGCGCTAATTGAAGCCCTTGCCTAAGGTTCCAAACTACCTTGGTCCGGCCCTGGTATGTGGGGTGCTTTTGCGTTAGTCTAACCTGTGTGCAAGGTGTGTGACAGACTGAGTTAGTGACCCCTGAATATCAGAAAAGCAAATTTTAATGCCTTGAGGGCTGCCCTTAAGAGCATTCATTGGGGCATTAAGTTTTCAGCTAAAAACACAGAGCCTTAAGGAGCAAATGTAGAATCTCTAAGAATCACACTATGTGGCTTAATATAGAAGTAAGGAAGTTAATAGGAAAGAAGAGAAATGCATTTAAAAACTACAAGTCTGCGGGGACAGAAGTTGCATTTAGTAACATAGTAACATAGTAAGTTAGGCTGAAAAAAGACTCACGTCCATCAAGTTCAACCTTTTTTTTTTTTTTATTTTAACTGCCTAACTGCTAGTTGATCCAGAGGAAGGCAAAAAAAAACCCATCCATAGCCTCTCCAATTTGCCTCAGAGGGGGAAAAAATTCCTTCCTGACTCCAAAAAGGCAATCGGACTAGTCCCTGGATCAACTTATATAATGAGCTATCATCCATAACCCTGTATTTGCTCACTTGCTAAAAAGCCATCCAATCCCTTCTTAAAGCTATATAATGTATCAGCCTGTACAACAGTTTCAGGGAGAGAATTCCACATCTTCACAGCTGTCACTGTAAAAAACCCCTTCCGAATATTTAGGCGGAACCTCCTTTCTTCTAAACGGAAAGTGTGACCTTTTGTCAGCTGAAAAGACCTACTGGTGAATAAAACATTAGAGAGATTATTATATGACCCCCTTATTTATACATAGTTATCATATCACCCCTTAAGCGCCTCTTCTCCAACGTGAACATCCCCAATTTGGTCATTCTTTCATCATAGCTAAGATTTTCCATACATTTTACCAACTTAGTTGCCCTTCTCTGTACCCTCTCTAATACAATAATGTCCTATTTGACTGAGGGAGACCAAAACTGTACAGCATATTCTAGATGTGGCTCTATAAATGCCCCTTTTAATACAGCTCAAGACCTTATTGACCCTTGATGCTGCGGACTGGCATTGCTTGCTACAGCCAAGTTTATCATAAGATCTTGACAAACTGGCAATCTGGGCAGTTAAGTGGCAAATGAGATTCAATTTTGATAAATGTAAAGTCTTGCACCTGGGATGTAAAAATAGCCCAGCCACTTATACCCTTAATAAGATTGCACTCGGCAAATCCATTAAAAAAGACAGTGGAACAGGACCTTGTCGATGATAAACTTGGATGTAGCAAGCAATGCCAATCAGCAGCATCAAGGGCAAATAAGGTCTTGAGCTATATTAAAAAGGGCATTGATTCACGGCAGGAAGGGGTTATTCTTCCACTTTTTAGAGCACTGGTAAAGCACTATCTAGAATATGCCGTACAGTTTTGGTCTCCATCACTCAAACAGTACATTATTGTATTAGAGAGGGTAGAGAAAAGGGAAACTAAGCTGGTAAAAGGTATGGGAAATCTTAGCTATGAGCACAGACTGGCCAAATTGGGGATGTTCACGCTGGAGAAGAGGCGCTTAAGGGGTGATATGATAACTATGTATAAATATGTAAGGGGATCCTATAATAATCTCTCTAATGCTTTATTTACCAGTAGGTATTTCCAGCTGACCCATTCTGATTAGAAGAAAAAAGAGGTTCCGACTAAAAATTCAGAAGGGGTTTATTACCGTGAGAGCTGTGAAGATGTGGAATTCTCTCCCTGAATCAGTCGTACAGGCTTGTACATTAGAAAGCTTTTAGAAGGGGTTGGATGGCTTTTTAGCAAGTGAGGGAAGTTGATCCAGGGACTAGTCAGGAAGGAATGGCAGATGTTTTTTTTTTTTTGCCTTCCTCTGTATTAACTAGCAGTTAGGCAGGTTAAAAAAGTTAAAAGGTTGGGGGCGCATGCGCGCACGCATCCAAGATGGCCGCCTAAGGCGTTAGCTCCGCGCCACTCTAACAGTTTTCCCCGCTATTAGATAACAAGAGCATTACAAGAACCTCTCCGGGGACACCCACAAGCAGCTAATACTTGGCTGGACATGAGCAGGCGCCGAAATAAACAGCAGAAGGACTCCATGGACCTTTACACGGTGAAGGCCACTCCTAACCGCATGGTCGACGAGCCCAACTGCACAGGGGCCTACCCCACAGCGGGAAGGCATGCCCCAGCAGACTCCGGTCACCGCAGAAGTTCTAGGAGCACAATTGGCACAGTTGCACGAGAGGCTCAAGGTCACAATTCGAGACTCCATTGCAGACGCCATGATAGAGCTATGGGATCGAATTCGGAATATAGATGACCGAACAGAGCACCTAGAGTACGCAACGGAGGACATTACGCAACACATCTCCTACCTCGAAGAGGACAATAAGTCCTTAAAGCGAGAGATTCAACACCAATACCAGCAGGAGGATGTTGAAAATAGGGATCGGAGACAAAACTTCAGAATCAGGGGGATCCCGGAAGACATAGGGCAGCTGAAACTGAGTGAGTACCTAATAGCCCTCTTCCAATCCCTGGTCCCTGATCTCCCACTGGAGGAATGGCGACTAGACAGAACGCATAGGGCCTTAACTAGCAGGCCCCAGCAACTCAAGCAACCCCGAGATGTTGTTATTTTGAGATTGCATTACTATACCTCAAAAGAAAAAATAATCCTGGCAACCCAAAACAAACGAGACTTTCTCTTTAAAACTGATACGCTGCAGATTTTCAGCGATCTTTCGCCCGCCACCTTAGCTAAACGACGGGCCCTCAAAACAATAATAACAGCACTGAGGGAGCATCATATCCCATACTGATGGGGGCTCCCGTTCAAGCTGGTGGCGACCCACAATGGCTCACAGTATGTTATCCGCGACCCGGCAGAGGGTCCAAGCCTGCTAAGGAGGCCAGGATTAAAAAGGAGCAACACATCGCAACACCAAGGCACACAACTACAACCGCCTACTTCAGATCACCAACGAGGCTCTTCACCACGCCAAACTTCTCCAAGGCCTTTCCCCGGATCACCAGGACCATTCACCTCATCACAACAGCAGACAACGAGCTGAAGGAGCCAACAGAGCCATAAATATGCCATTAATCGCTTTCAGTATTACTGCCAGCCCAGTGTTAAGCGAAATTGAGGAAGAGAGTGCTGCGGCCCCTACCCAGGCCGGGTTGTTAACCCATGACCCCCCCACAGAAGGGCCAGAGCCCCCTTCACTTGGAGCAACACAATCTGATTGATATAGCTCCGCTTTTCCTCCAACCCACAGAGGTTTCTTTCATGTTGACTTTATTGCTTAATTTATTAGTTATTACAAGGAAAGTTTTGTGTATTGCTTTTGATCCGAGCTCGGGGGCCCCATGCAAATTGTCATAGAGATGTTGTATTTTCTGCAAGCGTTTTATCTCCCAAGGTTATGGCTAAGGTAGTTACTTTAAATGCAAAGGGCCTGAATAGCACTCTGAAAAGATATCTGCTTTTTAGGGAGGCGCGCAAACTCAAAGCTGACATATTAATGATCCAGGAGACCCATTTCCACCTTTCAGACTCGCCTAGACTGCACTCTATTCACTACCCAACGGTCTTTCTGGCCTCAGCCCCGGTTAAGAAAGCGGGAGTGGCAATCTTAATCCACAAAAATCTTCCATTACAAGTCACAAAAACACAGGTAGATCCGAAAGGAAGATATGTAATCCTGGAAGGTCTAATCGAAAAGTGGTCTTGACCTGCATCTATGCCCCTAATAAAAAGCAGATATCTTTCCTAAATGCAACCCTTAAGAAAATATCGGTTTCGCCTAATACATTATCAATCATTGGTGGAGATTATAATCTACTTCTCTCCCCGACGATGGATTGCTCGGGGAGGCTGGTGGGAGATGAGAGGGAAAGGTGTTCCAAACAATTCAGGCAATTTATACGCTCTCATTGTTTATACGACGCATGGCGAATTTGCCTTCCTAAAGAAAAGACTTACACCTTTGCCTCCCACCCTCATGGCTCCCAACAGCGACTAGATTACTTCTTGCTTAACCATGAAGCCCTAGTGTCTCTAAAAAGTTCTACAATACATCAGATCACCTGGTCCGACCGTGCCCCTGTCGAAATGGTTCTCGACATATTGCCACCTTCACGGAAGCCATTCCAATGGCGACTTAACGAAACACTACTAGCCCACTTGAATGTTAAGTCCCAACTGACAAGAGGTTTTATAGAATATTTTCAGAGAAACAAGGAATCGGTCCCCTCCCTGCTCATAGTCTGGGAAGCCCACAAGGCGTGGGTAAGGGGGGAATTAATTGCTATAGCATCCAACCTCAAAAAATCTGCGACACACCATAGACTACAAATAGTACAGCAGCTTAAAAATATGGAGAGGAGATACAACCGCAAACCCTCTATCCCCACACTAGCACGCATAACTTCACTTAGAACCCAACTCAGAGACTTAGATATTATACAAGCAGAAAAAGCCATTTCTTACATGCGACAGCGATATTATGAATATGGTAATAAGGCCCATACACTTCTAGCCCAAAAGCTACGGGTAGTGATGGGCGAATCTCCCGAGTTTCGCTTCGCCGAAAAATTCGCGAAACAAGTCGCAGCACGAGTAAAACTGACTTTATCATTATGGAATTATGCTAAGGCACAGTTCAACATAACTCAAGAGCCATATAGACTAAGCCCTCTCTGGGGTAATCCATACTTTCCCCCAGGTCTCAAGGACTCGTATGCACAGCCATGGCGACAAGCAAACTTAGTCCAGCTAAAGGATCTCTAACACCCGCTCACCCGTAAACTATACTCTTTTCAGGAACTTCAAGCTAAATATGAGCTCAGTAACTCGAAGTTCTATCAGTACATTCAACTTATACACTTTGCCTTAACAATGGTGGGCTCCCAGGCCCCCTCAGAGCTCAAACCCTTAGATTCAATAATGGCAACAAGAGGATCCAGGAAGGGACTTATATCCGATATCTATGGCATACTCAATAACTACTCTGAACCATCTTTCTCTAAACATGGGTATATGTTGGCTTGGGAACAAGCGCTTGTAGAAGAGATCCCTCTCACAAATTGGTCACTAATTTGGGAGAATCTCAAGAAGGCTTCAATATGTGTAACCCACAGAGAAACAAACTACAAGATCCTCATGCAATGGTACTTGACACCAAGTAAACGCCACTCGATTTACCCGGCAGTGTCACCAGAGTGCTGGAGACAATGTGGAAATGTGGGGACTCTATCACATTTTTTGGACATGCCCTCTCATGAAAAACTACTGGCAAGAGATACTGGACCTGCTGAAATCACTGTTTGGCATTGATATACAGCAAAGCCCACTTACCTTTTTGCTAGGATCCCCACTCCCACTGCTTAAAAAGCATGGGCAGAAATTGGCCAACCTGATCTTGACCGCTTCTAGACGGGTAATAGCCCGCAAATGGAAGAAATCACAACCACCCACGATAACCGAACTAAAAACGGCAATCCAGGATATGCGACAAATGGAATACATGGCTGCCCTGCATACATCCAACCTATCAAACTACTGTATGTGAAAGTTTGGTCTCCTTGGGACATATTACATCCCCCGATGACATGATCATTTGCTCCTGGACAGGGAACCTTTTATTTTTCAAATTACCCCCGAGCTCGGACAGTTCTGATGACCTTATTACATTTCGAATTTGACCTTTTTTTCACAAAAGATATCATGAGCCTTTATTTTCCCTGTATAAAGTGAAACAATATGTCGATACGATGTACATAAGGTCAATGCATGGATGTTGTAGAGATGGAGATGAAAACTTTATGTTAAATAAAGAGCTAAAAAAAAATAGTTGAACTAGGTGGATGTCTTTTTTCAACCAAATTTGCTATGTTACTATGTAGCATGTTGTAATGTATATTCTTCATTTGACTTTTATTGCATTACTTGAACATTTAACATCTGCTTGTAGGTGGCATAAACTTTTGGCGCAAATGGAACAACTTTTTCTTATTAAGACTTTGCAAACTAAACAATTTGCAATTGCTATCTTACTGTTGTGAGGGGCACACTGTTCAAAGAAGCAAAATGGTTAACTTTGTGAACATTTATACACATTGCTAACAATTTTTGCTTTTTCAACCAAGATTACATTCCCCCATAAGTGCACACCATACTTCATGCCACACCCAGTGAGTCAACCTAATCACCAGATGTAGACCAGAATAACGTAATTGAATTAGGAACAGCAATCCATAAAGCCCCAGCCATATGGAGAAGTTCCAGCGCATGAAATATACAAATCTGAATATAGTGTAGTCCGTTTTATTAAAGATTAAAAGAACTGAAAAATGGCTACTTACATACATCCAATGTTTATGCAACACATAAAGGGGGGAATGTAATTAAAGTCGCAAAGAGCAAACATTGCACACCAATAAGAGTAAAAATCTACATCTTGCAACTACAAGTAATATTGTTCCTTAAATGGTTATTGCACTTTGAATCGTTATTGCGCATTGCAAAATGTAATTGCACACTCTTAAGTAACATAGTGACATAGTAAGTTAGGCTGAAAAAAGACTCGCGTCCATCAAGTTCAACCTTTTTTTTTTTTACTTTTAACTGGCTAACTGCTAGTTGATCCAGAGGAAGGCAAAAAACCCCATCCTAAGCCTCTCCAATTTGCCTCAGAGGGGGGAAAAATTCCTTCCTGACTCCAAAAAGGCAATCGGACTAGTCCCTGGATCAACTTGTATAATGAGCTATCTTCCATAACCCTGTATTCCCTCACTTGCTAAAAAGCCATCCAACCCCTTCTTAAAGCTATCTAATGTATCAGCCAGTACAACAGTTTCAGGGAGAGAATTCCACATCTTCACAGCTCTCACTGTAAAAAACCCCTTCCGAATATTTAGGCGGAACCTCTTTTCTTCCAAACGGAATGGGTGACCTCGTGTCATCTGGAAAGACCTACTTGTGAATAAAGCATTAGAGAGATTATTATATGATCCCCTTATATATTTATAAATAGTTATCATATCAACCCTTAAGCGCCTCTTCTCCAGCGTGAACATCCCCAATTTGGCCAGTCTTTCCTCATAGCTAAGATTTTCCATACCTTTTACCAGCTTAGTTGCCCTTCTCTGTACCCTCTCTAATGCAATAATGTCCTGTTTGAGTGAGGGAGACCAAAACTGTACAGCATATTCTAGATGTGGCCTTACAAGTGCTCTATAAAGTGGAAGAATGACCCCCTCCTCCCGTGACTCAATTCCCCTTTTAATACAGCTCAAGACCTTATTGGCCCTTGATGCTGCGGACTGGCACTGTTTGCTACAGCCAAGTTTATCATCTACAAGGACTCCAAGGTCCTTTTCCATAATGGATTTGCCTAGTGCAGTCCCATTAAGGGTATAAGTGGCTTGAATATTTTTACATCCCAGGTGCATGACTTTACATTTATCAATATTGAATCTCATTTGCCACTTAGCTGCAAAGCAAAATTTGTTCTCACAAAGGCTTAACTTTTCGCATTGCGAATAGTTTTTGCGTTACCGACTTATATTACATTCTCCTAAAAGAGTGTAACAGTTTAACAGGCAGTTACTATTCAGAAGGGAGTGAACAGTCAGTTTTTGGGGAGCAGCAATTAACATATATATTTCATTAACTGTAAACCTGTATTTAACATCTATGCTGTAACTTTTTTATGTGAGAAAGCAAAATATATTTTTCATATACAGTACCTTGCTATTATCTCAGTTTTTGACCTCGACCTGTGTCCCCTGACTATGCTCTGTTTCATCCCTGTTCCTTCCATTTATGCTTTGGTTCCCTTGTCTGCCCAGAACCTGTGCCCTGGTTCTCTCACTTTAAGACCACCTGGCAGCATCCAAGTAGCAGAAGGCTCCTCCCGCAAAAAAAGACGGCTGTTATAAGCAGAAGTGTGAGCCATAACCGGAAAGTTTGGCCGTTGTTTTGGGTTTTGGGAGACCGTGCATGACAAGTTCAAAAGGATTTGCATGGTAGTACCATGCTTCTTCAGGAACAGGAGAGAGAACTAGCTTATATTCGAATGAAAACGGCAGCACTCCGGTAATAGTGAAAAAAGTGAAAAAACTTTACTAAAATGCTTTAGGCAATGTTTCGGGTAACAACTAATTACATAGGAGAGAGAACTAGCTATTTCTTCCATAAAATCAAAATGGAGTGTTTTTTTAGTACATACTTCGGCAGAACTGATAGAAAATACAATTTACTATGGCATGTGTGTTTAAAGAGTTCCTATAGATAGGGATGGCGCGAACCGCCGAAAAAAAGTTCGCGAACATGTTCGCGAACTTCCGGAAATTTGCGAACGGTTCGCGAACCCCATAGACTTCAATGGGAAGGCGAATTTTAACAGCTAAAAAAGATATTTCTGGCCAGAAAAATGATTTTAAAGTTGTTTAAAGGGTGCAACGACCTGGACAGTGGCATGCAAGAGGGGGATCAAGGGCAAAAATGTATCTGAAAAATCCATTGTTGACACAGCGCTGCGTTTTGTGCTGTAAAGGGAAAAAAGTCATTCAGGTGGTTGTGGACACTGTAATATTATTGATATTTAGACAGAATGTGAACAAGCTCACACACCTAGATGGCAGTTGTTTGAAGAACACACTGGGCAAAAAATGGCTACAGGGCAAATAATGCCTACAAGGTCAACGTATACACTACTACAGCGGTGGATACAGATTACGTAAAATATATTATGGCTGCTTGAAAAAAGTCACTCAGGTGCTTTTTCTGGAGAGGGTAATATTATGGATATTTAGACAGAATGTGAACAAGCTCACACAGCTAGATGGCAGTTGTTTGAAGTACAGTAGATTACTAGCCAGCAAACTTACTATCCACTGTCCCTGAAATCACTAACAGGCAGCTCTCTCCCTACACTATCTCTTCAGCACACACAGGCAGAGTGAAAAAACGCTGCAGGGCTTCGGTTTTTATAGGGAAGGGGAGTGGTCCAGGGGGTGTGGGGGTGGTCCAGGAGGGAGAGCTTACTGATTGGCTGCCATGTATCTGCTGGTCTGGGGGAGAAATGGCAAAATAAAAGCGCCAACTAAGGCAAACCCAAATTGGCGAACGTCGTGCGACGTTCGCGAACTTCCGGCGAGCGCGAACACCCGATGTTCGCGCGAACAAGTTCGCCGGCGAATAGTTCGCGCCATCCCTACCTATAGAAGCACATTGGCCAGTTTGACTAGCTGATGTGTTCTTTAAAGGGGAACTATCACAAAAATTTTAATTTGAAGTGTCTTGGATCTGCAGGCTAGTATAAATAATTATACTTGTTCACCTGTTGTATTGCATGTATAACATGCAGTACCAGTGTTCTCCCAGCCATCCAGTTCAGATCTATAACACTATTTAAACTTAACGTTTAATGATAATGACATAAAAAATATTAAACACTTAACACACTTCCACAAACTTTTTTTCAACGTTTTCATTGGGTTTTCCAAAATATACAGAATTTACTTTTACACAGAATAAATCGAATAGATCAAACGATTTGAATACAATTGTTGTGCTGTTTCCAACATCATTGAGCAATACAAATGTGAAAGCCAGGCCCAGATTTGTGGCGAGGCCACAAAGGCCTGGGCCAAGGGCAGCAGAGTGTGAGGGGCGGAATGCTTCCCAGCCGCATCATAAAAGCTATTAGCACTGGAGTCTCACATCAGTCTCCAGTGCTGTGCCCAACTAGGAAGGCTTGCGCATGCCTGAGCACGCACGCAAAGAGGACGGCATTTGGCAGGGGGGAGGGGACAGGATGGTATGTGGCACGGGGAAGGGGAGGGGACAAGAGGGCACCTGGCAGGGGAGGGGACAGTGGGGGGATGAAAACGGAAGGGGAGCTGGCCTATGGGTGGCAGGTATGCAAATCCGGGCCTGGTGAAAACATGAGGATTCTACTTGTCTCATATAAGAGTAATGAGACATATAACAGATATAATAATGTTTAGTTACCAGATCTACTGTATAAACTAAAGGTGGCCATAAACAGGCCGATAAAAGCTGCCAACAGACCAAGTCGGCAGCTTATGGGGCCCACCAACGGGCTTCACCGATCGACATCTGGCCGATCTGGCGGGGCTAAAAATCCTGTTGGATCGTGGCCGCATCTGTTCGTTGATGTGGTGCTGCGATCCAACCACTTGTATGGCCTCCATTATTCATTGGGCCCAAAGGCTCACGATTGGATCATCCCGATATCACCCACCTCAAGGTCGGCATATCGGGGAGAGATCCGCTCATTTGGTGACTGCCAAACAAGGGGATTTCTACGTGTATGACCACCTTAACAAAAGCAACACATAATCAAAACAAACCTAAACCTCGCATGGTGAAGCCATGGAAACACAAAACTATCGGTAAGAGCTGGTCTCCTACTGTCAGGAATAATGTGGCGAAGATACACACAGCTTATGCAGCGTTCTGCAATCAATGCTGATCATGTCTACCATTAGTGAAAAGTAAACCCAGTACCTTCCCTTCCACAAAGTGACCTGCACACAGACCTGCCTGTCTACGTTGGGAACAAATGTGGGCTTTTCCCCCACTGTCCACCTATGCCACCAGACCTATGCATTTCAAGGAAGAATCAGCTTCTTCACGGGTATATGCCCGAAGAAGCCGATTCTTCGACGAAACGCTGGAAAGCCCCAGGTCCCGAGCATTCTGGATAATAGGTCCCATAACAGGTTAATTTAGTCTAAACTATAACTTTTTAACTATAAACGTTTAACTATAAATTTTAACTTTGTGGTTGAAAAGAAGAAACGAGCTACTGCTTTCTGCAGAAGAGCACTCCTTAAGGCCATTCCTTTTTTTGTTTTTGTGGGGTAGTTTCACATTGTCTATATTTGTTTGTTCAGTATGTAGAAAGAGTATATAAATAGAATGCTGATCTGGTAATCACTTATGCTATAAATAATAATACAGAGGATACATAGGGTTGTTTTGGTTAATTTATCTTAGTTACCATCAAGTACAATGTATTGTTTTATTATATATAAAAGAGGAAATATTTTTTTAAAAATGTAAAAATGTTGTTTACAATGAAGTATACAGGAGTCAATGGTCATCAAAATAACTTTGACATGCATCAATTTTGACGCAAGCAACAATTTTTATACTTGCTGCTATGTGGTCCAAATGCATTAAAGTCAATTGATATAGCTTCCATATTCCATTTTCTAGTAGATAGATGTATAGATAAGGCAGAATTAGAAAATATTCTGAATAAACAGGGTTTTATGTATAAAAAAAAAAAGTATAACGAAAAAATCAGATACAGGTATGGGACCTTTTATCCAGAATGCTCAAGACCTGGGGTTTTCCAAATAAGGGATCTTTCTAGATCTTCATTCCATAACTACTAGAATATCATGTAAATATTAAATAATCCCAGTAGGCTGGTTTTGCTTCCAATAAGGGTTAAATATATCTTAGTTTGGATTAAGTACAAGCTACTGTTTTATTACTAAAGAGAAAAAGGGAATAATTATTATTTGGATAAAATGGAGTCTATGGGAGACGGCCTTTATGTAATTCAGAGCTTTCTGGATAATGGGTTTCTGGATAACGGATCCCATACCTGTATTTAAATCTTATACATTCACATTATGGGCCAGATTTATCAAGGCTCGAATTGAAAATTCTAATTCAAATTTTTTTACTTTTTTTTCATGGTCAAAACGGTCAAATTTGAATAGGGAGTTATCCAAATTTCATTTAAAGTTTTAAAATATTTGAATTCAATTTTTGAGATTTATCATACTCTGGCCCTTTAAGAACTCAAATTAGATTATTTGACACCTAAAATCTCCCGAATTGCTGTTTAAGTCAATGGAAAGGTCCAGGGATCAATTTGTAGACATTCATGTTTTTTTTCTGAGAAAATACTCAGATTGAGCTTGATTGAATTCCATTCAAATTCAATTAGAGTTTACAAGTAATTTAAATTGGTCCAAATTGGAAAACAAAATAGTTTAATGATAAATTTTGACTAGTCAAATTTCAAATGTATGGGAATTGAAATTCAACCCTTGATACTGTAAATGTGCCTCCCCTTGTACTTATTTTTTGTTTGGGTTCGCCATATTACAACTTTTCAACCCCAACAACCTTAAAGGAACAGTTCAGTGTAAAAATAAAAACTGGGTAAATAGATAGGCAGTGCAAAATAAAAAATCTATCTAATATAGTTAGTTAGCCAAAAATGTAATGTATAAAGGCTGGAGTGAGTGGATGTGTAACAGAACACTACCTACTTTTCAGCTCTTTAACTTTGAGTTAGTCAGCCATAGGGATGGCGCGAACTGTTCGCCGGCGAACTTGTTCGCGCGAACATCGGCCGGAAGTTCGCGAACGTCGCGCGACGTTCGCCATTTTGGGTTCGCGTTAGTTGGCGCTTTTTTTTTGCCCTCTCACCTCTCAGACCAGCAGATACATGGCAGCCAATCAGGAAGCTCTCCCTCCTGGACCACCCCCACACCCCCTGGACCACTCCCCTTCCAATGGAAGCTCCCTTGGTGCTCGCTCCTCCCTTCACATTCCCTGCAGCCAGATCCAATTACTTCGGCTGTGACAAGGAGGATTGGCCAGCACTGATACTGCCCGCCTCTGTTTAGAGACTGTACAGTAACAGTTCCCTGATTTCAGCACAGGGAAAAAGAAAAAGGAAGGAGCTGCTATAACACAAATACTGCAGCCCGCAGTCTGCTCACCACCCTCCCACCCACATGGTCAGTGGCTCTGCTTTTGTATTTTAGTTGTGCCTGGATGATGTGCTGGCTACTGGTCCACTTTCCAGTCAAAGCCAGGGAGCTGTGAATGTAGTAAATCATGGAAAATAACTGTGCCATTCTGCTATGAGTTCTAGGGGTATTTATACCTGAACTGGCCACTTTAACATCTTTGTGTGAACTCTGAGGTATTTATACATGAACTGGCCATCTTTTGTGAACGCTAGGGGTATTTATACATGAACTGGCCAAGTCTGCAGGGATTTGAGGGACATTTTAGGTTAGGTAGCTTTGCTGGCTAGTAATCTACCTTCTACTGCAGTGCTCTGTATGTAGCTGCTGTGGGCACTGATCTCTTCTGATCTCATTCTCATCTGTGTGCTGACTGCTGTAATAACCATTTATAATACATTTTTGCCCTTGATCCCCCTCTGGCATGCCACTGTCCAGGTCGTTGCACCCTTTAAACAACTTTAAAATAATTTTTCTGGCCAGAAATGTCTTTTTTAGCTGTTAAAGTTCGCCTTCCCATTGAAGTCTATGGGGTTCGCGACGTTCGCGCCATCCCTAGTCAGCCACATGGGACTCACTAGTTTGCAATTGATCCACAGCATTCAGCTCAGATTCAAAAGCAACAGTTATGGCCCATGTGGCCCCCCTCAAGTCACTGATTGGTTACTGCCAGGTAACCAGGGTAACCAGTCAGTGGAAAACAAGAGAGCTGAAAAGCAGGAAGTAGTGTTCTGTTCTCTCATGTCAGACATCCAGTCACTCCAGCCTTTATACATTACATTTTTGGCTAACTAACTATATTAGAAAACATTTTTTTATTTTGCACAGTCTATTTACCCAGTTTTTATTTTTATACTGAACTGTTTCTTTAAGTTACATAGTAACATCATTGAGTTGGGTTTTAAAAGACCCACGCCCATCAAGTTCAGCCTCTCCCAATGAAACCCAGTGCCCATACATACACACTCACACCGACCCCTCCATACACTCACAAACATAAATATATACAAATATCTGTATTAATTTTACTATTTATTATAACTATATCCTTGATTAGTATGCTTGTTCAAGAAGTCATCCAAGTCCCTCTAAATCCACCTTGGAGCAACAGACCCTTAACTGCATTCCTTCAGCCCCTGCTCACCTCTCCCTGCCTGCACTTTGTATTACATTGCAAGAATCACCTATTTGAAAAATATAAAATATAATTACACAGTTTCAAGGAGACAAAAGGATGGAGGACCCTACCCAGTGGGGCTTACAGTCTAAATGGGAGGGTAACCTATGGACACAATTTGAAGGGGCATTAAAGTGATGTAATTTACAGTGGGTGAAACTGTCAAATAAGTGCCAGTTCCCAGTTCAGCTGTTATCCATGTGCTCCCAGAGGTAGTATCTGAGTTTTATTTTAAAAACATTGAAGGAGGATTCTCTCTAGAGAGATGCAAGAATGGCATTCCAAATATAAGGAGCTACAAGAGAGAAGGGTTTGATATGGGAAACTACAGTAGAAGTGGGGGGTACAACCAAGCGGTTGCTCTGGGAGGAGCGGAGGTTTCGGCCAGGAACATATAGAGAAAAAAGAGATGAGATGTAGTTAGGTGCAGAGGAATGAAGGGCTTTAAAGGCTATGGGGGGAATCCACAAAAGTGTTGGTAAAATAAATAACCCAGAAGTGGTGGTCGACAAATTTGTAAAATGTCGTACAAACGGCAAATTCACAAAGGCAGATGTTACATCTCTGAATGTCTCGTAAGTCCGACAATTTTCTAAAATGTCGTATATCTTTTCATCGTGCAGACGACATTTTAAAGACATTTTAAAAGAAAATTTGACCGACATTTTCATTTTGGAGAGCCTAATGTGTCGGAAAAATTGTCGGCAAAAAAAACGAGTTTACGAGTAATTCATAAAAATGTCAGGGAAAGTGGTGCAGAAAAAACCACACCCACTTTTCACTACACTTTTTCAAAAGCGTCGTATATGTCGGAAAATTGGCGGAGAAATGCTCTGCGAATTTGTCGTCTGTTGCTACGACATTTTAAAGACATTTTTTCCTTCTCGACACTTTTGTGAATTCCCCCCTATGAGGAGAAGTTTAAAAGTTATTCTTTGTTTTATAGGAAGCAATTATGATGCTTTCAGCAGGGGAGGGGCCTGTACCCTTTTGGATGAGAGGAGGATAATTCTGGCAGCAGAGTTTAATACAGACTGTAGAGAGGAGAGATGGGAGTTAGGGAGGCCAGTTAGTAGAAGGTTACAGTAATCTATTCGGGATAGGATGAGAGCATGCATGAGTGTCTTGGCTGTAGCAAGTGAAAGGAAGGGACGGACTTTGGCAATATTACGTAAGAAAAAGTGACAGGTTTTGACAGTGGCATTAATATGATCACAGAAGGAGAGAGTCAAAGATGACCCCCAGACAGTGTGCTGAGTTAACAGGGTTAATAAGCATGCCATCAATAGAGATAGTATATAGGGGAGTAGGGCCAGGCTTAGGTAGAAAGATGATTAGTTCAGTTTTTTTTAGGTTGAGCTTGATGTGGAGCTGGTTCATCCAGTTGGAGTTTGCTAGGAGGCAGTTAGAGATTTGAGCCTCTGTTTCAGCTGTTGCTGAAGGGGTGGATAAATATATTTGGGTATCATCAGCATACAGATGATAATTAAGGCCAAATGATTGAATGAGGTCTCCCAAAGACAAAGTGTATAGGGAGAATAACAAGGGACAAAGCACAGAGCCTTGTGGCACCCCTACATTAAGTGGAATTGGAGATGAGGTTTTTTTAGCACAAGAGAGAGTGAATATTCAGTTAGAAAGGTATGAAGAAAGCCAAGATGAAGCCTGGTTACAGATGCCAAGCAAATACAGAATCTGCATCAGGAGAGAGTGATCAATCGTGTCAAATGCAGATGATAGGTCAAGGAGGATAAGGATGGAGAAGTGACTTTTGGCTTTGGCAACCTGAAGATCATTTTTAACTCTGTACAAGGCAGTCGCAGTAGAGTCACCAGGCCGGAAACCAGATTGCAGAGGGTCCAATAGATCATGGGTGTGTAGAAAGTTAGTAATACAGGAGAACACAATACATTCTAGGAGTTTAGAGGCAATCAGTATAAGGGAGACAGGACTGTAATTTGACAGACAGAATGGATCCTGTGGCCTTTTTAAGAATAGGCTTTACACAGGCCTATTTGAAAGGAGAAGGGAAGCATCTGCTTTGGGTCTCTTCGCTGACACTAGGGGGTAAATTTATCAAAGACTGAAGTTCTGCCACTAGAGGGAAATTCCGCCGCTCTCCATTCATTTCTATGGGGATTTTGAAAGGCCTATTTATCAATGGGTGAAGTGAAAGTTCCCTTGATAAATACATCTTTAAAAATCCCATAGAAATTAATGGCGAGTGGCAGAATTTTCCCCTAGTGGTGGAACTTCACTCTTAACTTCACTCTTTGATAAATATACCCCAAAGCCTGCAGGAGCATGTGCAGTTGAAGCCAAATCCTGACTGACGCTAACTGCTCATGCTGCTGCAGCCATAACTAGATCACTTGCCAGAATGCCGCCCCTAAAATAATGCTGCCTTAGGCCCAGGCCTTTGTGGCCTTGCCACAAATCCAGGGCATTCCATAACCTCACTGTCCTCAAAGCCACCAAAGTTGCTTCAAATGAAAAAGGGGTGGACTCAGGTGCAACAATCCAATTTATGGGGGGAAAATCTCTGTCTATAATGCCCACTTTTTTAATTTCTATAGAGCACCATTTATTTATTTGTCTATCCATTCACTTTTTCCAGAGCCCGTGTATCACTACGAGGAAGCTGCCACCGCTCAGCTTAAATGTAAGTAGTAAACAGTAACATATATAAGGGAAACCTTAGCAAACATTCATAGTAGAAGAATTCCAACAATCAAGTTTGCACTTTATATTCAAATCCATCTGTAGTATGTAGAGACATGATAAAACAATGTGCTCTCAGGAATTCCATATTTTAGGCAAAGTAAAAGATTAATATTTTAATATGAAACCACATTTTTTAATATGACAACTTGACAAAAATGGTTTTAAGTATTATGTCCACACAGACACTTAATAGTCTGTGTCGCAGAGTCTACAAAATGAAAAAAATCAAACCCATAATTAGATAGATATCCTTAACTAACCCTTGTTCCCTCTCTTAGCATGTCCTCCTGGGCTTGTGGAAACTAGATTCAACATCCATATGTACATTCTTTGTGTTTAGGTCTTTCTCAGGGGAAATTATATTCAGGGACACTTTTTTTAAATAATGTCCTATGCTGGAGGAAGCAGGGAGGACTATCTAGGGTAGTGGAGGGGTTTTTCCTTATTGGGGGTTTAGTTCTTCTTTAAAGGAATTGTTCAGTATAAAAATAAAAGCTGGGTAAATAGATAGGCTGTGCAAAATAAAAAATGTTTCTGATATAGTTAGCTAAAAATGTAATGTATAAAATCTGGAGTGACTGGATGTCTAACATGACCTGCTATTCAGCTCTCTTGTTTTCCATTGACTGGTTACCCTGGTGACCAGGTAGTAAACAATCAGTGACTTGAGGGGAGGCCACACAGGTCATAACTGCAATTGATCCTCAGCATTCATCTTAGATTCAAAGCAACAAACTCACTGAACAGTGTCCCATGTGATCCCCCTTCAAGTCGCTGACTAAGTCAAAGTTAGAGAGCTGAAAAGCAGGAAGTTGGATTATTATATTAGACATCCAGTCACTCCAGCCTTTATACATTAAATTTTTTGGCTAACCAGCTATATTAGAAACATTTTTTATTTTGTACAGCCTATCTGTTTATCCAGTTTTTATTTTTACACTGAACTGTTCCTTTAAAAATGCAAAAACAAAAATGAATTGATTGCTTTGCTTGAAAAGATTAAGTACCTCAACAATAAAAAGCTGCTGGTTGAGGGAGTTGTTACCTTACCTTAATAAAAATATTTGGTTAAAGCGGTGTCCAAAAATAGCAAATGTGCTTAATGGGTTCTTTTCTCGAACATATACAATAAAAGAGTAATTCTGTACTTTTGTAGTAGGCTTAGCTCAAATAAGTTATCAGTGGATAACATAATATACTACATGAATGCCTAGTGTGTTGCGGCTGAAGCGTCAGTACAGGGAGCGGATCTGGGGCTGTGGGGCCCAAAAGCCAGGCCTCCCAGGATTTTTCCCAGTGTCCATCCGGCCCAGTCTGACCCTGTGAATGTTTAATGAATTAGGAATAAGGCTTCAGAGCCTAATTGGAGCTTGATACCTGCTATTATTTGTTATGGTTGTGTCCTGCAGATGCTATTTGAACAAGGATAAAGATTTGGCTAAAAATGTGAACAGAGAATAGTTGTTGGTGGATATCCTCTAATTGAATTTGGGTTGCTAGTGGTGCCACAAGCTTCTGATTGGTATTGGATCCTAAATAGTTTCAGATGAGTTTCATTGCATGCATATGTGCTGGAACATGGGGTTTCATGTACAGGAATATGCATCCCCAGTGCTCCTTAGGGCCCTTACACATGGGCGTTTTTACCTGCGCTCCCCTGTGTTCCGTTTTGCTGCGTTCAGCCGCAGGGGAGCGCAGGTATAGACGCACTTAATTATTTTCAATGGGGCTGTACTCACACAAACGCATGTAGGCGCCAAACGCAGGAAAAATGCAGCATGTTGCATCTGAACTTGCGTTCGGCGCTTACACGCGCCTCGTGGGTACAACCTCATTGAAAAGAATGAGGTGCGTCTAGACCTGCGCTCCCCTGCGGCTGAACACAGCCAAACGCAACGCAGGTCCAAAACGCCCGTGTGTAAGGGCCCTTAGGATGCAGCTGGGCAGAATGCCACCCCTAAAATATTGCTGCCTTAGGCCTGGGTCTTTGTGGCCTTGCCACAAATCCAGGCCTGCTAAATGGTGTTTAAGTTAAGGGACAAATCCGTGATGGAGAAGGACCTAGGGGATCAAAAAAAGATCAGCATGGAATTGTTCTCCATTACAAATGTATAGATTCAGGAAAGGAGAGGGTTATTCTATCACTTTACAAAGTACTTGTAAAACCATATCTAAAATATGCAGTGTGGCTTTGGTCTCAAGTACACATCAGGGACATTACTAAAATAGAGAAAGTGAATAGAAGAGTGAATTTAGCTGATAAAGACAAAGGAAGATCTAATTTACGAAGAAGCCCTATTGTCATTGTGTACATTGGGTAAGAGGAACTTAGAGAATATAACCTGTGGGGGAAAAAACTGTACCGCCCACCCCATGTAGACCACCCATCTCCCCCAGGCTAACTACCCCCCCCCCCGGGAGCCCATACAACATAATTACCCCTCGCCACAGATTCTTCCAGCAGAGTTGCACGCAGCCATCTTCCGTGATCTCTGTAAGTTGACTGGGAGATCGGCATTTCTGTGCATGCGCAGTTGGAGCAGTTCGCTGGTTTGTGCAACTGTGCATGCACAAAATTACACAGAAATTCAGTCAATTTACAGAGATTGCGGAAGATGGCTACTTGCAACTCCACTGGAAGAATCTACGGCTATGGGTAAGAATGGAGTATGGGGCATCTACCCAGGGGGGTAGTTAGCCTGGGGGGAGGAGGGAAGGGGTCTACCTGGGGTGGAGGGTATGTGTTTTTTCCCCCACTGGTTGATTTCTCCTTTAAAGATGAACCAAAACTGATACTTTAAAAAAAAAAAACCCTACTCCCCGTAGACCCACTCCCCCCCCCCCAGGCTATTGCTACCCTGGGCAAATGCCCCTAGCTTTTTACTCACACCTCACAGCAGATTCCAGCATCGAAGTTCATGGTAGCCATCTTCTTCTTCGGTAATCTTTGTGTCTTCTTTCGACTCTTCCCTGATTCCTGTGAGTTTCGGTGCATATCCAGTTGTCCGAAAAAGGGAATTTGCCCCAACTGCGCATGCGGTGAAACGCCTTCAAAACACAAAGATTACTGAAGAAGAAGAATATGGCTGCCGTGAATGCAGACACCTGAATCTGCTGCGAGAGGTGAGTAAAAAGTTAGGGCCATTTGCCCGGGGTAGCAAGTAGGCTGGGGGGAATGGACAGGGGGGTCTACAAGGAGGGGGGGTAGGGTTTCTTTTAATGTATCGGTTTGGTTCTCCTTTAAAGGGGTGTATGATCCCAACTAATGTATTATTATACGAGCAATTGTATTATAGTCTTTCTGATCCTTTATGAGCAAGTAGCTCCTTCCAGAGAACATGAAGGCACCCCTTGATATTAGAAGAAAAGAGGTTTTATTTTGAGGCACAAAAAGGTTTTTTTTTTTTTACAATGAGAGTGTGTTGTTCAGTTCGATCCCTAGACTATATGTTCTGGCAGATACATTAGTTTCAAGAGGGGGTTTTGTGCCTTTATAGCAAATGAGAAAATAAACAGTTCCAGGGACTGATTGCTCTTTTAAAGGAATTCACAATCCACCCCCTATCAAGGCAAATTGGAGATGGGATTCCGTTTGCAAAGGATACAAAGGATTGAACTTGATGTCTTTTTTCTGCCTTATCTACTATGTAGCTATGAGTCAGGGATTCCTGGTAACAACTTTGGAAAGTCCAACACAAAGTACCTTTTTTGTGTTTATAGCTATATTTAGTCTGTCTTTGTTTAATTTATATTTTTCCCTTCTTTCCCAGTGGCAAAGAATGAACCATACTCAACCAATTACATTGTATTGTGGGAAGAGAATGGTATATTAAAAAACATGAAGTATCAAAATGGCAACCTAACAATTTTAACCAAAGGTCTTTATTTTGTATATTGCCATCTGCACTTTATGACAGACAAATGTTTTGAAGCTGATGAAGATTTGCAGACGATCCTGAATGTGAATAATAAGCCAAGGCACCAAGTATACCATACAATCATCCAACAAAGTAAATGCCCAAGAAGAGCCTTCAGAGACCAATACCTGGGCCTGCAGTTAGACCTCAATGCCTATGACAATATCTCCATTCAAACTAACCACGCTAAATGGCTTAACATAATTTTCCTGCCAGACTACACCCTATTTGGTGCTTTCAAGTTAAGTAACCATTCTGCATAATAGAGCATAAATATAGATTCACCTCAATCATCCTTTTTAAAACTGGAACAATTTCTTTTTTATCCAACAAAAACAAAATAAATAAATAAATTTGACCGGGGTGTACAAAGAATAAATGCAGATGGCTCCAAACTGCAAATGTACTCTCAGACTGATATTTTAACACAAAACAATGAAACAGTGACTACCCTACAAGCATGAAAAATACTTTCTAAGACAAAAATTAATAAACAACCAATATTTATTGAATTTATTGAATTTCAAGAAGCCACTACAGCCACAGCCTTATTCTTTCCAAATGTAAATCATATTTATGAGCCATGTTGCCTAAATTAATTATCCTTTATATTAAGAGAGAATATATTTAACAAAAATAGCATTGTATAGTTTCCTTTTTTAGGTTATATTAGTAGACTTCTCCCCCCATCCTTCTTCTTCTGTATCTCTTAAAAGCAACACATATTAGATGCTGATCCTTTGTGACAATCATGACAATGTGGGTTTTCTTATTTGGAAATTCCCCCAGCTTGATGTGATGTAACAATCAATTTCATCACACTTCAGCAATGCGTTTGTACAGTATTAGCTGGAGTGTGTGTGTGTGTGTGTCATCACCCCAGGGACTGAACCAGCAAGCACTGCAAATGGTGCTTGCCCCAATTAATGGAAGTGATGCGGTGGGGAACTATGGCAATGAAAATGAAGTGATTACTTTATAAATTTAATTAATTTTATAGTACAGGTATGGGGCCCATTACCCGGGAACCTATTATCCAGAAAGCTCCAAATTACGGAAAGGCAGTCTCCCATGGACTCCAATATAATCAAAGAATCCATATTTTTAACAATGATTTCTTTTTTCTCTGTAATAATAAAAGCATCCCTTTTTTATTGATCCAAAGTAAAACACAATTAATGCTTATTGAAAGCAAAATCAGCCTATATTAGCCTATATCAGCCTATATTATTATATCAGCCTTTATTTAATGTTTCCATAATTTTCTAGTAGATTTAGTTTATAAAGATCCAAATTACAGAAAGATCCATTATCTGGATAACAGGTCTCATACCTGTACTGTGACTTACCTTGTATAACTCAAAATGTCAGAATTATCTATCTCTATTTTTTTTCCTTTGCTTTATTACCATCTTTTGCAAATATTTTCTGCCATGGCACAATCTTCCATGTTTTTTTTGTATTTTGCTTTCTGCCCTTTTCTAAATTTTTGCACTCCAAAATGAAACAGAGACCCTGTATGAATACACCCTGTATTGGGTGCCATATAGGCACTAATTAAGTCACACTAACTAGTGCAGGCTACAGGTGAGCCCTAGTCTTACCACCTGCCCTATAGCAGCTTTGTCCAACCTTCTAGCCAGATTCCGTAGTTCTGTCTAAATAAGTACCATGGGCATCCCTTTTCCACTCCTGCACTCAGCTACATATTTGCATACAATCATTAAACAGCACTATAAATACATTTGCATTTATACAGTTTACCATGGCATTAAAGAACAAGGAAAGGCAAACAAATAGTTTCATATACCATGTTTACTTTCTTTAATGAAAAAGAAATCTATCTCCAATATACATTAAAAAATATGTACTGTTTTTTTTTATAAGAAACCTGACTGTATGCAGTGAAATTCTCCCTTGATTTACTGCTGTTAATAGGAATTGTCAGACAGTCCCCAACTGCTGGGCAGGGAAACAATCATAGTTATGAACAGCAGGGGGAGCCTCGGCTTACTCCCCAGCCATGCAGAACTCCAGCAGCTTGCAGTGGGCGACTGTGTAGAGATTTGTATTGGATTATATTTTTGCCTTTTTCATCCCCTTTAATGTTTCCAACTCCAGCTGCAGGGACAAAGATCATGGAGCCAGATTTAAACAGATAAACTGGGATTCTATTTGGAGGATTATTTTGCTGCAGCCACTGGTTCTGCAGAGTTAAACAAAAACTATGAAATCCACATTAGATTACATGACAACACAGGACCCAGTGCAGTCTGTATATTCTGATTATTTATCAGTCTTGCTGTATCGGCTTCTGGCAGATATTATTTGACTTGTGCTGTTTTGATTATTTATCATGATCCCTAAGCAGCCCAGATCACACTGAGCATGTGCACAGTCTTGGTATTGCAAAGATGACAGCCCCCTGTTGCCAACTTTGAAAGCATAAATCATTTGTTTGATTAGGCTTGTGGTGCAGTAAATTCATGTTTATGTTTAGTAAACAAAATACAGCATTTCTAGCCTTATTCTATTTTAGACTTTCCTTGTCCTTTAATAATACTTGGGTATATATATCAACTAGTGATGGGCGAATTTATTCGCCTGGCGCAAATTCATGGCGAATTCCTGCTGCCGCTGAATAAATTCATGAAATTTGCCTGGCAAAAGTCTGCGGGAGTCCAAAACGAGACCAGATTCACCCATCACTAATATCAGCATAATTTTACATAACTTTTTACATACATCCTTACTTTTGGTCAAGGATTGTTTTACATTGAAAAACCAACTGATGTTCTTTTAGGCTAATTGTCACTATTTAACCATCCCTGAACAGAGGTGGAGCCTTCAACAACACCTGTGTGCTGCATACAATGCTGTTCTAACATCTGTACCCTGGTCGTTTCAGAACACTTCCACATCCATTCATGCTAATCTCGCAACTAACACCTGCTTGTAGGAGTTGCATGATACCTTGGTAATCATATCTCATTAACCCCACAGAATCCAACCCCTCAGATGTCACAATGGGTCATTGTGATTGGATTAGTGGAAGAGTTTATATGCTGAGTTTTTCCCACACCAGTCAGTTGAACTGAAGAAGCTGCTCGGATGAGTAGTGAGTCTTCAATGATTACTAAGCAAGTCCAGTTGTTTTAGAATTACAAATACTAGATAAACTATGACCTGGATGAATGAAAATTATTGATGGGCGAATAAATTCGGCAGGTGTGAATTCGGTGTGAATTTCCGCTTTTGCTAAATTGCAACAAAAATTCACCAGCGTACAATCTGGCACAACAAAAAAAAAATTGTCTCAAGTCAGAATGGTCACACGTATAGACTTGTCTCCAATGCGTTTCCCAAATTTTGCGCGTCTCTTCAATATTTCAGGTAAAATCCCTAATTTTGCGGCAATGCGAAACACCCCAGATTCACCAATCACTAATGAAAATCTTGATAGTCATACGGTTTAATATTTTACTTGTAAATCATACAGAGTGTTATACACATGCAATGGAAATCCATGAAATTCATGGAAAACATGAAATTCCAGTCTACTTTTTTTGGGACAGAAACTTGAAGTGACTTGCCCAATGCCTGTGTTTCTTGCAAACTGGAAACCAATACATGTATGTTTATTTATAACGGAGTAAAATAAACTTGTCTATTTGACTGCATTATTTATTAATATGAGATTTGTAGATTTTAATTCTGCCAGAGACACATGTTTAACTTTGGCTCAATAAAATATTTTTCTATTTATCAAGTGTTGTATTTCCTGGTTTTTCCAAAGGCAACAGCACTAACATGGGATTTGTTGCATGCATTTTTGCTTTCAGTGAAGCAATATCAGTATTTTAGTAAATTTTTTATATACAAACCAAGAATATTTCTACTTCCCTATGAAACAGAAAACAGAATTTAATGATATCATTATGTTCTCAAAACTGAAAAGTAGCTAGGTGACAGTCACAAATATGGAGTTATTTGACAAAGATGGCTTACAATGCCACATCTTAATATCTCCATTGGAAAGAGAATTCAACCCATTATTAAAAAAACCCTATCCCCCACCCTACATAGACCCCCCTACTTCCTCCCCCCCAGCCTAGCTGCTACCCGGGTAAATGCCCCTAACTTTTTATTTACCCCTCAGTGCAAATTTAGGGCATTGGAGTTCACGGCAGCCATCTTTTTCTCTTTGGAAACTTTTGCGACAACTGCGCATGCACCAAAAGTCATGGAAATTGCAGAAGCGCCAGAAGACCCAAAGATTTCCAAAAAGAAGATGGCTAGATATACTAGTTTTAGTGAGTCATGTGACAAAAATTACATCACTAAGCTCTGTTCATCGCTGATGACATTACTAAGAGCCATTTATAAGGATATAATTTACAGGATTTTACACACACACCTACACACATATATATATATATATATATATATATACACATACATATACACATACACACACACACACACACACACGATGCAGCTTGAGGGCTGTAGCTCATATCTTATTGCTATTATTTGTTCACTGGTTTTGTATCCATTTTGTGGTTTTGAATGTAATAACCACATTCTGCAATACCGTCTTTGTATGAGATATTGGTGTATAATGGTACCACACCTATGTGACTAACTGGCTGATATTGTTGAGTCTGGTGCTAGTCGACTGCAGATTCACAGATTCATTGTAACCTTAATATATCTAGGTGCCTTTTTATACCGGACGTTTCAGGATGTATTCTACTCGGCCAGATACATTCTCTGTGAATTATCAGTTTGCCAGGGTTTCCATCTTAAGAAAGAGCACTGGGGCCAGCAAAAAACTATTTGTTTGATGAATTATGACTTTTAAAACTCATAGTTATGACTTTAAAACGTCAAAATTAAGACTTTTAATCTCATAATTACGACAAAGTCAAAATTATGACTTTTAATCTCATAATTATTGTAACAACTCACCATGGTGGTCTAGTGGGGGGACAGCAGGGACGCCTGCCGCCCCCTCAGTGGGGACACCCGCCACATAGTTCTTCTTGCGCCGCTTCCTTAGGGCGCGCTGCACTTCCGAGTTTCTTAAAGGCGTGCTCACGTGATGATGAAAAATTCTAAATTCAAACTACTTAAAAAGCTAGGGAACAAGTTTATTTTTCCCGTTATAGGTTTTCTCTCAAGAGTTCCTGGTGCCTTTCTGTGCTATTAGCTTCTGATTATCCATTGTGATCCCTGCCTGTATCGGACTATCCTGATTTCTGGAATTCTGACCCTGCCTGGTAAACGACTCTCCTATATCCGTTACCCTCCTGATCGACTTTCTGGTTTTGACCCGTGCCTGATATCTGACTGATTCTGCCTAACCCTCTTGCTTGACCTCCTGGTTTGACCCGTGCCTGCCTGACTACGAAGTTCTCCGCCTGCCTCGACCTGGCTTGATCTGACTACCCTTTTGCCTGAAGCCTTGTACCACGATCTTCTGCCCAATGACTTTGTTTAACAGTTGTGTCCCTCTGCTAGCCAGAACTCTTCCCTTTGCACCTCTCGACAAGTCCAGGAGGCAGCCGAGGGCTCCTCCCGAAGCCAAAGGCGGTCACACTACTGGTGAAGCTGAGCCGAGACCAGGGTGCTTAGCAACTGTTCTGGTATTGGGTGCTGATCGTTACAATTATGACTTTTAAACTCATAATTATGATTTTTAAACTCATAATGTTAAAAGTCATAATTTCGACTTTTTAAAGTTATAATTATCAGTTTAAAAGTCATAGTTATGAGATTAAAAGTCATTATTTAAAAATTTTAAAGTCATAATTATCTATATGAATCTTGTGAAGAATATGCTGGTAGTGTCTGCATATCTTCCTGCTTTTCCATACAGTGTTGTGTGTTGGATACTTACAGTATCTATGTGCTTCGTTTATATAGTCAGCAGTGTTCATTGTGATTCCACCTTTGTTCTGTTTTACTGATATGATGGCATTACTTCATATCAATTATTATTGTTTTGTTTATGTTGTTTGTTTGTTTAGGACTGTTGTTGCCTGAAGCTATCTAATTGTCCAATGCGGGACGCTTTTGACGAGCGTCACGTCAACTTTGGCGCGCGTCATTTTCAGAATTTATTCGCCAGCGGCGAATCGCGGGATTCGCCGCAAATTCGCCCCTGGCGAATAAATTCGCCCATCACTACTCATCTCCTTCGATTAAAAATTATAGGGAATATAACATATTGTGACACACATATTTAAACAGAGATTTAATTTCTCTCCCAGAGCTAATTTTATGGGAACCAGGCGATTAGAGGAGAACTAAAGCTTAACTAAAGAACTAGGCGAGAAATGTTGCACAATATGTTTTTGGCTTCTCTACCAGCCCAAAGAAAGCCCTTTAGCAGGGAATATATGTGTCTCCAAAAATGTTCCAGTAGCTCACCATCTTCTTTTCTGCTGATTCACTGCACATGCTTTTTGCTGCTGTCACTTACCGAACTTAGGGATCCACTCACAATATACAGTACACATAGAATAGAAATATCACAATGAAAGGCTGTTTAGTAATTTATACAGATCATTACAACATGGCAGCACAGAAACGAGTGCAACTAGCATCAGAGTTTAATAATCATGAATTTTAGCCTATAATAATAATAATAAGATATCCTGATAAGTGAACTAAGTTAAAGGAACAGTAACATCAAAAATTTTTTTAACAAAATTCGTTTGTACACAACGAAATA
>CM044446.1:14922719-14978407 GCA_024363595.1 Xenopus borealis | reverse complement strand
ATATATATATATATATATATATATATATATAGTATATATGTATAGTGTATATAATTATGTGTACATATATATTTATAGTGTATATAATTATGTGTACATATATATTTATAGTAGTAATCAAAACAGATAAAAAGGCTCCTACTTGATACAACTTTTGCTTATGTCATAATGACGTAGGCACAGCAATCCCAAGGGCATGTCGGATACTAATGCTGCAGTACTGTACTATATTTGGGTTTGCACATACCTGATAAAAGGAAGTAGAACCTGAAATGTTACACATTACTGAAACTAACAGAAAAGAGAATAATTATGTGAGCCTCATGTGTGATTGCTTCATATACTGCAGCTGGAAAAAACATATGACAAGCAGTTGTGCCTTTAAATAGATATGCACTTAATTTATTGAATCAAGGATAACAATTAAGTAAAATGTCCATGACCTAAGGATAAATTATTGTCCACTCCTGAAAAGTGTTATCTATGTTTACTATCTAAAAAGAATATTGTCTAATCTAGGTTATGTATTTTAAAAAAGAAAGTTTATTTTTAATTTATTCAGAGATGCCACTAGACAGAGTCAGCTAATGTATGACATGGTAAAGGCAACTAACAATATAAAGGGGTTATTTACTAAACCCTTGACAGGCTTTTTGGGGCAAAACTCTAAATTTTCAGGGTTTTTTTTAAACTCAAATTTTTCAAAAATTATTAAACTGGACCTGTCACCCAGACACAAAAATCTGTATAATAAAAGTCCTTTTCAAATTAAACATGAAAACCAATTTCAAATTTTTATTAAAGCATTCATAGCTGTTATAAACTCATTTAAAAATCTCAGCTGTCAATCAAATATTGTCTGCCACTCCTCTATGCCTTAGGCATAGAGGCGGGGCAGATAATTACTTTCACTTTCCATTCAGCACTTCCTAGATGTCACTGCTCCCACACATTCCCCCAGTTCTCTTAACCATTTAATTGTGTAGCCAGGACATGGGGATAGACATCGGGTCCCACATTCTGATGCACAAACAAGATTTTGAGATGATACAAGGCTTGTCTTAATAACAGTGTCCACAAAATGGCTCCTGCCTGCTTGCTATAATTATGAATTCCCAGACTGAAGAAATCAAGATTAAAATAATTTATATAATGTAATTAATGTTCATTTTGCTTGACTAATGTGATAAAATATGATTTTTAATATTTTTTGGGGGTGACAGGTCCACTTTAAAGTCTGATGCTGCAAAATGGCTGAATCTGAAAATCCAACATCTTAGACCTGCCAAGGCTGTGTCAATGTCAGAGCTCCCTATTCTATTTTGAACTTTCTGTGGTATGCACTGGAATTAGCTAAAATATCCGACCTTTTTACCTGAACTGATTAAATCAAGCTTTTTCAATAATAAACAAGGTCAAATCATGGATTCTAGTTTAGTCTGACTTTTTTTAATTTAAAAATTCAGAAAATTCTGGGTTTTGCTCGATTTTATCGAATTTTTACCCAAACCAATTAAATCATGTTCGGGGTGTGAATATTAAAAGACCAGTCACATAAAAAAAATTTTTTCAAAAATTTGCTTGTAAACTACGAAAAAGGCAATTGATTACTCCTCCCTGCCAGGACTTTTTTAAACTTTAACATGCCTTTGTGTTTTTTATTCGTAGTTTACAAACAATTTTTTAAAAAACGTTTTTATGTGACTGGTCCTTTAAGTGCACTAAAGGTACAGCCTTAATATGGTAAAGCTTTAAAGATATTAGAGAGAAGTGATTTGTTAGAACAGATACAGTATATTAGTGCAATTTTAGCAGAATTATACCAAAAACAATATATGCATCAAAGTTAGCAATAAAGGGACTACTATTGCCACAAAACAATTTCAAGTGTAGAAAGAATAAACCTCTACATCTACTAAATGCATTATTCGAACTCTACAATAAAATAAACTGTTTCAAATGTTATAAATAAGGATGTAATCTCCATGCATTATTCATGTCTGAAGGTACCATTGTGCAGAATTTTTTTAATCCATTTACCCTCCAGCAGCAACCTTGTTTTCCTCTCGCTTCCATTCCTAGAGGCAGTCACTTCCTCCAATACACACCATCTTAACTTAGTTGTTTTGTATCAGTGTTTGGATGTAACTACTATGTTCCTGAATCCTTACTTTAACCTCCCTAGAGATTTGAATAAACCATACGGGAAGTTTAATAGGAAAACGACAAAGGACAAGTTCCGGTGATACTGGCATTGGAGCAGAACCAATATTATGACCTGAAAACATTATTTGAGAATAATGTAGTCTTCCATTTATTGGCAGAACTCCAGGGGAAACTGGGGTGCAACTACAAGATGGACTGGCCTTTCCTAATGGAACCCACGAGGGATACAATGGAAGTACGAAGCACCGGAGGATGGGTCTCCAAGGTGTTCAATTTGGGCTTGTATGAGTTTTTTTTACGCTAACCATTGTTTTCAATTGAAAAAATCCCTGGTGTAGGGGTGTTTTTATTTCTACTATGATCAACGATCATGTGTCATACCAAAGAGTAAGAAATACAGCTGATATATAAAAATATATTGGTGAAAAGGGCAATTGCCCTTCACTTAAAGGTTATCAGTGAGTGAAGATACAAGTAGCCCTTGCGATACATGATAAGGCACTATTAAGGATGCAGAGCTACCGAAAAAATGCTCTATGGGAAATGCTTTATGGCGAGTCCATTAAAAAGTTATAGATAAAACATTCTGATGTCATTGCTCTTGCAGTTGCACCACTTCATGCACTGAAACACATCCAACCAAACAAAACGACATGATATGGACAATACAATCCTTAAATGGAAGGTTAGGTTAAAAAAAAAAAGGTTGAACTTGATGGACGCGAGTCTTTTTTCAGCCTAACTTACTATGTTACTATGTTGTCAAATTCTAGGTATTATAAAGTCCGCTCAGATCATTGTGCCATTTTTTTTTGTCTTTTATAGGCTTGATCTTTTTTCCTTATCTTCAAAGGCATATTCAAATACCCTGACTTTATTTCACTGCTACATTTCTCAATTATCAAGATTTCCTGCAAATTTGACGATATAATAAAAAAGAAAACAACAAATCACATAAACTCTGTCAATTAACATCTATTGTGACTTATTATGGCACCACCAAACACTACAGCAAGATGTATTATCTACTGACAACTGCAATATGATTACTTTTTAAATATCAGTGCACTTTTCTGGGAGCTAAATTCCATCTGCTTCAACATCTTCATTCTTCAAACAGATGTTGCATTTGATCAGCATCCATTGTCAAAGTCTTATTACTGTATACTTGCTTTAAACATATTTAATCATTTTCTATCATAGCTCTTTGGATTTAATACAATTTAATTGCAAACTGGAAGGGAGAGGTAAAACACCAGAATATGCTTTCTACTAATTATAATGTTTTTTTTCAGGGCACTGACCCACTCCATAAAGATGGATTGTGATTTTATTTCTGCTTAGAGTGATGTTTATGGTTCTGATTTTAAAATTGAGATACTGACACCTGAAATTAAACAGACATTACCTGTCTGATCCCCCATGTTCCTGTATGAGGGGGCTGCCATATTTGTGCAGCAGGAGTCCGTTAGAATTAGAAACTGTAACTAACAGGCTGAGATGGAGTCAGAGAAGACGGAGTGTCAGGGAGTCAGGCTTAGGAACTTCAACTAACAGTCATATACAAAAACAATCCTCTCAGCAAAAAATTATCAACATGACATTTTTTAGTCAGTATCACTTTAAGTTTTCAGTGCCAGTTTAAAAAGCTGAAGTTTGTTTTGAGGTCCACAACCAGAGCTGGTGGTCTTGGAGTATAACCTTTTTTTTTGCAGGGATATGTTGAACTACAACTAAAAACTGCACTTAGAAAAGATCCTTTGTCTCTTTGCGCTTTCATTTCTTTTACTACAGATTTCTATATACTTGGAGCGGGAGTACTCCAATACTAAAAGCTGCAGAGCAGGGAAACTAACATTACTGAAACAAACAGTGATTCCCAGGAGTGCCGCAGGTGTTAAATTAGTATTCCAAAATAAATAAATAAAAAATGTTTGATGGTTTTATAGTAATTTGTAAATTGATTTACTATGGAAAGTGTAGTAACCTGCTTGTGTAGACATTCTGGTTAAGGGCATTCTGCTGTTTTGCCATTGCTTGATGATCATATTCCTGTTCCTGTTTTTTATGCTTCCTGTTAAGCTGAGAGCAAGCATGGGGCAGGCCAGACCTACTTGCCATGTTATAATAAATATACTAAAAGTTCCAGGGTGTTTCTGACTACTTACCTGAACTAACACAGTAGAATCATTAACCCACTGCTAGCCAGCAGTTTATTACAGTGGCGACAAGGATTTGTGTTACTGGACTCAGAAACAGACTCAGCTGCAGAGCAAACAGGCTGCACAGGCTGCATAATTCTTCTCTGCACAGTGAGTAACTTCTTACAATGTCTGCCATTGGGAAAGTCCCAGAGTTTTCAGAATCTGCTGAAGAATTTAAGCCTTATTTGGAAAGATTTGAGAGATGGCTGTCTGCAAATGATATTAGTCACGAAAAGAAAGCAGATATTTTACTTGCTACACTACCAGCAAAAACCTACAGTCTCCTTAAAACTCTTATAACTCCTGCAAAGGCCACTGAATTGTCATATGAGAGAATTACAGAGACCCTCTCTCAGCTTTATAAACCCCAGCCTATCATCATTGCTGAACGCTTTAGGTTTTATGGGAGAAATCACAACATGGGGGAGAGCCTTGCAGTCTCAGACTATATTTTGGATTTAAAACAGCTATCCGCCTTCTGTGAATTTGGTACATTCCTGGATCAGGCTTTGCGAGATAAGTTTGTGTGTGGCCTCCATGATGAGTTCTACCTGCATAAGCTGCTAAATGAAACAGATCTCACCTTCAAGTCTGCTTGTAACATTGCCTTGGCTATAGAATTAACCAGGAGTGACTCTCAGCAATTCAAAGAGCAAAATAGTTGTTCATTTACAGATATCCCTAAAATAACTACATGGTCTAACCCCACTTCACCAAATTCACCACAGCCACCTACAGTGTCAGTTACAGGCGAACAAGCATTTCAGACACAAAGGGTCAAACCATGCTACCGCTGTGGGGGCCTGCATCAGCAACAGAACTGCAGATATAAATCAGAAACCTGTAGAAATTGTGGGAAGTTAGGTCACATTGCTCTTGTCTGCAGGAGCAAACCAGGCGCAGGGCGCAATACGTGACTAATTGTGACTTGAATACAGTCAATACTACGCATGGGGGAGATGATGGCATACATATTAAGCTGGAAATTGATGGGCATCCAGTAAACATGTTACTTGACACAGGTGCATCTGTATCACTAATATCAGAGTTTGTTTACAAGAACTGATTAGGTGGAATTGCATTGCAGAACTCACCTTTATATGGGGTGCTGTTTGCCCAGTGTGCATTTTGTAGACAAAAAATACATTCTGTCTGCAAAAATATCTTCAATATAGTTTGGGCAAATGGCACCCCATACCTTTACACCTCATGTCTTATACTGGAGAGAAGATTCCTGTACTTGGACAGATCCAAGCGCCAGTCACATATGAAGGTCAGTCATTTATATTGCTGACCTGGTTGTGAAGGGTGACAGGCCCACCCTTTTGGACAGAAATTGGTTGAAGCACTTAAAGCTGAATTGGGCTAAAATATTTACTATCAAACAAACTGAAGCTACCTTTCACAAAAATCTGGAACAGGTTCTGAGTAAACATGACTCTCTCTTTAAGGAAGACTTTGGCAGTATTAAGGGGCTAAAGGCAACTATCACTGTAAATTCAGGTGCAAAACCCATTTTTCATAAGCTACGTCCCTTGCCATATGCCCTTAAAGAACCTGTGGAGAAAGAACTAGAAAGAATGGAACATTATGATATTGTGTCACGTGTCAAATACAGCAGCTGGGCTGCCCCAATTGTAGTGGTCCCCAAAAAGGACAAAACTATTAGACTTTGTGGTGACTATAAGGTCACTGTCAATCGCTGTATTGAACCAGAACCTTACCCACTACCAAATGTAGAGGACTTGTTTGCTACACTTGCTGGAGGTAAATACTTTAGCAAGATTGATTTATCAAATGCCTATCAACAGCTAGAGCTGGACCCGGATTCAAAGACATTCCTTACCATCAACACACACAAGGGTTTATTCCAATACCAACGCTTACCATTTGGAGTATCTACAGCACCAGCAATTTTTCAGCATGCAATGGATCAGATTCTTCAAGGAATCAATCATGTGATCTGTTTTCTGGATGAAATTTTAATTACAGGTTCATCTGTTGAAGAGCACTTGGCACTGTTAGATAAGGTGTTATCAAAATTTAAGGCATCTGGGGTGCGAGTAAAATTGTCACTTTCTCCAGGAGTCTGTAGAATCCTTAGGATACCGCATAGATGCACTAGGTCTTCACCCAACAGAAACAAAGTTAACTGCTATTGTTAATGCACCTTCACCTTCAAATGTGTCTGAACTACGCTCTTTCTTAGGACTGCTAAATTACTATGGAATATTCCTTTCAAATCTGTCAACATTGTTGCAACCCTTACATGAACTTTTGCAGAAAGATACCAAGTGGGCTTGGTCAGCAGAGTGTAAAAAAGCATTTCAGGATTCAAAGCAAAGACTAACCAACAGCAAGTGGCTAGCACACTATTACCCTAGTAAGCCACATAGATTAGCATGTGATGCCTCACCCTATGGAGATGGAGCAGTTATATCACATATACTGCCTAATGGAGAAGAACATCCAATTGCTTTTGCGTCTAGAATCCTAACACAAACAGAGCGCAACTATGCTCAAATAGAGCGGGAGGCACTAAGTATTATTTTTGGAATAATAAAATTTCATAAATATCTTTATGGAAGGAAGTTTTCACTGGTCACAGATCACAAACCACTTCTGGCCATTCTTGGGCCAAAATCAGCAATTCCAACACTGGCAGCACTTCGAATGCAAAGGTGGGCACTACTCCTATTGGCATATGATTATGATATTGTATATAGACGTTCTCAGGATCATGGGAATGCAGATGCTCTATTGCGGCTTCCATGCCCATATACAACAGGTGTTCAGGACGAAAGTGTAATTTTTCAAGTTTCATTTGCAGAGGAACTACCTATTTCTTGTAAAGATATTGCAGCTGCTACAAGTCGTGATCCTCTTCTGGCAAAGGTGTGGGACTTTACTTCCAAAGGCTGGCCAAACTACAGCTCTGACAAAATCCTTAAGCCATATTTTGAAAAGTGAGATGAGCTTTCCATAGATCAAGGTTGCTTACTGTGGGGGATAGGGGTTGTCATTCCCCCGAAATATCGGCAGAGGCTCTTGCATGTACTTCACGGTCTGGCTTACCCTCGGCACTCCTGCCTATTTGCATATCACCTCTCCTGTACCCATCCCAGGGGTTGGCGTTGTGAAATCTGAAGGTGCTGCCTAAGTCATCTGAATGATCCTATCATCGAAAACCTTAAAGTAACAATTAGCCACAAATGGATTCTGGTCAAGATGATGCACCTATTACTTCGCTGTCACAGCAAATTGCCGCCTTAACTCAAGCGGTTCAAGAGTTGCAAAGCGGTTACCAGCAGCTCCAAACCTGTGTGCAGAATCTGCCTGTGGAAGATCCTGTTGCCGCCTCGGCCGCTGCTGCTTCAGTGTCCGTCCCTCCCACTTCCTCTGCCACTCCTGAACCCAAAGTCTGCATGCCCGATTTATTTTCTGGAGACAGATCCATGTTTCGCTCCTTCATGAACTCTTGCCAGTTATTGTTCACCCTGAAGCCTCGTACTTATTCTTCTGACCAAGTGAAAGTCGGGGTGGTGATTTCGTTGCTACGCGGCGAACCTCAAGCTTGGGCCCATCGTCTGATGGAAAGACAAAACCCAATCTTACACAACCTGTCGATGTTCTTCCAAGCCATGGCCACCTTATATGACCCCAGACGTGCCTGTACTGCTGAAGCTGCTATTACTGCCCTGCGTCAAGGACATCGTCCAGTGGAAGATTACGTGGCCGAGTTTAGGCATTGTGCTATGGAGACAGAATGGAATGACAAAGCTCTCCGATACCAATTTCGTTTGGGCTTGTCTGAGGCCCTTAGAGATGAACTGGCCCGGGTAGGGGTTCCCGAGTCCTTACAAGAACTGTTCACTCTGGCGATTCAGATTGACCACAGATTACTAAAACGACGTTTTGAGAAATCGGCCTCTCCATTTTGGGCTATGTCAAAGACACCCCTAGTTTCAGAGTCCTCTGGGTCGGCAGGATCCTCTGAACCGATGCAGATTGGAGTTATTCGTCCTTCTATTTCTCCTGAAGAAAGGGCAAGAAGAAGACTAATGAACTTATGCCTGTATTGTGGTAACGCTGGCCATCTCCTCAGATCCTGTCCAATACGTCCTGAGGGTAGGTCTCGTGATTTTGTGGTGTTGGGCCCTTACTCTCGAAAATTTGACTCTCATTTCTCTATTCCACTGTCCCTGCAGCTCCTCGAAAGAAGGATTGAGGTTTCCGCTATCATTGACTCTGGGGCTGGTGGGTGTTTCGTGGATAAAGAATTCTCAAGAGTTCAAGGTCTTCCTATCCGGGACAAAGACACTCCCTTGGGGCTTCGTTTAGCTGATGGCATGTCTCCGTCTTCTGGACCTAACACTTCAGAGACTTTTCCTTTAAAGATTTCCTGTTCTGATTATCATGAAGAAATGATGGTCTTCGATGTTGTATCTTCTCCTATGTTTCCCATTATTTTGCCCTGGTTGATTAAACACAATCCATCCATCAATTAGGTGTCTAAAGAAATCCTGTTTTCTTCCCCCTTTTGTTTCACACAATGCCTAAAAGGCTCTGCTTCTGTAAAGTTGACCACCTCTTTGGCCTTGATTAAGGAAAACCCCTTGCTACCATCGTTTTACCAAGAATTTTCTGATGTGTTCGATGAAAAAGGCATTGATATCTTACCCCCTCATAGGACTTACGACTGTCCCATTGAGCTCCTTCCAGGGGCTCCGATTCCTTTTGGCAGAATTTATCCGCTCTCTCAACCCGAGCTAAAGGTCTTGAAGAATTACCTGGATGACAACCTTGAGAAAGGATTTATTCGTCATTCTACGTCTCCTGCTGGCGCTGGAATATTTTTTGTGGAGAAGAAGGATAAGACGTTAAGACCCTGCATTGATTATAGAGACTTGAACAAAGTAACTATTAAAAACCGATATCCTCTGCCGTTAATTCCGGAACTCTTCCAAAATCTCCGCTCTGCTGTGGTTTTTTCGAAATTGGATCTGAGAGGAGCATACAACTGAATTCGAAAGGGAGATGAGTGGAAAACCGCCTTCAGGACACGATACGGACATTTTGAATACCTTGTCATGCCTTTCGGCCTTTGTAATGATCCGCTACCTTCCAACACTTTCTCAATGACATTTTTAGGGATTTTCTTGATGTCTTTGTTATTGTTTATTTGGATGACATTTTAGTCTTCTCTGAATCCCTTGCCGAACATCGCATTCATATGAAGAAGGTGTTGTCTCGTCTATGTTTGCACAAGCTTTTCGCAAAACTGGAGAAGTGTGAATTTGAAAAGAAAGAGATTAAATTCTTGGGATTCCGAATTTCCAGTGGCGGTATATTGATGGACTCTAAGAAGGTGGATGTTATCAAGAGTTGGCCTGTCCCTTCCAATCGCAAGGAAGTTCAGCGATTCGTGGGGTTTGCTAACTTCTACCGAAAATTTATTAGGAACTTTTCTACTGTTGTACGTCCCATTACCGATTTAACATCTGTTAAGAGAGAGTTTGATTGGTCCCCAGAAGCGCATAAGGCTTTTGAGCATCTGAAGAATCTTTTTACTTCGGCACCAATCCTTCTTCACCCAGATCCGTCTTTGCCTTTTATCCTTGAGGTAGATGCATCTGATTTCGCTGTGGGTGCGGTGTTGTCCCAAAGACCATGCTACAAGGAGAGTCTTCATCCATTGCATATTTTTCAAAGAAACTTTCCGTGTCTGAAAGAAATTACTCAGTGGGGGATAAGGAGTTATTTGCAATTAAACTTGCACTCGAAGAATGGAGACATTTTCTGGAAGGGGCTCTTCATCCAATACTGATTTTTACGGATCACAAAAACCTTGAATATCTGCGTTTGGCCAAGAGACTCAATCCTAGACAGGCCCGCTGGTAGGGATGGCGCGAACCGCCGAAAAAAAGTTCGCGAACATGTTCGCGAACTTCCGGAAACCGGCGAATGGTTCGCGAACGGTTCGCGAACCCCATAGACTTCAATGGGAAGGCGAACTTTAACACCTAAAAAAGACATTTCTGGCCAGAAAAATGTTTTTAAAGTTGTTTAAAGGGTGCAACGACCTGGACAGTGGCATGCAAGAGGGGGATCAAGGGCAAAAATGTTTCTAAAAAATACATTGTTGAAACAGCGCTGCGTTTTGTGCTGTAAAGGGCAGAAATCACCCAACATTTCTAAACCTGTTTAATAACCAGCAGATACATGGCAGCCAATCAGGAAGCTCTCCCTCCTGGACCACCCCCACATTTTTTGACGCAAGTTCACGAACATGTTCGCGATTTTTTTGGTTGCAGCCACTGAAGCACAGAGGCCCGAAATATTATGCCATATAAAAGCAGAAAATTTGCAGTTATTTGGTTGCAGCCACTGAAGCACAGAGGCCCGAAATATTATGCCATATAAATGCAGAAAATTAGCATTTTTTTGGTTGCAGCCACTGAAGCACAGAGGCCCGAAATATTATGCCATATAAAAGCAGAAAATTTGCAGTTATTTGGTTGCAGCCACTGAAGCACAGAGGCCAGAAAAAAATTAAACCAGTAGGGTTTGCACCCTAGTTTGTAACAGTGGCGGAGGGAGGAGGACGCTAAAGGACAGCTGTGTGTGGAGTCATGATGAGGCTTAAAGAGAAGGACAGCTGCATGGGGAGTCAGAACAAGTCTTCCGGCGTGCAGTAACCCTCCGAGATCCACCCCTCATTCATTTTAATAAAGGTCAGGTAATCGACACTTTTGTGACCTAGGCGAGTTCTCTTCTCAGTTACAATCCCTCCTGCTGCACTGAAGGTCCTTTCTGAGAGGACACTTGAGGCGGGGCAAGACAAGAGGTTCATGGCAAATTGTGACAGTTCTGGCCACAGATCAAGCCTGCGCACCCAGTAGTCCAGGGGTTCATCGCTCCTCAGAGTGTCGATATCTGCAGTTAATGCCAGGTAGTCCGCTACCTGCCGGTCGAGGCGTTCTTTGAGGGTGGATCCAGAAGGGTTCTGGCGCTGCCTTGGACTGAAAAACATTTGCATGTCTGAAGTTACAGAGTGGCCAAAGTGCTTTGTCCTTTCAGGTGCGCTCGTGGCAGGATTACTGGCACCTCTGCCCCTGGAATGTTGATGAGTTCCTGAAGTGACATCACCCTTAAAAGCATTGTACAACATGTTTTGCAGGCTGGTTTGTAAATGCCGCATCCTTTCGGACTTGTGGTATGTTGGTAACATTTCTGACACTTTATGCTTGTACCGCGGGTCTAGTAGCGTTGCGACCCAGTACAGGTCCTTCTCCTTAAGCCTCTTGATACGGGGGTCCTTCAACAGGCATGACAGCAAGAAAGACCCCATTCTCACAAGGTTGGATGCAGAGCTATCCATCTCCGCTTCCTCGTTATCAAGGACTGCATCATCCACCATCTCCTCCCCCCAGCCACGTACAAGACCAGGGGTCCCCAAAAGGTCACCACTAGCCCCCTGGGAAGCCTGCTCCTGTTGGTCCTCCTCCGCCTCCTCCACAAAGCCACCTTCCTCCTCTGACTCCACTTCTGACGCCTCTCCCTGCGTTGCAGCAGGTGCCTGGGTTCGTTCTGGTGATTCCGACCAGAAATCATGCGCTTCCTGCTCCTCGTCACGCTGGTCTACAGCCTCATCCGTCACTCGTCGCACTGCACGCTCCAGGAAGAACGCAACGGGTATTAGGTCGCTGATGGTGCCTTCGGCGCGACTGACCATATTTGTCACCTCTTCAAAAGGTCTCATGAGCCTGCAGGCATCGCGCATAAGCACCCAGTAACGTGGGAAAAAAATCCCCAGCTCTGCAGATCCAGTCCTACCACCCAGTTCAAACAGATATTCGTTGACAGCTCTTTGTTGTTGCAGCAGACGTTCCAACATGAGGAGTGTTGAATTCCAGCGAGTCTGGCTGTCGCAAATCAACCGCCTGACTGGCATGTTGTACCGCTGCTGAATGTCAGCAAGGCGTGCCATGGCTGTGTACGAACGTCTGAAATGGGCCGACACCTTCCTGGACTGCCTGAGAACGTCCTGAAATCCTGGGTAGTTTGAGACAAAACGTTGGACTATTAAATTTAACACATGTGCCATGCAGGGCACATGTGTTAAATTGCCCAGTCTCAACGCTGCCAACAGATTGCTTCCATTGTCACACACCACTTCTCCGATCTTCAGTTGGTGTGGGGTCAGCCACCGATCGGCCTGTGACTGCAGAGATGACAGGAGTACAGATCCGGTATGGTTTTTGCTTTCCAGGCACGTCATCCCCAAGACAGCGTGACAACGGCGTACCTGGCACGTCGAATAGCCTAGGGGTCTTCCTCAAGAGATAGTATCGGATCGAGGAACCCAGTTTACTTCCAGATTCTGGAGAACTTTGTGTGCCAGTCTGAGTATCAAGACATCCTTCACCTCTGCTTTTCACCCTCAGTTCAATGGGCAGACGGAACGCACCAATCAAACTCTGGAGCAATACCTCAGATGTTTTTCCACCTTTCTTCAAGATAATTGGGTTTCCTTACTTCCGCTGGCTGAATTTTCATATAACAACTCTCATCATAGCTCCTCGGGTCAAACTCCATTCTTTGCCAACTTTGGTTTTCACCCGACTTTTCTACCGGACCTTCCTTCTGATCTACTCCTGCCTTCGGTTGAAGACTGACTGAAGTTTTTGAAGGACAATATTCCAATCCTCCAGCAGTCCATGAGTAAAGCTCAGAAGAACTTCAAATTCTATGCTGACAGACATCGTAGGCCTGATCCAGAATTTAAGGTTGGAGATCTTGTCTGGCTCTCTACTAGACATCTCAAGTTGCGGTGTCCGTCCAAGAAACTGGGAGCTCGTTTTTTGGGTCCTTTTCCTGTGATTCAGAAGGTCAATGATGTTGCTTTTAAACTGAAGTTGCCTTCCACTTTCAAGGTTTATCCTGTGTTCCATTCCTCCTTATTGAAGCCGGTCCGCTGTAATCCGTTTCCTGAGCGAAGGTCTACCCCTCCTGCTCCTGTTTTAGTTGATGGAGAACCTGAATTTGAGGTCGAGGATATTCTGGATTCTTGCATTCAACGTTCTTCTCTTCAGTATTTGGTTCGCTGGAAGGGTTATGGTCCCGAAGAGGATTCCTGGGAGCCTGCTTCCCATTTCCATGCTCCGCAGATTGTTCGGCGTTTCCATTCTCGTCATCCGGGCAAACCTGCTGCTGATGTCGTCCGGAGGCCGCCCGTGAGGAGGGGGCAATGTCACGCTACTTACCTGGGTCCTCGGCGGGCTGTGCGGCGCATGCGTCGGGAGGCGCGCGCCGCGCGGTCTCGTCCTGCACGGACGCGCGCGCCTTGTCACCAGAGGTTGCGCCCGTTGTGACGCAGGCGTTTTCGTGCGTGCGTTTTGACGTGCGTCGATCTTTGCGCATGCGCTATGCCTATTTATGGACGCCAGCGCTGCTTCCTCCTTGCTAATTGTTCTTATTAGCTTGTCGGACTTAAGCTTATCCTGTACTACTGATTTCCTGGTTTGTTGATCCCTGCCTGTTCCTGACCTCGCTGTTTTCCGCCTGCCTGTGACCTCGGACCTGTTTACCCGTTTATGAACCTGATTCTGGCTTCCCTGACCTCGGCCTGTCTGACCATTCTTCTGGATTTCCCTAGGCACTCCTGCCTATTTGCACATCACCTCTCCTGTACCCATCCCAGGGGTTGGCGTTGTGAAATCTGAAGGTGCTGCCTAAGTCATCTGATCGTTCCTATCATCGAAAACCTTAAAATGGACTTCAGTTCACATCTCAGGAATTCCAGTATTTCTTGAAACAAAATGGTATCAAGCACAAATTGACCCCACCTTATCACCCAGCTTCAAATGGTGCTGCTGAACGGGCTGTTCAGACTTTTAAAAAAGCTTGGATGAAACACTCAGTAGCCAGTGAGTCCACGGGCACTACAGGAGAGTTGAGACTTTGTCGATTTCTGTTTAGTTATAGGAATACTCCACATTCAGTCACTGAAAGTATCCCAACGGAACTATTTTTAAAGAGGCACCTCCGAAGCAGGTTGGATTTGCTTAAACCCTCTTTAGCTGATACAGTGGAGAAACATCAGAAGCAACAAGTCAGAGCACATAATAGCTCCAGACAAAGAAACAAAGACTTTTACCCAGGTGATAAGGTCTTGGTTCGAGATTTCCGCCACTCAGGGTGCCTTTAGTCTCCAGGGACCATTCATAGAAGGGGTCCCCTGACGTATGAGGTGCAAATTGGTAACCATCACGTTCATGTCCATGTGGAGCATCTGGTTCCACATAAGAGTGTGTCACCCGTACCTCCTTCATTTTCTACAATTGACTTTCAAGTACCTGTAGCGCCCTTACAGGAATTACCAGATGTCAACAATCCCTCTAATCCAATCAGTGCTACAGCCTCTGAGTGTGAACGGAGGTATCCGATACGAGCATGCAAACCTCCTGAGAGACTGGACTTATAATGTCACTTTGTTATTGTTAACTTGGACAATTCAGCCTTAAAATGTATACAACTGAGTTATAACTGTTGGTTATATATATATAATATATATATTTTGTGGAGATCTACTTTTTGCTAAAAGGGGAGGAATGTAGTAACCTGCTTGTGTAGACATTCTGGTTAAGGGCATTCTGCTGTTTTGCCATTGCTTGATGATCATATTCCTGTTTTTTGTGCTTCCTGTTAAGCTGAGAGCAAGCATGGAGCAGGCCAGACCTACCTGCCATGTTCTAATAAATATACTAAAAGTTCCAGGGTGTATCTGACTACTTACCTGAACTAACACAGTAGAATCATTAACCCACTGCTAGCCAGCAGTTTATTACAGAAAGAAATATCTGTTCAGCAGTTTATATTCTCTGCAGCTTTGGTTCTGCGTTCTCAAAAATGTAGAAAAGCCAGACCTGGAGAAAAACTGATTCTGCTCAATGATGTCAAGAATTAAAAGACAACAGAAAGGGAAAAAAAAAATTCTGCCTGCAATTGCATTTACTTTTACATGTAACTTTTAATCAGTTTTACTGATGTGCTAGAAATTAACTTAGAAATGAATGCCAATGGTGGAGATTAATATTAAATACAATGTAAGGCAAATCCTACATAACTGTTATTCTGGTAAATGATGTGGTAAAATTCTCAGTAAAGCAGGTAAAGCACAGGGGCTGTTCACTTTTGAATTTTCAGTTGGTTTTTATGTTTAATCATTTGTGGTTTTTTAGTTATTTAGCAGCAATCTGCTTGCTACAGTTCAAATTACCCTTACAACCATACATTGATTTGAACAAGAGACTGGAATATTAATAGGAAAGGGGAAATAAAACCATCTGCCCAGGTGCGTCCGCACTCCCAGTAGTTCTACCATTGTTTGATTTTTTTAGATAGGGTCCAGTGTCAGACTGGGATGCCAGGGGCTCACTGCAAAAACCTTAGCCCATTGGCCCATTCTCAAAGCTAATTTCTTCCACTTCTCACTCAAACTTTTTATTTTCTTAGTGCTTTTCTTTACATGATATACTCTATTCTCCATCTATCTGGCCCCTTTGTTTCCATAAAGAATTAGAGAATGAGCATGAAGTTGTTACAAACACTTAGGGGCAAATTTACTATTATTCCCCAAAAAATATTCGTTTTTACTCGATATTCGATTAGCATCCGATTTTTGAATGCTAATCGAATAGTTTTAGGCTACCCTTTTATTCGATCTTCGATCATTCGACAATCAAATAACGATCGAATAACGATCGTTCGATCATTCGAATGAATTATTCAATCATTCGAATGATTCATACGATTCGATGATCGAAGACTTCGATCGTACGAATCCTATTCGATCAGGACTTAGCTTTAGAAGCCTATGGGAGGGCTACCATAGGCTCCTATTACAATTCGGTAGGTCCAATCTGGCGAAGAAGGCAATCAAATAATTTTAAAATTTTAAATCCTTCGCTGATCGAATGATCGAATATTCAATCATTCGAATCTATTCGATCATTCGATCGTTCGCTATTCCATGATCGAATATGCCTAATTTTCATATTCACATGAATTTAGTAAATCGGCCCCTCAGATACAGGAAGGCCCACTGACACCTGGGCCCACTTGGTGCTCTCCTGGTATCCTGGTGGGCCAGTCAGACACTTTTAGGGACCCATAGAGTTGGCGCTTTAGAAATACATGTTATTAATAATAATAATAACTTCCTAGCTGCTGTGCCACACAGCTAGAAGTAATTTGCATAGGTGTGCTATTGGCCAGGAGTTGCTGTGACCACATCCTATCACACCTTGCTATAGTGATTGTGAAGGGGTGGATCTTGGCCTTTGGCTCTTGGAGTCTGATCGAGCTGGGTGTACTCGGGGGCATGGGTAAAGCAAGGTCCAGGGGAGCATGTGCCCTAGAGGGAGCAATACCTCAAGAAGAGAAGTCGAGGAGCAGGGCCCCATGAATGAAGCTAGTGAGTGGCAGGGATACATCTGTTATAGACTCTCTATGAGAGTGAGATAGAGAGTAAACATAGCAAGATCAGCTTGGTTCCAACTAGGAGGGACAGCAATGAGGTAGCTCTCCTCTGGCCTGTAGTATAGGGAAACACAGGGCCGCCATCAGGGGGGGACTGGGGGGACAAGTGTCCCGGGCCCGGGGTTGAAGGGGGGCCCGGCAGTGCTGCATTTTCCCAAGAGCCGGGCCCCCCTTACCGGCGCCGAGCCTATGCGGAAGCGCGCCGAAGCCGCCTATGTTTTTAAAAAATATATATTTTTGGGGCCCCAATTTTTTTAACTTGTAAGGGGGGCCCTGTCCCCAATGTTTTATTAAAAAAAATATTTTTGGGGTCCCAATTTTTTTAAACTTGTATGAGGGGTCCTGGCACCAATGCTTTAAAAATGCTTTTATGGGGGGGGCCTTGCACCAATTTTTTTTTAACTTATAAGGGAGCCCTGTGGGGGGGTTTACTTTTTTTAGCACGGATGTCTGTGTGGTCTTTTTAACTTTGATGTGGATTCGGCGGGGATTGGGGCGGGGCTTAGATGCCTGGGTGGGCGGAGCCCAGGGGGCCCCCGACAATTTTGTTGTGCAGGGCCCCGTGATTTCTAATGTCGGCCCTGGGGACACAGCCTAATAGCAATTAGGTCTAGGGCGTTTCCTGATTCCCTGTGTGAGAATTCAGGTCAAAGTACTGATATCATGATGATGCCTCTACCCAAGTCGATGCTATTGCCTCAGGGCGTTCCACTGTGCTGTCTGTGGAGGAAAGACCCTTGGAAGCTCTGTGTGAGCAGGTGTGCCTGTATATTGTCAATGCCTCTGTATCACTGTAAGGGCCGGTACACACGGGCGTTTTGGACCTGCGCTCCCCTGCGTTGCGTTTGGCTGCGCTCAGCCGCAGGGGAGCGCAGGTCTAGACGCACCTCATTTTGTTCAATGAGGTTGTACCCACGAGACGCGTGTAAGCGCCGAACGCAGATTCAGACGCAACATGCTGCATTTTTCCTGCGTTTGGCGCCTACATGCGTTCGTGTGAGTACAGACCCATTGAAAATAATTGAGTGCGTCTATACCTGCGCTCCCCTGCGGCTGAACGCAGCAAAATGGAACGCAGGGGAGCGCAGGTAAAAACGCCCATGTGTAAGGGCCCTAAACCTGTGGATCATTTGTCTTGGAAAAATAAAAGTTATTTTGTTATATTGCAAGAACCTCCTGGAGCCCATTCTTTCCTGGTTTGTTGGACAGTACACTGAGAGTTGTAGTTGTACTACAACATTCCTGAAATCTTACTAAAATCATTTGACAAAGGCCCTACCCTGAAGTGTTTGAGTCACATGTAACCCATGCTATAAAAACTAGCTGGACCTTAACCCCTTTTTGGTCTGCTTAACCAAGTGAGCGTTACACACTGATGGGGTCAGAAAGCGGGAGACAGTCAGAAGAAGGCAAAGAATTAAAAAAAAACATAACAAATAAATATTGAAGACCAGTTGAAAAGTAGCTTAGAATTAGCCAATTTTGAACATACTAAAAGTTAACCTAAAGGTGAACCACGCCTTTACAGTTTTTTTCAAACAACCATTCACCAGTCTAATGGGGAACTATGAAGGACTATGGTTTTGCAATAATTTCCAAATTAAACTCCAAAAGGAAACGTCATTTGGAAATGATTTCCTTATTCTCTTGGCATCAGTTATTTAAGTATGGAACTTAAAAGACTTTGAAGCAATCTATAAATCTAAGTCTAAATCCCTTGTGTTCACATTATGTTAAATATTTCCTCTTTTTTCTGGTTTTGAGTCTTTGAGTTACACAGCAGTTTTACACGTTGCTTCACATGTCTTTACTATCGTTTGCACACATCTTAAGCAACCTGAAATCTTTTTTTTACTTTTTAATCTCTTGACTGACTGCCCATTTCATTAAGCTGAGGAAACCGGTGTGGGAGGTGTTTCATAGTTATCTAAATAGGTTGTGTTTATGTAGGAAAGCTGTGTATACTTGTCTCAACTCTGTGGTGTTTTGAGCAAGGAGGGGGAGGGAAGGAAGGCCTGCACAAGAATTGCTGCTATAAGGGAGAAGGAGCAGATGAAAGAAAGGCGCTCCCACATATTACTGTGTGTAAAAAGTCAGTAGGGAACCCCGGTGGTAAAAAAACACTCTATTTAGGGTAGAGAAGGAAATTGGGTCCTTGTCAGGGTTCCGAATTACTAGTGTGCTCTTCTCAGGGTACAGAAAGCCAAAGGGAGTCTCATACCTACCAGTTAGGGTTGTCACCTGGCCAGTATTTTTACCGGCCTTACTTAGGGTTGCCACCTTTTCTTGAAAAAAATACCGGCCTATATATTTGTCTTTTTTTCTTATTAATAACATTGGGATCAACCATCAAAAATACCGGCCAGGTGGCAACCCTAGCCTCACTGCTAAAAATTATGGTTGACACCAATATTATTAATAGGGAAAAACATAAATATATCAAGAGGCTGGGATTTTTTCCAGAAAAATAGTGAGTATTTTTTTACCACTGTGGTTACCTACTGACAGGTTTAGATAAGGTCTCTTGGGAAAACGTAGACTCATAGCTTAAGGGGCAATTCACCTTCATAAGCACAATTAAAATAAAACCACTGAAATGTGTTCAAATTTTGTAAAATGGACATGATAATTAGGGGTGTGGCCTCGCAATGGGTGTGGTCAATAAAATCGCCACGTGGAGCTCGGCAGATCTTTTTGTCCCTCTTTCTGCATACCTCCCAACATTTGGGAAATAAAAATAGTGGCCACACCCCATAATTGCCATGTTCATTTTACAACATTTTCAGTTATTTCAGTTTTGATGATGAAGGTGAATTGCCCTTCAAAAGCTGTGAGTCTAACTTTTGCCAAGGAACCTGTTATCTAATCTGGTTCCAATTACTTGTTACAAAAGTATCTTTCTTCTGTTGTGGCTGTTCTGGGCTCTCTTCCAAAAGCCAATTAAGTTAGAAACTTTGTTTCTTTTTCTGGCTGTTCAGTGCAGAGAAAAATAGGTCTTTTCAGTGCAAATGAGTGACTGCAGGTTGAGCTATCAAAGAGGGACTGTCCCTCTAAAAACAGGACAGTAGGGAGGTATGCTTTCTGTTTCCAAAATATTGGGAGGTATGGAGTCCTGCTCAAGACTCTGAAGATCTGTACATAAGTAAGGATTCCCCTCAGAATCTTAGAAATAAAACCCTCTGCATTATTCTATGAAGTTGCCCCTGGCTGGAAAGCTGCATGTATCACTGTAATGTAAAGTGACAGTGTCCTGCAAATAAATCCATTGGCTGATTCAGGATATGATTCACAAAGCTTTAATAAAAATGAATGTAAACAAGGCTCCAGGGCCTGAGGGGATATACCCCTGGGTTCTAAGAGAGCTTAGTTCAGTTTTAGACCAGCCCCTATGTCTGACTTTCTCAGATTCACTTTCATCTGGTATGGTGCCTATGGACTGAAGAAAAGCTGATGTCATTCCAATATTTAAAAAGGGATTACGATCAGCCTGGCAATTATAGGCCAGTAAGTTTGACATCTGTGGTGGGCAAATTATTTGAAGGCTTGTTAGGGGATAACATTAAAATTTTTGTTCTAGTGAATGGCATTATGAGCAGCAATCAGCATGGCTTTATGAAGGATAGGTCATGTCAGACAAATTTGATTGCTTTTTATGATGAGGTAAGTAAGATGCGGGACTGTAGGGGCAGTAGATGCCAAAGCATTTGATACCGTGCCCCACAAACGACTACTTTCTAAATTAAGGTCTGTTGGGCTTAATTAAGTCTTTGCACATGGTTAGAAAACTGGCTACAGGATGAGGTACAAAGGGTGGTTGTTAATGGTACATTCTCTACTTGGAGTAAGGTTCTTAGTGAGGTCCCTCAGGGCTAGTTATTGGGTCCACTTTTATTTAATTTGTTAATTAATGACTTAGGGCAGGGTATTGTAAGTAACTTATCAGTGTTTGCAGATGAGACAAAACTGTCCAGCCCAATTAATTCCATCCGGCATGTGGCATCCTTGCAACAGGATCTTGACAAAGTGGCTAGACAGCTAAGTGGCAAATGAGATTCAATGTTGATAAATGTAAAGTCATGCACATGGGATGTAAAAATATCTAAGCCACTTTGAAAAAGGTCCTTGTAGATGATACACTTGGCTGTAGCAAGAAATTCCAGTCAGCAGCATCAAGGGCAAATACGTTCTTGAGCTGTATTAAATGGGGCATAGGGTCACGGGAGGAGGGGGCCATTCTTCCACTTTATAAAGCCCCATTTAGAATATGCCATACAGTTTTGGTCTCCATCACTCAAACCGGACAATAATGTATTAGAGAGGGTACAGAGAAGGACAACTAAGCTGGTAAAAAATATGGAAATCTTAGCTATGAGGAAAGACTGGCCAAATTGGGGATGTTCAGGCTGGAGAAGAGGCGTTTAAGGGGTGATATGATATATGTTTTATGTATAAATATATAAGGGGATCATTTAATAATTTCTCTAATGAGGTCACCCATTCGGATTAGAAGAAAAGTGGTTCCACCTAAATATTTGGAAGTGTTTTTTTTTTTTTTTTAAATTAGAGCTGTGAAGATGTGTACAGGCTGATACATTGGTTAGCTTTAAGAAGGGGTTTGGTGGCTTTTTAGCAAGTGAGGGAATCCAGGGTTATGGGAGATAGCTCATAGTACAAGTTGATCCAGGGACAGGAAGGAATTTTTCCCCCTTTTGATCAACGAGTAAAGAGAGACTTCAGATCTCATCCACCTACAGTAGATTTTCCCTAACTTGGAACATGTGCTTGGAAAGATACAGTTGGAATAACAAGATGAAGGATCTTTAAACATGGCAGACATTACCTGAAGTAATGCAAGCAGAAGAAATTCACACAGTGCTGAAACATATCTTTAAAAGCATTTTAAAGAGAGACACTGCAACAGAAATTCAAATAGAAAGCGCTGAAAGAGTCCAGAAACCTAAAGCAGCTCCTTTAAACACCCAGAGAAACATTCTTTGCTGTCTACATAATTTTTCGCTGAAAGAAGAAATAATGTCAAAATCAAGAGAGGCTACCAACCTGTCTTATGAAGATAACATCAATAAACTCTTTCAAGATATGTCAAGATCCACCTTATTTAGAACTAAAAACCTCTCACTGACTTCATGGGAGAACAAAGCATTCCCTACAGGTGGAGATACCCTTTCTCCTTATCAGCGAACAAAGATGGAAGTTCAGCAGTAATTCGCATTCCAACAGAGACGGAAGCTTCCATGCAAAAACTATATCTAAATTGATCTTCCAGGATGGATCCCAGAACAGGGCAAATTACCAGATTTGTCTTTTGATACTCAAGGGATGAGATAAAAAGATGGTGTTTCTGGGAATTATTAGGGAATATGTAAATAAGTTTCAGCTTTTCTGTGGACGTCTTGATGATTTTGGTGTTCTTTTAGGTCACATACTCATTGACCTAAAAGAACACCAAAATCATCAAGACGTCCACAGAAAAGCTGAAACTTATTTACATATTCCCTAATAATTCCCGGAAACACTATCTTTTATCTCATCAGAATTTAGGATCACCTAGACCACCTGAACTTACAACCAGGGTTAATGGTGAAGTATATATAATGATATATGTTACTGCTGTTTAGTTTTTTTTTAGCCCATCTCTAAGTATCATGAGAGACTCACAGCAATCCTATCTGTGCTTTATTTTCAGTTTTCCAAATTTGTAAAGCTATTTAATTTTGGTGAAGTTGACTTAACAGTTTTACTAAGTTGATTATAACATGTTTTGCACTTGAAGAGTTGATTAACGGCCTTCCTAATATTCCCAATCTTCCTTTATTTAGGAAGCAAAGCTGGAACTGGTTCAATTAATTTGGTGTCATATTTATTATTTCTAATTACCCACTTTACTCCCGGCCAGTCACTCACCCCCAAAATTATGGTGATATGCACCGTAACCCAGCTAAGGGCTCTGTCCTCAGTAAGTCTACTGCGGCATTTACCTTCCATCATAATCTTTCTTTACTCTAAAAGTGTGATGGCCTCACACTATTCCCCATCCCCTTTACTATCCCATGCCTCACAAGCTGGCAATGAGTTTATGTGTAACTGTTTCATATGGAAAAAACTTCAATTATTAGATCATGGCTGATAAGAATAATATAGAATGTACAGTTCTTTCCTATAATGTGAATGGGATCAATGAACTGTGAAAAGAGCCCAAATTCTCCATGAATACAAAAAACACAAGGCTAAAATAGTCATGCTTCAGGAGACTTTAAAGAAAATCCCCTATCTGCATTGAATCTTAAATCATATCCCCATGTATTTTTTAATAATAACCCTATGCAGATATCCTTAGGGGTAATAACTCTAATACATAAATATTTAACGTTTAAACACTTAGATACATTAGTTGACAAAGAGGGGCGGTATGTCATAATTAAAAGTGAACTACCCGACCAGGTATGCACAATAGCAAATGTATATATCCCTAATGCAAGACAAATGACCTATATCAAACACTTTATGAAAGTGTAAGATCATTTTAAAGAAGGTACTCTGATATTAGTTGGTCATTTTAATATTACGCTTAACTCTTTATCTGACATTTCATCTAAGAAGAGTAGTATCTCCTATAAGGGTATAAAAGAAACCAAACAATTATTAACAGATATGTATTTGGCTGATGTATGGAAAGTCTTAAATCCTACAAAAAAAAGATTTCACGCATTTCGCTAAAGTTCATTGAGTTTATTCAAAGATTGACTATATTTTTGTTTCACAATCTTGGTTGCATTTATTCACTATAGCTACAATAGGAAATTCTATCAGACCATAGCCCAGTAATTACAAAGTTTCTTCTCCCAAATACATCAAAAGCAGAATACAATTGAAACTGCCACATACAGATGATAAAAGGCAACAAATCCAATCCTGGATGACACACATTGTTAAAATAAATAAAAATCCACATATTTTGCCGGCAACATTCTGGGAAACTCTTAAATGTGTCTTGAGAGGACAATTACTTGCTATGGAAGTAATCTAAAGAAAGAAAGAGAGAAAAAGATAACTGAATTATTTCATATAATATCAGTATTATAACAAACTCATAAAAAGGCACTGGCCCAAAAAACTTTTATTAATTAGGCTCTACTAGACCAGAAGGTGCAAAGGTGCCAGAAGGTGCTATATGAGGGTCAAACAGAAATATTACGAACTAAATGAGGTTTGTACTATGTTCTTTGCTAGTACACTCAAAAAAATTCAACCTTCAATGCACATTATGTCCATTAATGATAATAAAAAACATATCATGACACAAAAGTTATTGCTAAAGTTTTTCAAGAGTACTACCAGACCCTGTATAAACACAAGATGCCAATGCCTCAAGCTGATCAATCTGATAATATAGAGAAATTTATAGAAGAGGAAGGTATTCCTAAATTATCTCCAGAAGAAGCCCAATTGCTAGAGGAACCCTTTACTTGTACAGAAATAGAAGAATGTATAGATTCTCTTCCCACAAGGAAAAGCCCTAGACCTGACAGCTATACTGCATTATTCTATAAAGCATTTAAAAAAGATATCACTCCACTTCTCCTCCAATACTTTAAATTTATTTCTAAAGAAAATGGTTTTCACTCCCAAGCGCAGGAAGCTTATATCACCTTAATTCCAGCTAGCTATAGACCTATTTCCCTGATCAATTTAGATATGAAAATATATGCCAAGATTATAGGTAACAGACTCAAAAAATACTGTTGCCTTTTTTGATCCGTTTGTCCCTAAAAGAGAAGGGAAAGACATTTAAAGTTATGTCATTAATACCATATGCACAAATGAAAAATATACCTTCACTGATACTCACCACAGATGCAGAGAACGCCTTTGACAGGTCGCATGACTTTTTCTTGATAAGACTGGATTTGGTCTGGGCCCACTCATTAGACAAAGAATAATGTCTCTCTACGAAAAACCCACAGCAAGAATTAAAGTGAATGGAATATTATCCCCAACTGTACAGATTTTCTATGGAACAAGGCAGGGGTGCCCATTTTCACCAATTCTGTTCATATTAGTAATGGAAACATCCCCAACATCTCAGGAATAGTAGCTGCAAGCAAAGAATACACATGCACTGCGTTTGCAGATGATCTACTAATGTGTATTACCATACCATCCACCTCTCTACTTAACTTGGTGAATTGTCCAATTTTAAGGTTAACTACACTAAATCTGAAACCTTAAACATAAATACCCCAGAGTCTCCAACCAAGATTTTTAAACAGAACTTCCCATTTAAATGGGCCCACCCATTCCTTACATGTGTAGGTATCAAAATTAGAGCAGACTTGGAAAAGTAGAGAACTGAAGTAAATTATATTTCATCATGGTTTGGATGCATACAAGCTGTAAAAAATATCCTAACAACAAAACTACTATATTTACTCCAAGTATTTCCAGTGTGGGTACCTCATTCCTTTTTCACCTCGATTAAATCATTGATTTTGAGATTCATATGTAGTGATGGGCGAATTTATTCACCAGGGGCGAATTCGCGGCGAATTCCTGTTACCTGTGTATGACCTTGCCTGAACTACGGATTTCTGAACCCTTGCTGCCTGGACTGACTACTTGCTTGGACTCTGTTTACCCTTTATTCTTGATCCCTACCTGTACCACAAATTATTTCTGGACTGGAGTTCTCTCCTTGGTCCTCACAACCACCGGAGCCTTCGGGCCTTACATTATAATTGGGCCATGGACCCGACTGAGGGGACCCCGTCTGATTTCGGCCGAGCTATCCGCAATTTGGGAGACTGCATGGATTCCTTTGAGGCTCAACAATCTAATTTCAGCCTTGCACTCTCGACAATCCTGGAAAAGCTGTCTGCTATGTCTCCTCCTCCGATCCAGCCTTCTGTTCAACTTCCCTTGCTGGAGCCCTCCATTCGCCCCACCGAACCTCACATCCCTGCACCACCTCTCTTCTCCGGGGAACCTTCTGCCTGCCGAAGTTTTCTCATCCAATGTGAGATCCAGTTTTCTTTGTAGCGACTGAAAGAGCTAAGGTGGGATATATTATGTCACGTCTTTCTGGCAAGGCATTCGAATGGGTTTCACCTTTGTGGGAGAAAGGGGATTCGCTCATCGATGACTCCAAGGCCTTCATTGAATCCCTTCGGAAGTGTCAAGGGTAGGCCTTATAGGTGCACAAGGGAAGTAGTGGACCAAGGAGGAAGCTTAGGGGGTCAAATGTCCAATAGCGTAACACCGGCAAGGATCAGGCAGGAAACAAGACAAAGTCCAAGTAAATGGTTGTATTGGCAGGCAAAAATAAACAAAGTCCAGGCAATAATCAAAGAATACAGCAAACAGAATCAGAAACAATACCCAGGAACAAAGTAACAAGGTCCTATAATTGGGCGCCATAATGGCGTCCAATGCGCCCATAAATATTCAAATTTCGCGCCACGTCACCGCGCCGCAGCATTGGGGCGCCGTGGCGTAATTATGCTGGCGCCGCTACCCACGTGGCGGCCATGGGCGTCGCCATTGTGGGAGCGACGCCGGGGAGATAGGACGTGCCGCCCGGAGCTAAGGTAAGCCTCCGGGCGGCGCGATCCTGACAGTACACCCCTCCTCACAGGGGGCCCCAGGACCACCAGGACAGGAACTGTGGAAAAAACATGGAACAAAGATTATCAATAAAACAAGAATCAAACATAGTAACACAGGCAGGAACACAAACAGTAATGGGTATAGGCAACACATGCAGGAAAGGAGACTCCTTGGAGACTATAAACAGCGGATGCTGTCGGAGAAAGTCCACTGGAGCTGTCGGCTGAAAAGGCTGCAGGGGAAGACCCTCTGGAACAGTAGGTCGCGGAGACTGCTGGGGAAGCCCTTCAGGAGCGATAGGCAGCGGCGGCTGCTGGGGAAGCCCCTTCGGAGCTGTAGGCAGCGACGGCTGCTGGGGAAGCCCCTCTGGAGCTGAAGGCAGTGAAGTCAGCTGAAGACCCAGTTGCTGAGGGTTTGGATGGTTCGTGGGTAGAAACCAGCTGGGAAACAGGCAACACAGAGGAGTGGAGCGACAAAGAAGCAATGACTCTGGAAGGGAGATGCTCCACCACGGTGGACTGCAAACAAGGATTTTCTTCCATCAGGGAAGCAGAGGTCTGGTACTTATGAATAGCATGATGACAATGTCGTTGACAATGCGAACTCCAACGGGAGACTTGACCAGAGAACCAATGGCAGGGTTATGCAAACGCAACCAGGGTAACCCCAGGATGACAGGAGATGAGGGACAAGAGATGATCTAGAAAGGCAATTTCTCAGAATGTGAAGTCTTGATCAGCAGGGTTAACTCATAGTTACATAGTTACATAGTTAAATTGGGTTGAAAAAAGACCGAGTCCATCAAGTTCAACCCCTCCAAATTAAAAACCCAGCATACATACACACACACACACACACACACACACACATCTCCACTCTTTCAAACACAAACCATGGTTTGGTAGATCAAGGCTGTAGCGAGAGGCTTGTCATCAATGGCAAAATGCCATTTTCTTTAGCGAGAGCAAGGTACATGAAATTACCGGCGGAGCCGGAATCAAGAAAGGCTGATACTTGAACAGTCTTATGGGGAAGCCAGATCTGTAAAGGGAGAAGCAATTGGTGAGTTTTTGCTTGGTGACCAGGGGTGACGCTAGCCACATGCGATGTCCCAAGCTTACTCTGAGGGTACGGTACTTTAGGCTACACAGAACAATCTTTGACAAAATGATTACTCTCCCCACAATAAAGGCAAAGGCCTTCTGAGCGTCTTCTGAACTTCTGTTGCACAGAGAGACTTAAACGGCCAAACTTCATAGGTTCATCAGCCAGGGTCACAGGAGGATTGGGAGGCGAAGATACTGTAGCAGGAGGTACACTAGGAAACAATGATCTTTGGAAACGAGGAACTGAAGGAGTTTGGAAATTCTTGGCACGGTCCTTATCTGCTTGGTGCTCTCTAAGGCGAGTGTCCACCTCAATGGCCAAGGCCACAAGATCTTCCCAACGAGTAGGTAGCTCACAGGAGACAAGATCTTCCTTCAGGCGAATAGAGAGGCCATTATAGAAAGCAGCATGGTAGGCTTCGTTGTTCCAATCTGTCTCGGCAATCAAGGTACGGAATTCCACGGCATAATCGGCCACCGTCCGAGTCCCTTGGCGAATCTGCATTAGATGCGAGGAAGCAGACGTGACCCGACCAGGACCAGAAGCCTCTTCTTCCGCCTTCTCCGAATCCTCCGTCTCCAGCCATTTCATCATCCACTTCTGCTGAAGAACCTATGCAGATTGGTTGAGCTCGCCTGCCTCCTCAAGAAAAACTACGTAAGCGTATCGAAGGCCTTTGTTTATATTGTGGGGGTAAATCCCACTTTGCCTCAAGTTGCCCAGAGAAGCCGGGAAACTCCAACGCCTAGGTGGGGTTGGAGAGTCCCACCTGGGCAAAGAAGACTTCCCTCTCAATCCTTCCTCTCAACGGTTCCTCCTTCCTGCACAATTCCAGCTGTCTTCTAAGTCCATTCAAACCCAGGCCTTCATGGATTCCGGGGCAGCTGGGAATTTTCTGGATAGATCTTTTGCGGCCCGGCATTCCATTCCTCTCCGGTACTTGGCAGTACCCATCCGTGTTCTTGCCATAGATGATCGGCCGCTTTCCTCTGCTGTTATCTCTAAATCCACAGTTGAAGTGCTCTTTAAGGTGGGCGCCCTTCATTTGGAGAGACTGTCATTTCTTCTGATTGACTGCCCTTCTACTCTTGTGGTACTTGGACTTCCTTGGCTACGTATCCATAATCCCACCATAGATTGGTCTTCCTGTCAAATTTCCCACTGGAGTTCCTTTTGTCATCAGAATTGCTTACCTACCAAACCTCTGATCAAAGTCCTCTCAGTTGATACTACTTCCACATCTATCCGGTCTGCCTACCAAGCCTTTGCTGATGTCTTCAGTAAGAAGTCGGCAGAGATCCTTCCTCCTCATCATCCTTATGACTGCCCCATTGATCTCCTATCGGGCACCATGCCTCCATGTGGACAAATTTTTCCTCTTTCTCCTTCGGAGACAAGAGCCATGAAGGAATACATCCGGGAGAATCTACACAGAGGCTTCATCCGTCCTTCTTCCTCCCCTGCCGGTGCCGGATTCTTTTTAATTGAAAAGAAGGATGGAGGATTACACCCTTGTATAGACTATCGTGGTCTTAATAAGATCACCATTAAGAATCGCTTCCCTCTCCCGCTTATATCCGAACTTTTCGATCAGCTCAGGGGATCCTGTATTTTCACCAAGCTCGATCTTCATGGAGCCTATAATCTTATCCGGATCAGAGAGGGTGACGAGTGGAAGACTGCATTCAACACACGAGATGGGCATTATGGATACCTCGTAATGCCCTTTGGCCTCTGCAACGCCCCTGCAGTCTTTCAGGAATTCGTGAATGATCTATTGGGTCAGTGTGTCATTGTCTATCTGGACGATATCCTAATCTTCTCAAAAACTTTAGAGGAACATCATCTTCAAGTCCTGGAAGTGCTCTCTCGGCTGAGGAAAAATGCTTTGTATGCTAAACTGGAAAAATGTATCTTTGAGGTCTCTTCAATTCCGTTTCTCAGATACATTATTTCTCAGGAAGGCTTTAAGATGGACCCAGCAAAGGTTTCCGCAATCCTTGATTTGCCTCGCCCAACCAGCACTAAAGCTATCCAGAGGTTCGTCGGTTTTGCCAACTACTATCGGCAATTCATTAAAAGGTTCTCTTCCAAGATATCTCCTATTCTGGCACTCATCCGCAAGGGTGGGAAGAATTGGACCCCACAAGCCCTGGAAGCCTTCGAATCTCTCAAGGAATCTTTCTCCTGTTCTCCGGTCCTTAGACATCCTGATTCTTGTTTTCCATTTTATATTGAGGTTGACGCCTCTGATGTGGGAGCTGGAGCTGTTCTATCACAAAGACTACCAAGTGATGAGAAATTACATCCATGTGCGTATTTCTCCAAGAAGTTCTCCCCGGCCAAACGGAACTACGATGTGGGCAATCGAGAACTACTTGAACTACTTGCTATTAAACTTGCCCTGGAAGAGTGGAGACACCTGCTGGAAGGTTCTTCTGTCCCTGTTACCATCTATACAGACCATAAAACCTGGAGTATATTCAAGCCTTGAAGAGACTGAATTCCAGACAGGCTAGATGGGCACTCTTCTTTTCTCGATTTAATTTCATTATTACTTTTCACCCAGGTTCCAGAAACATAAAGGCTGACGCCCTCTCCCGGAGTTTTTCTCCTGAAGACCCCAGTTCAGAACATCCAGACCCTATTATACCCCCTACTAAATTTGTCTCTGCCTTGTTTCCCTCCATTGCCTCGCAATTATTGTCTGCACAATCTTCTGCTCCTCCTAATACTCCCTTGGGGGTAGCATTCGTTCCTCCAGAACTCCGTGAACTGGTTCTTTCTCAATCACATGATTCCAAGCAAGAAGACTACCGAAATCCTGTCACGCCTGGTCTGGTGGCCTTCCTTGCACAAGGACGTTAATTTCTGAGTGCACTGTATGTGCTACCGCCAAAGCAGGGCATTCTCCTCCCAAGGGTCTGCTTCTCCTGTTACCTGTGCCTTCTCATCCTTGGACGCATTTAGCGATGGATTTCATCGTGGATCTCCCTGTGTCTCTAGGTCATACTGTCATCTGGGTGGTGATTGACAGGTTCAGCAAAATGGCTCATTTCATCCCTCTCCGTAAACTTCCCTCTGCTCCTGAACTGTCACAACTTTTCATTTCACACATTTTCTACCTGCATGGACTTCCACTTGAAATTGTGTCTGACCGCGGTTCCCAGTTTGTTTCCCAGTTCTGGAGATCGCTGTGCAAAGCTCTCAATATCTCACTCCACTTTTCTTCGGCCTATCACCCCCAATCTAATGGTGCTGCTGAGAGAGTCAATCAAGCTCTGGAACAGTACCTTCGGTGTCACGTTTCCTTATGCCAGGACGATTGGGCTGACCTGCTCCCATGGGCTGAATTTTCGCACAACACCCTTCATGACTCTTCTGGTAGATCTTTTTTCTGTGTTTACGGTCTTCATCCCCTGGCATTTCCTCAGGACTTTAATTAATGTCCCTGCTGCCAACGATCAAGTTGCACATATGACTGCCATCTGGAGTGCAACCAAGGCTAGTTTGGAAAAAAGCTCCTTGTCTCAGAAGAAATTTGCGGATATGAGAAGGTCTGCTAACCCTCCATACAAACCGGGCGATAAAGTCTGGCTTTCTACCTGGAACATCCGTCTTAAGGTTCCTACACCTAAATTGGGTCCGAAATTCATCGGTCCTTTCTCCGTGCTTGAGGTGATCAACCCAGTGGCTGTCCGCCTGCAACTTCCTCCGGAGATGAAGATCCCATTTGTCTTTCATGTTTCCCTGCTCAAACCCGCTGTGTCTTCTTCTGCTTCTCCTTCTCCCCCTGCTCCGGTTCTTGTTGACGACCATCAGGAGTTCGAGGTGAAGAGGATTTTGGATTCCCGTGTTTCCAGAGGTTCCTTGCAGTATTTGGTGGAATGGAAGGGATTTGGTCCAGAGGAATGTTCATGGATTAAGGCCGAGGACGTCCATGCTCCCGTGCTCACCCGCACGTTCCATAAGTCCTTTCCTTTGAAACCCAAGCCTGGTGGTCCTGAGGCCCCCGTGAGGGAGGGGGATACTGTAAGGGTTCCTGCTAGTTTTCGCCTGCGTCGGGCTGGGTGCAGGCGTAAATGCGCAGGCGTGAATACGGGCGCACGAAAACGTTGGCGCGTACCAGCAGGCGTGCGTCCTTACTATTATCCTTGCACCCAGTTACTGATAAACTGCTCTCTAAGCTCTATAAACTCCTATTACAGGCTATCCCTCAAAATAACATAACTTTCTGTAGGGCATGTGAAAGCGAACTAGATCTAAATTTACCCAAGTGTATGTGGATAAAAATCCTTAAGACTGGGGGCATGGCCAACTCTGATCTAGGTCGGACGTACGCACTGAGAGCTCTGTTCTGGTAGGCCTTTCTAAGCCCAAAATACAAGCAAATACCGACAGCTACTCTGCAGATTTGGGACCGGATGATGGGGAAACGGAAACAAAAAGAGCAGACCTGCACAATGTCTCTCGTGTGTCTCGTTTTTACAGAAATTAGCTCTTCAAACCAAGATGGCGCCGAAGCAGATTCGATCGGCTCTTCTATCTCACCACCCTTCTCACCTAGCAGTTATGACCCCCAGGCATCACAATCGCCAGGTCAGTTACAAACAGCACCCAATTTATCTCCAGAGCTTACTGACTCACAAGCAATTCCAGTCACTGCTCAAATACTTGCAGAACAACTGGACTCCCTGCAAAAGTCTCTGGCAGACTCAATTGCAAAAGCTATTGTTACAGCTATTCAAAGCTTGCTAAATGACAAAGATGACTTGGGGGAACATACAGACAGGGTGGAAACAGCGACATACTATCTGATCCAAAGATATGTGACTCTGGAAGATGACAATATGGCACTTAAAGAGATCACAAACCTCAAAACAGTCGGCGAAGATCTGGAGAACAGATCCCGTAGACTCAGCAAGATAACAGAGAAGATAGGCCCACAACAATTACAGCAATTTATAAAAGGCCTCTTCATCTCCATGTGCCCAAACCTTACAGAGGAAGCATGCAAAATGGACAGGGCCCATTGATCCCTGGCTAGTAAACCACCACTCACTAAACCACCCAGAGATGTAGTGGTATGCTTCCACTACTACAAAACAAAAGAAATCATACTGGCAAAAAGCTTACAAACAGCAGAAATTGTCTACCAAAATGTGAAAGTAGCTAATTTTGCGGACTTATCTCCCACCACACTAATGAAGCGCAGAGAGCTGAGACCAATCACACAAACTTTACGAGAAACTAATATACCATACAGGTGGGGATTTCCTTTTCAGCCTATAGTCAATAAAATGGGCAAACAATACTCCCTACAAGATGCAGGGGATTGAAAAAAAAACTTTCTAACTGCTCTTGGCCTACATAAAACAAGCAAGACATCAGTAGAGGCAACACCACGAAGAACAGGACCACAACCATTATTGGAATAAGCCCCAGCCTACAACATGGAAATCGCCTCCACCAACACAGAGCCAAGTAAGACGAGCATCACCAGAAAAGAGCCCATCAAACTATCAAACATAACAGAGTTACAAAACGCGTGGTTACTTAACCCGAAAATTTTTTTTACAGGCCCCGGAGGGAAGGGCTCCCTCCCTCCTTTATAAGAACGGTATTTGAAAGAACTCGCTATCGTTCTTCTATAACACAACCTGGACAGTTCTCCTCGATCACCCCCAGGAAGCTGGGAGGCTTCCACCTACACCTTGGGCTTAGCACCCTACGTAAGGATTGCATTAGGGCAATATTACAAATAACTTGTCATTTTTGCTGACCCAAAAGGCCGAGTTTAAGTCAGTTATTGTTAATTATGTTTTTTTGTTAAGGATTTGAGTTATCGTGTGTCATATTTCTACCTTACATTGTATCAAGATTATCTGAGTACTTATGTTGGAGAATGCTTACCTAAAATTCACAAACCTAAACTCACTATAAGAAGATATGCTTTATATCAGGGGTCCCTATCAAATAGAGCTTATGATATAGGATGTTTAAATGGTTAAATTGTTAACGATAAATGCTAAGGGACTAAACACAATTGCAAAAAGGTGTCTTCTTTTTAAGGAGCTAAGAAATCAAGCAATTGATTGATTGTTCAGGAAACGTATTTCCCTAGGGACAAACAATATCATCTTGCCTCAAAATGCTACTTTTAAAGCATTTTATGCCTCAGGGCCTCATAGAAAGGCAGGAGTGGCAATTTTAATACATAAAAATTGCCCCCTGCAAATCTCAGATACTTATACAGACCCTGAAGGGCATTATACAGCACTCAAGGGCCTGGTTGGCATAACTATTTTTTAATTAATGTCTATGCCCCAAATAGAAATCAGATAACATTTTTGAAGCAGATTCTAGAGAAACATTACGTACCTCATCCGCAATACATTGTCTACTCCCAAGGAAGGGACTGATCCCATGTTTCACAAGATAAGGCTTCCTCTACACTTTCTAGACAATTTTTGACAGCAATGAGACAACATCTTTTGCGAGATGAATGGCGCATAAATCCCCCTAGGGATAGGCAATTTACATTTTACTACAACCCAACCCACATCAGGTATACTCCAGATTGGACACATTTTTTCTCTCACACCCTTGCCTTACATCTGATTTTACAACCAACATTCTACCTATTTCGTGGTCAGACCATGCACCTGTTATAATGGACATAGCAATAGACCCATTACCTAAGAAATCTGTACACTGGCAGATGAATGAATCTCTACTAACAGATCCACAAACTCAAGGTAAAATAAAGGCAGCACTTATGGAATATTTTTAAATCAATACCCTCACAGCCCCTACAACCTCAATTCTTTGGGAAGCCCATTAGGCCACCATAAGGGGAACTATAATATGCATTTTGAGAGCACGATATCATTTGTGCAAAATAAGGTAGCCAAGCCACCCTACATACTTTTAGCAAAACCAGTAGAGCTACAAGGATAGGGTCAATCACCTCCCACCAGTGGTGTAACTACTCCCTGGTGGGCCCCGGTACAGGATGGGCACCCGGACCCCCATGTCGAGCCCTTCCCTCCATAGATCGCATGCTGGAGTGTTGATGGCATGTGTTCTGTAAAACCTCCTCCTAGATAACCGCCTACCATAACCATCATCGTAGCTCCGATGGGCCCCAAGGGGGTGGGGGCCCTGGTGCAATTGCACCCCCTGCACCCCTGGTAGTTATGCCACTGCCTCCCACCTGGGAGCCTAAACTAAACAAGAAGACTGCAGCAATCTCAGGATAGTACGCATTAACCTGGACCTTCACCCTGAAGCTGAAAATGTCTGTGGTCCTCCCTTTTTCATTGAGACAAATGACTTAGAACTCAGGTAGAAATTACACAACAGAACTTGTTTTTGAATGTTGACTGTGTTTTGTTTTATTTTAGATTAAATATTACTCAGAGGGCACATTAGACTTAGCAAACAATATTTTTTGTTTCTTTTAACTAATAGAATTCTGTACCAAATACAACAATTGTATAAGACTAAGATGAGCACATGCTTTCAGTAAGTGATGTTAATAGTATGTGAGATTGGTACATTTAAAACAAATAAAAATTATAAGTTTGAAAAAAAAGTTTTTTTTAAGACTATTCACAAAACATCGAGAGCTTCCAGAACTAGTGAACAAATCTACAAACTATCTACTATACCATGTATCCAAATAGCTCAAACAAGTGTTGAAGATGTAACCAAGGTGAAGGAAACATATGGCTCACATGCCCTCTTATGGGTAAATTCTGGAGAGATGTATTAGAAGTAATAAAGTCACACAACTTAACGTAAAGATACAAGACCATCCTCTTATGCTGAATATCTTACCAGGTTCTAACGAAATGATAATTGATCCTCTTGTGCTGCATCTTCTGCAAGCTGCAAAAGCATTACTTCCTAAGAAATGGAAATAAGTCAATCCACCCACATATAAAGAAAGGTTGACTAATACGGAAGAAATAAGACAACTAGAAGAAATATCACATATGATGAACAATGATAGCGCTAATTACTGGAAAATCTGGTCTCCCTGGATAGATTTCCTTAGAAATATCGGATAGAGTATATATTTCTAAGAGAAACCTATAAGGATTAGTCATTCTTATGTAATCCTATTCACAATATAAATCTATCACTAGCAAGTTTTTTTTTTTTGGTTCTAAAAGTATCAAAGTATTTAATAACACAGATGAGTTATGACTTGTAAGACTTGCTTGTTTGAATATTATGATTCAGATAATGTTTAATATATGTATACCCTATTCTTTCCCAACCCTCTACCTCTTCTCTTCTGTACCCCTTACCCTCCCTTTGTTAAAATTATAAATAAAGAATTAAAATAAAATATGTCAGACATTGGAGTACCGAAACCAATATAGATGGATTCTTAAAATCCAGTAAACAAATCAAGGTGGTAATGAACTGGAATTCAAAGAGGGATTTAGGAAGAGAAGACAACTGGTAGTAGTTGTGTAGGCAAGGAAAGTCCCACACCGCACAATGTAAGAGGTAGTTTGCCTAAAACTTTTCCAAGCAATGCACCTCCTTTTTGTGTTGCAATCAACTTATTTCATTGTATTTCCTTAAATGTTAGTGTACTCCAAAAATGAAATATATCTTTGTCTTCTTCAATGGGTTTCCGCTTTTTAAAGCATTTGATTTTTATTATATAATAAAGAAAATAAGAAAAGAAAAAATGACCTATACAGTTGCACCCTCCCATCTGTATTCAATATAGCCAAATAGTGATGTGTATACGAATTAAAACATAACTTTTAATGATTACCATTAAAATTAGTCCAGTGTTAAAGTATTAGTTAAAATTATAGGTCCGGCAGGGCACCATACTGTGAAAATATTGGCCAGGGAAAAACGTTACAGGTCCACAGTTCTATTATTACAAAAACAATTACAGTTGGTACAGTGGGGGTATTTTACCACCCCACTTGCTGTGAAAATCACAGAAGTCAAAAGAAGTCCACTGTAATCTGACTGGTGCCTCAGGCACAATGAATCAGTAATGCGCTTCTTGTCTCTGGTGCTGTTAACTCTTACTCCGCCTGCTAGAGTTCTATCTGACTTGTGCCTCAGGCACTGTAACTGTCTATCTAGGCAGGCATGACCGAGAAGGAATAGGGTCTGAAATGTACTCTATCTAGCCTATGACAAAGCCCGTGTTGATCGGCGAAACGCGCGTCGGCGCTTTTTAGTTTAAGGCAGGCAGGGTATTGCACCATCTGTAATACCCTTCTACCGGGAACTCCGAGGTTGGGAGGGCAACCACGGGAGGTGGGAGTGGACGGGTTATGTTTGGTTCCCTTATTTGATCCGCTATCTTTATCTCTCTGCCAGTGCTTGTAACATGGGTCATACTAAGTGAGACAGTTAGCTACGGTGCCTGAGGCACAAGCTAGATAGCGTACATTTCAGACCCTATTCCTTCTCGGCCATGCCTGCCTAGAGAGACAGTTACAGTGCCTGAGGCACAAGTCAGATTACAGTGGACTTCTTTTGACTTCTGTGATTTTCACAGCAAGTGGGGTGGTGAAATACCCCCACTGTACCAATTGTAATTGTTTTTGTAATAATAGAACTGTGGACCTGTAACGTTTTTCCCAGGCCAATATTTTCGCAGTATGGTGCCCTGCCGGACCTATAATTTTAACTAATACTTTAACACTGGACTAATTTTAATGGTAATCATTAAAAGTTATGTTTTAATTCGTATACACATCACTATTTGGCTATATTGAATACAGATGGGAGGGTGCAACTGTATAGGTCATTTTTTCTTTTCTTATTTTCTTTATAAATCGATAATGTCTATGATTTTATAGACTGACCTTGCACACCATTTTTGTTAGACCTTTTTATTAACGGAGGGTGCTCCCCCTTTTCTCTCTCTTTCCATATATATGATTTTTATTATAACCTGGCAATGCAACACCAGGTGAATCTAGAATAAAGCTGCTAATACCTGGAATGTCTTTATGTAAAAAATAAATAACTGCACACAAGCAAACCATTATCAGTATGCTGTAATTTTGCTCTATCCTGACTGTTTACAGAATGCTATATGTATTTAACATACACCTTATTTTATTTCCACAGCATAAAGACCATGTCAAAACAGACTAGCACTTGAATTAACATCATACGTACAAATGTTTTTAGTGATCTAGAAACTAAATCTAGGAAAATAGAAATCTAGGCAACTTGTTTGTCTGTATACTGTAACTATGTGGAACAGAATGTTGGTGTAACGGGGAAGTCACAACAAACTAGACAAGGCACTTTTTTTGTATTGCAGTCTACAAACTTCCAAATATTCTCTAAACAAATCTCATTTTATCCTTAATATATATTACTTACAGAATGTATTAGGAGCTTTTCTACTCACTGAGGTACATTAAGATTTATGTTCCATTCTCTACCATTATTCCTGTCATTTGAAGTTTTTATTCTGATTTGGTCTCGAGACCCCAATGCACCTCTTCCATGGACCAAAGCTTCGCAGCTTTATATTATATTTCTTGCTTCTATAGTATCTCAACCAACCCTGTGGACATGATAAGCGTCCACCATAACTTGTAACAAGTAACATGACTTGAAGAAAGACAATCTGTCTTACTGCCAGCTAATCCAGTGGACAGTAAGGGCTAGGCCACACAGGAAGATTTCAGGGAGATTAGTCGCCTGGCTTGAATGGCTTGCTAGTATCCCGCACCCAATAGTGCTAAAGTCGCCTGCGCCTATTCACACGGGGCGATACATTTTTCAAAGTTGCTCGAAATTGCCTCACGAGAATCTTCCCGAATCATTGCGTCTGGCCTTACCTTAAAAATAAGAAACCCATCTGAAGGCTCTTCCATTTGCATTGAAGCAGGGGGGATAATGTCCTGTCTCCCAAGGGAGCAAACAGACCAGTCAGCTTTCTAATTTAATTTTAATAGCCATTATCCATTTATCCATTTACAGTATAGTTTATAAATTACTCGTTCTTTGGCACTCTAAGCACGTAACTGAAATAACTTTTTGTTTTCATTTAATATAATCTGGCTCCAAACATGTGAAATAGCAGATAACTGGCCCACAGCATTTACAATTTTGGACAGCACAAAAAGCATTGCTATTATGTTTTCAAGGATGTTTTTTATTTTGCCTGACACTGTGTGTTTTTATAACTGATGCTGGTAAATTTTATGGTGGAAAAACTTGGTGTAATGCAGTTATTTATTGTATTCAGGCATGTTTCCTAGAAAAGCCCTGTAAATGTCAACAATTGCAGAAAACAATGTGTTAAAAACATATTTGCAAATTATAATGCACAGTTACACATTTCGCCAACTTTAAAACATAGGACCAAAGGAAATACTAATTGTGGCATGTGTTTGGACAGTCTTCTGTTTGTCCAGCGATAAATGCTGCTTTTGAAAGTTTCCCGACCCCTGAGCTTAATGGGTCTTAATGCTTTTTAGGAATTGTCACCTTTTCGTAAATATAGAACTTAATACAATCTCTGACATCTCAAATTGTTGGTTGTCACTCAAAAAACATGTGCAACTTGGAAGCATTTTGCAGTCTTTTCTTAGTCCCCCTGCTTTGTAGGCATATATTAGCTTCATTTTCAGATCTTCACTCAGATTTGTTTAGAGGAGCACATGCTTTTTGAGTGACAACCAACCATGGCCTCTTGGAAACACATGAAAGTAAAAAAACAAAAAAAAAACACCATGCCAACTGTTAAAGATGGGGGGTCATCCATTATGCCTTGTGGTGGTGCAGCATGGGAAACATTGTTTGTGTGGATGGAAGAAATTAACGCCTGAATATCAATGTAAAACAACAGAAGCTATACTAATCATCTCTTCACCTTGAACTACTTGAGGAAAAAGAAAGCTGAACATTTTAGAATGGCCATTACAGTCCCCCTTTGAAATAAAATTGAAAATATGGGGTAGATTTTAAACATACAAGAAAATCTTGGAATTAGAAGTGATCTTCAAAGAAAAGTGGCTAAACAAAGAGTAAAATTCCCCCATTCTCCATTTATTCCTATAGGATTTTTAGAGGTGTATTTAGCAATAGCTGCAAGTTAGAGTTCACAATTTGAAAAATGTTCTTGTGAATAAAAACAACATAGGAACAAATAGAGAGTGGAAATCTGCCCCTTAGTTGGATACACAAGGCATATACAAGCTCGGATCTTTGTTGATGTGTTTTTTTATATTCTGTAACCATTTTGTTGTATCATACAATAAACTGACATTTTAAAATGTGAATATTTAAATGTGTTTATCAAGTTACCATGAAGTAGAAATACACAGTTGGCCTAAGAGGTGTTGCATCATTTTATGATGAGAAATGGAAAGGTTTTACATCTGGATTTCATTTATAAATGGCAAAGTTTATGTCAGGCAGATCATCTGTACTGACATTAAAGAATTGCAACATAGCAATATTTGGGTGTTTTCCCTGCTGTGTTGTTCCCTGTTTTAAATGTAGCATCAACACACACAATCTCCTCCTGTCAATGTTAATATGCCAACAACGAACTGATGCAATGAGTTTTTATTTTTCTTATAGAAGTCAAGGCAGGATAAGCCATCTACCCACTAGGATGTTATATGTTTGACAGTTGATCAGGATACAGTATAATATATTTTTTAAAAGCAAACCAATGCACTGGCAATTTATCTTTTTTTCTTTGTGAACAAATTTTGGCTTATTATTGTTTATAGCCGCTGGGCAACAAACCCAGATTATGGTTTTGACAAAGCGATGGCATGAGTGCTTTTAGCAGCTGGTCAATGCCACATCATGGGTTAGACAAATCACTGGCAAATTCTTTCTGTGTTTCCTGTACAAATTGTACTCACCTCATTGATGCATCACTAGGCAAAATGATTGGGAACTCATTGTAAAAAAGTGCTAGAATTAAGAAATCAAGGCCTGTCCCTGTAAGGATAACTTCAGTCACCTAACAATGTTTGTTGTATCATAGTTGGTTAGATGTGTGATTGCTTCCTCATTAAGTTCACTTACTGCATGATTCAGCTAGAGAACGTGAAAGGATATAAGCGAAAGGGAAGTGCAAGGACAGATAAAAAGGAGTGCAGAGCAACAAATGTTTGCCTAAATGTAGTCCCTACAAACTGCAATAAAGCCACTCATTGTTTAGGTGCCTACTTTTAGTCTAACATGGCAAGAAGCATCCCATGAAGATAGAAACTACATTTTCCTCTATCCTTGTTATGTGCCAGAAAACAATGATATATATTTATTCTATGACATTAAGGGGAGGGACATGATTACATGTATTACTGGTGTATTTTTATTTATAACTTGAGGAAAGCAAACTGGAAATACTATATATGAAATCGTCTTTTAAGTTTTATCTCCAAACAGTAGATTGTCTTTGAAAAGTAAAAAAAAAAGATTGTGCCTGCACTGTAGATCTGTGTTGCATTGTCTAAAGCAGCCATAGTGCCCTGCATTCTGCATCTGAAGAACCAATTAGTTTAGCCACAACATTGATAGCTTCCAACAATTTAGTAAACCTTTTCAGGGTTAGTAAACATTTCCAGGGATGGAATCCTGCCTATGTTCCATTACTTCTGATATTCCTTTGTCGACTGTTAGGATTGAACTACTTTGGTGATTAACACCAACCTTGAGGAAAGTATTCAAATCATTAGCTTCCTTATCCTCAAAAGGGTCCGATTCTTTTTAATTTGAGGCATATGTTAAATATATTTTCAGAATTAGAGAATATGATCAGTACTTGATCATATCATGGAAAAGAGTGATTTTTCTTTGCAGCAGTTTAAAAGGTCTTACTTCAGTGGGTTTGCTTTATCATCCAGATACAGCGTTAGGCATGAGTGGTTCAACAAAATCAATATTGAACGAGGAACCTTCTATCATATCCTTCTCTTCGTTATACATATGTATCTCTCCCAATGAGGCTATACTATCTGTTCTTCTTAGAGAATGGATCTCCTGGTGTGTTTCCCTGCTCAAATGTCTGGCCATGCAAGCTGAGCACATTATCAGTAACTTGTGGACATTGTATTGTCATGGGTTTGTTAGACATATCTTTCATGCACTCCATCATGTTGGGAAACTGTTCTGATGAGATTTTTCTCTGCCATTAACTATAACAAAACACAGAATTTTTCAATGCAAGAAAAAGTTCCAAACATCTCATGATGATCTCTTCCACTCACCCCCTGGGACCAGAATAAGAGAGCTCATTAGTTCAAAAAGTCACATTATTCAATTTCTGTCTGCAGCATTTTTTTTTTTTAAAGGTTTTTATTTTGCATTTTGTAACAATAAACAATTAACAATTAATAAACATTATATCAATTTTGGTTCCAGCTTTCCTTGATTGTCATAGTACATCATAATCAGTTGTCATATTTAGATTCTGTACATTTGTATTTATTTCCGTCTAGCTATAGTACTGCACTTGGTATTTCCAAATCCCCAATATAAATGAGATATATGATTGTGCCACTATTATCTTGTTAAGGTTCCTCCGTGGCTTCCAGCCAGTCTCGCCACACTAGATCATATTTCTGAGGACACCCTCTTGTACATCCTCAGTGTAGGTGAGTTGTATTAGGGGGAGTACTGCTTTTAGCAGATTTAGCCAGCCATTAAGTGGGACATCCAGTTTAGGAGGATACATTTCCTGGCATAGAATAATAGGGTACGGAATAGTATTCTAGTGGCCGCCCTAGGGGTGATCTCATCTATTATACCAAGAATGCATATCTGAGGGGTTATTAGTTTAGGTAGTGTAGTTTTTTCTTGGATATAGTCGAGTATCTGGGACCAGAAGGTTTGGATTCGGGGGCATGACCAGATGAGATGTAAATAAGATGTCTCTGGTGCCCTGCACTTAGGACATTGTGGTGAATCCAGCCGATTCATGCGGAACAGTCTATTTGGAGTTAGGTGCAGTCTATGTAGTATCTTGAATTGGATTAATCTATCTCTGGTTGAGACAAGGTAGTCATAGGCTCTCTCAGTTGCTTCCTCCCAATCCTCATCTTCCAGTTCTGGGATATCTCTTTTCCAAGCTGCACCCGCTGCATTAAATGGGGGTGTGATAGTAGCTAGGATAAGTGAATATAGTTTGGTGACAAGTTTCTTAGTGGTGGGGACTCTAAGGGCTGATTCTATCTTGGAGTCTGCAGCATTTTTGCTGAATCCATACAACTATCAGTTAGACACATGGGCAACTTCACAGTACCAAACTGTCAGGCAGCAAGTAAGTGTGGATGCAGTCTCTACATTTAAATGTTTGAGCCACCAAGCAACCAGCTTACTGGTTCACACATGCTAAAAGCACATCTCCTGAGAAACTCCCATCTTGAATGTGGCAAACTGCAAATTACTGTACATGTGCTGCCTGAACAGTGGCCCCACAACTTACTGCATTAAAGACAACTGATGTTATAGATTTCCTGTCATTTCTACACAACATGTGGGATTCATCCTATTGTTCCCACTTCTATGCAGGACGAACAGGAAAAAAATTCTACTAATTTTGTTCCCTTTAGCATTTAATCTAATAGTTTAAAGGACAAGTAACATCAAAAAATTTAATTGTTTTAAAGTAATAAAAATATAATACAGTGCTGCCCTGCACTGGTAAAACTTCAGTGTTTGCTTCAGAAACACTACTATTGTTTATATAAATAAGCTGTTGTGTAGCCATGGGGGCAGCCATTCAAAGGAGAAAAGGCTCAAGTTACACAGCATATAGCAGATAAGCAGAACATAATGTTATCTGTTATCCATTACTCATCCTGTGCCATATAGCCATTTTTCAATTGCCGCCATTGCTACTTAGCAGCTTGTTTATATGAACTGTAGTAGTGTTTCTGAAGCAAACAGATCAGCTTTAACAGTGCAGGGAAAAATTACATGATATTTTCTTTACTTTAAAACACTTTCATTTTTTGGTGTTACTGTTCCTTTAAAGTGTAAACCAGTGACCTTCAACTCAAAAGGGATTTTGTGCACCATCTGGAAATCCCAAACTAATATTGTTATAACACAAGAACCAAGTTTAACTTGCAGTGGTAGCTACATTGTAGGGCGAATTTACGACCACAATTGTGGAATTGTGATTGCTTTCTTGTACTGGACACAGTTGCCACAAATGCACTGCTGCATAATGCTGACAATGTGGGGAAACGTTGCACTGTGGGTAAAACACATGGCAAATTAGTTCCAAAATTGCACTGTGCATTCTGCACTGTATTAGTAAATGACCTTTAAATCTTATCTCATTTACAGTAATTCTAACCTTAAACAGCGAAAAGTGTCAACCCTACCTGCTGCTATTCGTTTTCTGGATGGAAATCAGATATTGCAGGGATCAGTCAATGAGGGAAAGGAGTAAAATATTTCAATTGCTTTCTAGTTACATCATTTAATCAGTCCTTTAAATATATATAGCTCCATACTGGCTTACACATACTGTAACCCCAGTGGATCATATATGCAGTGTTGAACTGGGACACCAGAGGCCCACCCAAAAACCTTAGACCAGGGGCCCACTCTCATTACTTTTATTCTTCCTTTCCTCACTCAACCTCTAATCTCCTAGTCTCTTTAGGGAATTGCCATGGATTAGGCCCAATGTTTAGCAGCATTGGGCCTGACACCTGGACCCACCGGGAGTTTTCCTGGTATTTAATGGTGGGCCAGTCCGACACTCCATACATGCCTATTCTGCGTGCTCTGAATTGGGAGAGTCGGGACCAAGTCGCATAGAACAATCTCCATTTGGTGAATAGTTATTTTCAAAATGAAGTCTGCAGCAAGAATTCCATGCTCGATTTCTGTGTCAACATTTAGAAAGGGAACGGGCTAATATTTGGCTAAGGCCAATTGAGTTTTGCAATACTTTATATTATTTGTTATCATTAATGTAGCTGTTTGGAACATTCCTTTAACAGTAGTTACATGCAGAGTGAAGGAGCCAATACCATTAATGCTATAAATGAAACAGACATTATTTTTAAAGCTATAATTTATTTTATCTATTTTTTAAAGCAGAAGCACTGCTTTTAACTGTAACAGATTTTGCTGCTCTTCAGAGCTGAGGGGTTTTCACCCCTTGTTCACATATTATATGTGTAATTTAGTAACCATGTCTGTACATTGTAATGACCTTGTAATATTGCCGCTCCTGATCACATCCTCTTCTTGACATTTGCTGCACCCAGAGTCATCAAGTATTTAAAGGCACCACCTCCCTACCACATGACCCAACATAGGCCTATTTCTAGTGCTTGGTTGTGTCTAGTCTGTTCTCTGACCTTGCCTGTCCCTGGACTTCGTTAGTTACCAACTTGTACTGACTTTTGCCTGTTCCTGATTATACTTTCGGTTTCTGATTCTGTACTGCGTTTCTGTTGGTTTTGTAGGCCTGTGACCACCACTGTGTCTCTGACTCCTGATTCTGTACTGCACTTTATATTTCAGGGATGCCCAAAAGGTAGTTTGGGATCTTCCAGTAGACATTTAGTTGGTGATAAGTAGATCTCAAGACACTGTCAACAAATACCTTGACTAAATTACCCTTCTGTTTTATTCTTTTCATTCAGATATTTATTCTGTTTAGGTTACATAAGAAATATATATTTTTTTAATATAGCATCATAAATTCTCTTATAAATCAATATAATATTAAGAGATACTGACGCTGTTGTGTTTTGATAGCCGAGGAAGAGCATAACAGTGGTTTATTAGCAGGTAAATGCAGCCATTACACAACAGTGACATAGGGGTAAATTTATCAAAGAGTGAAGTTCCGCCACTAGAGTGAAATTCCGCAGCTCTCAATTGATTTCTATGGGATTTTGAAAGGCGTATTTATCAATGGGTGAAGTGAAGTTTCACCCTTTGATAAATACGCCTTCAAAAATCCCATAGAAATTAATTGAGAGCTGCGGAATTTCCCTCTAGTGGCGGAACTTCACTCTTAACTTCCCTCTTTGATAAATATACCCCATAAACTCTAGCACCTTAAGCAGTATAACTCATGTGCACAGCGACATCTACAGGCGTGAGTGGGATACCATACATAAATAGTCTGCTCATTTAAAAAGCAGCAAAGCTTCTTCCCACCCATCAATTGAAATAAGCATGCAGCACTATTTATTTAGATAACTGTGGTATGTTAAATATATGGGGGTGGCAAAAAAAGTCCCCTCTCCGACCCCCTTGCTGGCACAGCGCTTCTACTGTCAATTAGGGTACAAAGGAGCAAGGATAGACATGACCGCATGGCAGGTGGTAACACCAGGTGTTGTGTTTGGTAGCCGAGGATGAGAAGATGGTTCATGCAGCCATTACATAACATGAGTAACTCTTACTTTCACTTTCAAGCTGTACAGAAAGTCCTGTGTATAGACAGTGACACCTGCAGGCCATTTGTATAAACACCACATATTCCTTCTATAGTAGGAAAGCATTTGGACAAATATATAAAGCTTAAAGCAATAGATACATTCTTCACATGACATAGTCCTTGGTCCATGCAGGTAGTTTCCTGATTCTCTCAGTGGGGGTCATTTATAAACTTCGCGCAGGGCAGATTGGTTCGCAGAGTGAATATATTTGCCCTGCGCCTGGTTATATTTATAAAGCTGAATAAGAGTGTGCAAATTCGCAAAACAGATTTGCGAATTTGTTTTTCACATTGCAAATGTCTATAGGAGCTTTTTAAATATGGCAAAAATCACAAATTGCAAAACACTCTGCGCCACAACTTTGGTGGCGGGGAAAATATTCACAAAACTGTTTCGCAAATTGCAAATTTAAGTTACTTTTAACGCTATTTTTGCGCAAAACAACCTCGCAAAATGCGAATTCGCAAAAAACAGAAAGACGAGCCCTATTGCGGTTGGCATTAGGAGTAGGAAAATGTCCTTCATCAAATGGAACATCTCCAAAGTCATATCTAGCAGGAACAAGATGACTTTCATTCCATATGTGTCCATCAGACAGTTCATATGTGTATGGTCCTCGCTGGTGTCTCACTTCAAGTGGTGTAGTAAATTTAGTATTCCTGGTTTCTTAATTCTGACTAAAGATCCAGGCTGAAAGTGCACTTATCTTGCACTATGTTTTCTATCAGTATACTATATGCATTTGTAGTAGATGATTTTGCTGGAATAGTCTTTGGTGGATGTTTGATGTCTGTAACATGTAACCTAGAGAGCATCTTTCTGCCATGTAATAATTCAGCTGGAGAAAGTCGCTCAAAATTGCCTCGCCAGCTATTTGGTGAGATTCGGGGGAGATTCGTCGCGGCGAGAAGTCGCCAGGCGACATATCTCCCCCGAATCTCCCCGTCTGGCCTTGCCCTAATAGCCTTTGCAAGTGTTAAATCTTGTTCTAGGAGCAGTCTCTCTCTAATGCGTGGTGAGTTTGTTTTTTCTACTATTTGGTCTCTTAGCATTTCATCTGTTAGATTCCCAAACTCACAGGTAAAAACCAGCTCTCTTAAAGCTGCTACAAATTGTTTCATAAGTTTCATCAGGTAATGGTAATGTATAGAATATACGTCTCTGTGCTCCCAGGCAATGAATAAGTAAAGCACGCTTTCTAGCTGCAGAAATCTCCTCTTGGTCAGAAGCAATAATGTAATTATCAAACATACGGATCCAAGCAGTAAAAGGTATGGTAGGCTCACCAGGGTTTGGTAGAAAAGCTGAAGGCTGCTGCAGATGTAGAAAAGACATCCTTGTCACCATTTGTTGTGTTTGGTAGCCAAGGATGAGGAGAGTATAACAGTGCTTTATTAGCAGGTTTATGCAGCCATTACATAACAGCAGTAACTAGTGATGGGCGAATTTATTCGCCAGGGGCGAATTCCCGCGATTCGCGAAACGCCAGCAAAAATTCGCTGTAAAAAACGAGTTGCGCGCCATTTTTGATGCGACATGACGAAAACGGCGCGCGTCGAAGTTGACACGACGAGTGTGAAAAGCGTGCAGCGACTCGTTACGCAAATTTTTCACCAATTTTCTCTGGAAATTTGCAAATTTTTTGGCGAAGCGAAACTGGGGAGATTCGCCCATCACTAGCATTAACTCTTATTTTCACTTTCAAGCTGTACAGAAAGTCCTGTGTATGCATTTCTTTCTGATAATTGAATTTACATTGACTTTTAATGGGAAATTAAAGTTGAAAGGTTTTGAAAAGATTGGGCAGCAGTTATTTATTGGAGAGTACTGGAAAGTTGAAAATACTATAAATATAAAGATGATTTTTTTTTGTTTAATTTCTGGCTGTTTTAAATTGTGCACTGATTGATATAGAAATGTATGTTCCTGCTTTATACTTAAATTAGTTTTTAGTTCTGGCCAGCCAGTTTTATGTGGTAAAATATTATTATTTACAAAGGACAATAAAATGAATTGTGTTTTTTAAAATAAATGTCACTGCTGGATGACTGTGCTCATATTGATTGTTATGTAATGGTAAGGACACGGATTTCTTGCACCTACCAACATAGCGCAAGGCACCCCGTGCCATTTTCTGGGGCATTATTTAGTTAAAATATGCACAAGCTTTTAGCTTATTATTTAGGTAGTAGTAGCTAAGTAGTTGTGGATTTAGGGAATGTGCAATCTGAGTTCTAAAATCTTAGGTTATTTGTTTCTTGTGGTCCTAGAGGGCTTGGTTAAATCATGTACTTTCTAGGATGCCAGGTGTTTTAAAGTTTAGCTGCCCCTTAAAATAGTACCGGTACTAGCATTTATTAATCAGAGACTACTCAAATGTAATGCTTTTGAAGAGTTTTCGTTAGCCTCCCCAATATTAGGGTTAAGGCACACTGAGCGTTTTGGGGAGATTGAGTCACCCTGGCGATTAATCGCATTGACTTTGTGGTGACCAATCTCCCCGAACGCATTCCCTCACTCTGCGCCTGGCTTAGATGAAAAATCGCCGGCACTAATCACGCAGCGATTCATATTACGAAGATGCAACTTCAAGCGACTTCAGAAAACGAATCGTTTCAATATTAAATACACCCAATAGGATTGTTTTGCCACCAATATAGATTTACGTAGCTTAATTATGATTGAGCACAATGATCTGTTTTTACAGAGCAAAATAAATACTAGAAAACTAGAATTTCTTTGCTTATATTTGACTCTATGGAAAATGGTGACGGTTTGTGAATAATAATCCTATACCTGTACAACCAGTATTATGCTTAAAGGGATTCTGTCATGATTTTTATGGATTTTTCTGGATGCCTCTGAGGAAGCCGATTCTATTGGCGAAACACGTCAGGCCTATCGATAGCAACATCAACATGGACTATACTTAGAACCACGAGGGAAGTAGAGGAAAGAACTTTTTTATTTGCCGGCACAACTATCACCCTGTACATCCATCTACGCGAAACTGTGGGGAAAAGTACCTTGTTTGAATGCGATTGAAGCTTTCATATAAATGTGAGTGTTATTTTACTATAATAAACAGAAGTACGCTATTACGTCTTTATGTTTTTTCCCTGGAGCTGAACACGAGGGAGACAGCAAAGGGGACAGCGGAAAATCACTGTTACATGCAACCCAGGGAGCGGGTCTTGTAAGTAGGCACTTTTTACCAATTAGGTGAAGGAGTCTATAAGTGAAAAAAAATCTCTTAACTCTTGGAGAAAGAAAACACACTTTCCATGGTTTAACAACTTTAATCTGCACGTGGTGTAAGATTGTTTAATTGAGAAATACTACACCATATTTTTATTGTGTAGTCTTTATTTCTAAATTACGCTGTTTACACTTCAAATAATTAACTCCCTTTGTTTACTGCTGTGGATAGGAATAGTCAGATGGTCCCTAACTTCATACTTATGAACAGCAGGGGGAGCTCCTGTCTTACTTACCAGCCATGCAGAACTCAAGCAGCTTTGTTTTTTGATCATTTATGATGATCTCTAAGAAGCCCAGACCACACTGAGCATGTGCATGTAGTCTAGTCTTGCAAATATGTATAACAAAGTTACAAGATGACAGCCCCTGTGGCCAACTTTGAAAGCAAAAATCATTTGTTTGATTAGGCTTGTGATGTAGTAAGTTCATGTTTATGTTTAGTATACAAAATACAGCATTTACACCTTATTCTATTTTAGACTTTCCTTGCCCTTTAAGGAGTAACAGGGGGTGGTGTGCAACTTGGGGGGTAGAACAGTGAAGTAGTGCCCGGTAAGTTCAGACTGTAGGCTGTAGAAAATGCCAGAGAGCTGCTACAAGATTTTATAGAAAGTCACTATTTACTGAGCCTGTGTGAGCTCTTTGTGTACATTAAATGTCAGGGCCTCAGTCTCAGTCTAGACCTGGTAGACCATTGGTTTCAATAAAACTTGTTACTGGCAACAATGTACCATAAATAGGGTTGGCCAGTAAAAATTATTCTTGCTTATTCTTGCTTAATGTAAACTAGTCGGTCGGTAAACGAGGTCGGCCCGAACCTGCATGACTCACGGTATCAGGTCATCCTGCACATCCCTTATGTAAACATACTGTATGAATAGACAGGCCTGTAATTTTTAAAAAGGTGCCAACCCATTTATATAGTAGATAATTCAGTGCATTTTTTTATTGTTGTTCGGGAGACTTTTATACACTTTCCACCTCCCCTGACCTTTTTCTTTCCATTGTTTCCTATGTTCTCTGTACTGCCCACTGCCACCCATATCACTTCTAGCATTCTACCATCTCCCTCCTTCCCTTTTCTCAGTATTTTGTATTAGATTTGCCAAGGAAATGTGGACATTTTCCGAAAGCATTAAGGTTCTCAGGTTCTTATCAGATATTCTGCATGCTGCTTATTGTTTTTAACCTTTGGATATTGCACAATTGACACTATGAGAAAAGAATCTGTGGGAACCATTGATCACTCTTGTATTACAATAACTAAACATGTAATTTGAACTGACTTTGGAGCAGTCAGCTGACAAGTTTGAAGTGCATCTGACTATAATCTACATGAATCAGTATCTGTAAAAATTTTAGAGAAGTTGTTAGAGGAACAAGTGTCTTTCATTTCTGCCCTCCTCCTGTCTTTTATTAAAAAATCATGATGGCATATACAAATGTTAGAAACATGCCTCACTATAAGCCTAAAAACAAGTATCATAGTTAAATCAATCACAAATCAATATGCTGCAAATCCTTTTGTACTGAATTAAAACACATCTTCTGTGCTGCTGTCAGTTATCCAAGCTAAAGTACTGACTAACAATATACTGTGTATAGAATATAAATGCTATAAATAGTCCTGTGTCCAGGAATGAGCCAAGCCTATATCTTGAAATATCTTTTGGAGCATAAGTCTAATTCTGGCACCAAAGGAACAATGCTGTTAACTTCTGCACTTTTCCCCCTCTAATCTGTGCCTGTTATCCACCCTCCCACTAAGAATGTAAGCTCTATGGGCAGGGACCTTCTTCCTACTGTATCTCTTACCACAGTAACGGAACAAACTGGGACAGGGCCCGGGTGCAGTCCATGCAGCCGAGACCCCCACCGCTTCCACAAACAATGTAGGTGGTGGACTAGGGCACTGAGGGGGTGTGGGTCCTGGTGCAGTTGCACCCTAGCCAGTTCCACCACTGTCTTACCACATAGAACTTGTGTGCCCTACCTTTTTGCATTATACTTTTATGCATTATACAGTGCACATGCACACCCATAACCAAGAACAGATAATCCTGTATCAGCAAGCTTTAATGTCAGAGAGTGTCACTCAGGCCCAGATTTGTGGAAAGGCCACCTAGGCCCAGGCCTAGGGTGGCAGGATTTTAGAGGGCGGCATGCTGCCGAGCTACACCCACATTGGTTCAGAAACACTGGGGATAGGATAGTTTTTTAGATTTCCCATGCAACAATCCCCATTGCTCCAGTCTTGATGATGAAAATTTGCGAATAAAGGGCAGAATATGGGGGCAACGAACGCCAGTGGGCCTAGGGGCACCCGCTATGTAAATCTGGCCATGGTGGCACCCGCTTAATCTTTTTCAGTGGTGGACTAGGGGTAGGCTGCTTATGAGGTTTATGCCTGCCACCCCCAAATTTTGCACCCTAGGCAAGTGCCTCTTCTATCTATACCTAGTTCTGGCCCTTGTTGTATGTATGCTATTATACCAGAAATCCTGGATGCATGGTTGACTACAAAGACATTGAAGCACACTTATTTTGGCAAAATTATTTCTCCCAACTGAAGCCTCTATTATCTTGCACCTCCGAAAACAATACTATTTTTCATTCAAATATTCTCCCCTTGGGGAGCTTCTAACGGAGGCAGCCATGTTTCTGCTTTGTTTGGCCTGTTTGATCTAGTGTTCAAATCCCCCTACCCGCCTCCTATTTCTTTTAATTGCTGAAGTCACATCTGAGTGGCCGAGCGGCGGGGGAGGGGGTTGCAGAGAGGTACAAGCAGGGATGCCTATACCAGGAGTGACCAAAAGGTACATCGAGAACTACCAGTAGACCTATAGCTGGTGATCAGTAGATCTCAAAACACTGTCAACAAACAGACTCTGTTTTATTCCTTTCATTCAGATAGTTATTCTGTTAAGGTTACATAAGAAATAGTTGATAATATTTAATGATAATAATACAATAATATCATAATAATAATACAATAAATAATTACATTCTTAAATATAGCAATTTTCATAAATCAATATAGTATTTCAGTAATACTAAATGCTAACAATGCTATTATGGATATAGATCAAAATGGTACAACGTCACTAGATAGATACTTAAAGTGTATAACACAAAGTAATGGAATATTTTTGTTTGATTTCTGCCCCAGGTGTGTTTCAGAAACTTTAAGTACTGTACCTGTGCTGTCCCATAGCTATTGCACAAACTGACTTTATATATATATATATATATATAGTGAGTAAACAAACAGAAGAAGAATGCCAGTAAACTAAAGCATGTACTGTACGGAGAGCTGCCAGCTATCACATGCTTTCGTTTTACCGGCATTCTTCTTCTGTTGTTTACTCACTATATAAAGTCAACTTGTGCATTAGCTATGGGACAGCACAGGTACCTAAAATTTCTGAAACAAACCTGGGGCAGAAGTCAAACAAAAGTATTCCATTATTTTGTGTTATACACTTCAAGTTTATATCTCTCTGTTGTATTTAGGTATCATTGGTTCTCTGTTTCAGTTGGTCTTTTCTTCAACAATGCATCAGCCGTGTTCTTTCCTCTCCTATTTTTTGCCATTGATCATCTCGTTGTGTTGTTGTACCCCTTTCAAGTTGACGTGCTGTACTATTTATTTTCTTTTATTTCATTTCTAAGCATATTGAACATTTGCTGACTCGTCTCTTCTAATCTTTTGTCTATTTTCTTCTTCCCAATTTTATAAATAATTTCCCTGCTTATTCTGTTTTTTTTCTTTTTCTCAGATATGTCCAGACCTGTCAAAGCCACCACCATTTTCCCTGGAGTAACCAGATTTTTGACTCCCTCGCCCATTCTCTGGCAAAAATCCAATTTGCACATGCACAGAAGTATTCAATGACATAAGAACAATCTGTGTGTGTGAAATGGACACTCAGGGACAGATTTACTATTGGTCAAATTTCTAATATAAAAAAATTCAAAATTCAACCAAGGGAATAGTGGGGAAGTAAAATCCTTCGGATTCGGCTATCGATATTCGAATTGAATATGCGAACGATTTTAATTGATTGATCAGATTTTTTATATTTGATCTCATGGAAGGATCGCCATTTCGGTAGCTTTAATCTGGTGAAGTAGGCGATCGAAGTATTGACCATTGAATTTTCGAATATTTGAATAAAATTTTTGAATAATATTTGAATTTGAATATTCGATGATCGAATTTGCCTAATTTGCATATTCAATGATTTCGAATTCGAATTTGATACAAATGTCTCAATGTCTCCAAGCAAGTCTCTACACATGCGTAGTGACAGTGTCAGACTAAGCCAGCAGGATACCAGGAATACTCCCAGTGGGCCCTCATGCTGCTTAACATTTGATCTATTTCATGTCCATTCCCTATTTCTATGAGAACAAAGACGCTAAATAGATGGAATAATAGATTATAGTATGTAAAGAAAAGAGACTAAAAGAGGAGCGTGAGGAGAGGAAGAATAATAGTACTGAGAGTGGGCCCCTGGTCTAAGGTTTTTTTGGTGGGCCCCTGGTCTAAGGTTTTTGGGTTGGCCCTCCAGGTGACATCACTTCTGGTTTACAAAAACTTTCAGCAGTGTGCTGCATGAGCTGCAGTTCCCCCATTAAAGGGGTTGTTCACCTTCAAGTTAACTTTTAGTATATTGTAGAAGGGCCAATTCTAAGAAAGTTTTCAATTGGTCTTCATTATTTATTTTTCATAGTTTTTTAATGATCTGCAATTTTCTTCTGTTTCTTTGCAGTTTTCAAATGGGGGTCACTGACACTATCTAAAAACAAATGCTCTGTAAGGCTACAAATGTATTGTTATTGCCACATTTTATTACTTATCATTGTATTCGGTCCATCTCCAAGGAATCAGAAAGAAAGAATCGTTGAATGTAGAAGAAAGAATGAAAGCTGAAGAAACAGTCATAAGACTCATTCAACAGAGATTCTACAGTGAAGAATTAAAGAGACTTAGTCAAGAACCTAAAAGGCTTCCAAACAACCACCCATTGTATAAGCTGAATCTTGTTCTGCAGGATGGTATACTGAAGGTGGGAGAGAGACTGGAAAATGCATTGTTACCCGGCAGAGTTAAGCATCCAGCAATTCTACCCAAAAATTCTACCTTCACAAGATTGATTATTAATCACTACCACAGCAAATCCTTGCATCAAGGAAGAAGCTTTACCCAAAGCTGTTTGAGAGAAGGTGGTTACTGGATAGTGAAAGGAAGCAAAGTTATAGCAAAGTACATAAGCAAATGTGTAACCTGTAGAAAGACACGTAGACCTACAGAAGAACAAAGAATGGCTGATCTACCGGCTGATCGTGTAAACCCATCAACACCATTTCTTTATAGCGGAATGGATTGTTTTGGCCCATTTATCACCAAACAGAACCGCAAGGAGTACAAGAGATATGGACTAATATTTACTAGTCTAAGCTCCAGAGCAATTCACCTGGAAATGTTGGAAGATATGTCAACTGACGCATTCATCAACGCCTTAAGATGTTTCATAGCCATTAGAGGATGCAACTAGTTGGATGCAACATGTATTCTGTTGGTGGATAGCGGTGCGGGCACTCTAGCTCTGGACTCTGGCCTCCCACCATGCATCTCTTTCTCTCTCTAGGGATTGCAGGAGGGTTGGCACTCTTTCTCTGACTATCTTGCCTTGGCCGTACTGCCACTTTAAGAGTCGGCTGCAGTCTGACTAATGCACACGTTCTATGGCCTGTATGGTAGCTCTGCTTCTCTAATGCGCTCTTTACTGTGCAAGATGAGGAACACTATTGCTTTGCCCTCTGAGGTTAATAGTTCCCCTGTGGCAGGCGCAGCACCACTTAGTGCCTTGTGCGCTGTGGCATTAGAAGAATTATGAAATGACTCTCTCTTTAGTCTAATCAGACTGTCTATTACTATGTAATTCCTCTAGCACCGTTAGAAACAGTAGGTTTAAAGAGCACACCAAATACTTTTTAAATAACTTCTTTAATAACTTCAACTTTCTTCTTATAACACTGCTGCTTATGCAGCGGATTTTCTGTGTACGAACACGTGGTGAATAAAATCACAAAAGGCGGTTGAACAGTTCAGTCTTGTCAGATAACATAAGATGGTGGATATCTTTGACGCTCAGTTAGGTATAGCACTTTGATATAGCACTGTGCTTTTGCTTTATAATAGCAGAAAGCAATTCGCTTTTATATTTATATTTGTATTTGGTTTGTAATTGTACTGTAATTGATCTTTAATTGTCTTTAATTGGTGGAACTGTAAGTAAGCACATATACAGATTCAATATACAGACCT
>CM044446.1:14879539-14906100 GCA_024363595.1 Xenopus borealis | reverse complement strand
AGATCCGACTTGACAGCCCCCTAGCGATGTTGCCTAGGGGGCTGTCCTCCTTCCAATCTCAGCCACCAAATAACGTACGGAGTACGTGCTTGGCGGTCTGAGCCTTTAACCGTCAACACGTACCGGGTACGTGCTTGGTGGTTAAAGGGTTAAAAGGTTTCTGTATGGTGTAACACAGGGCTTGATAAAGGGCCTTTTGCATATGGGCTTAATAAATTTTAATCTTTGAACACTATTGCAATCTTATTTGGTGTGCTGCTGTTATCTTCCTGACCCATGCTACATGTACAGGCGAAAAAGTAACCCTAAAAAGTTTGTTAAATATATTAATAGTAAAAAGATGCAGGTTGAGAGTGTTGCTCCATTAAATAATGGTACCAGTATGGTTGTAACCGATACAGAAAAGGCAAATGTGCTAAATCAGTTTTTTTCTTCAGTGTATACAATAGAGTCTGAGTTCCCAGACTCGCTTAATAGATGCACTGACTCAGCTCAATCTAATCAGTGGCTGACTCAGGATATGATCAAGCTTTAATAAAAATTAATGTATACAAGGTGCCAGGGCCTGATGGTATACACCCACCCACAGCTTGGTTCAGTTTTAGACCCTTATTCCCTTATTTCTGATTTTCTCAGATTCACTTTCATCTGGTATAGTACCTATGGATTGGAGGAAAGCTGATGTCATCCCCATATTTAAAAAGGGATTACGATCTCAGCCTGGCAGTTATAGGCCAGTAAGTTTGACATCGGTGGTGGGCAAATTATTTGAAGGCTTGTTAAGAGATCACATTCAAAATTTTGGCCTAGTGAATGGCATTATGAGCAGCAATCAGCATGGCTTTATGAAGGAGAGGTCATGCCAGACAAATTTGATTGCTTTTTATGATGAGGTAAGTAAGATGCTGGACAGTGGGGGGGCAGTAGATGTGATCTATTTGGATTTTGCCAAAAAGCGTTTGATACCGTGCCCCACAAACAACTGCTTTCTAAACTAAGGTCTGTTGGTCTTAATGAAGTTGTTTGCACATGGATAGGAAACTGGCTACAGGATCAGGTACAGAGGGTGGTTTTTAATGGTACATTCTCTACTTGGAGTAAAGTTCTTAGTGGGGTCCCTCAGGGCTCGGTATTGGGTCCACTTTTATTTAACTTCATTCATTAATGACTTAGGGGAGGGTGTTGTAAGTAATGTATCAGTGTTTGCAGAAGACACAAAACTATCCAGTCCAATTAATTCCATCCAGGATGTGGCATCCTTGCAACAGGATCTTGACAAACTGGCAATCTGAGCAGCTAAGTGGCAAATGAGATTTAATATTGATAAATGAAAAGTCATGCACCTGGGATGTAAAAATATTCAAGCCACTTATACCCTTAATGGGACTGCACTAGGCAGATCCATTATGGAAAAGGACCTTGGAGTCCTTGTAGATGATAAACTTGGCTGTAGCAAGCAATGCCAGTCCGCAGAATCAAGGGCCAATAAGGTCTTGAGCTGTATTATAAAACGGGCATAGAGTCACGGGAGGTGGGGGTCATTCTTCCACATTATAGAGCACTTGTAAGGTCACATCTAGAATATGCCGTACAGTTTTGGTCTCCCTCACTCAAACAGGACATTATTATATTAGAGAGGGTACAGAGAAGGGCAACTAAGCTGGTAAAAGGTATGGTAAATCTTAGCTATGAGGAAAGACTGGCCAAATTGGGGATGTTCACGCTGGAGAAGAGGCGCTTAAGGGGTGATATGATAACTATGTATAAATATATAAGGGGATCATTTAATAATCTCTCTAATGCTTTATTCACCAGTAGGTCTTTCCAGCTGACACAAGGTCACCCATTCCGTTTAGAAGAAAAGAGGTTCTGCCTAAATAGGTTTTTTTACAGTGAGAGCTGTGAAGATGTGGAATTCTCTCCCTGAAACTGTTGTACAAGCTGATACATTAGATAGCTTTAAGAAGGGGTTGGATGGCTTTTTAGCAAGTGAGGTAATACAGGGTTATGGAAGATAGCTCATTATACAAGTTGATCCAGGGACTAGTCCGATTGCCTTTTTGGAGTCAGGAAGGAATTTTTTCCCCCTCTGAGGCAAATTGGAGAGGCTTTGGATGGGTTTTTTTGCCTTCCTCTGGATCAACTAGCAGTTAGGAAGTTAAAATTTAAAAAAAGGTTGAACTTGATGGACGTGAGTCTTTTGTCAGCCTAACTTACTATGTTACTATGTTACTATGTGTGTGTGTGTCATACTCTGTCTGCCCCATGATACAAATTTTGTGCCATACTCTGCTTGCCCCATGCTCCCTGTGGGTGCCATACTCTGTCTGCCCCATGCTCCTGGTGTGCCATACTCTGACTGCCCTATGCTCCCTATGCGTGTCATACTCTGCTCATCCTATGCTTCCTGGGTGTACCATACCATGCATGCCATGTGCTCCTTGAGTGTGCTCTATCTGTGTTTGCCATACTCTGCCTTCCCTGTGATCCATGTGTGTGCCTTTCTCTGCATGTGGAACATAAGCCTGGTATTTGTTCTGGGGGTTTGTTAGCATTTGGAAATTGTTAGGGGCACCTAAGGTGTTTAATCATGTGCTGGGGGGTACTCTATTATCCACAGGGGAAGAGGAGGAATATGGATTTAAGGGTATGTCTTAATATGACAACTTTTTTTACATACTGTATGAGTGATATCCCTGCAGTGAGCACCAACCATTTGTGTTTTTTGGTGTGCTATTAATGTGAACATGGACTTGTGGTAACATGGGCATAGTTTAAAATGGGTATGGTCTAAAAACAGGTAGTGGCTAACACTGGCTTCCATTATTGGCCCTCCAATATGTAGACCAGAAAATTCCGGACCTTGGTACCACAGAAGTTGGACAGCACTGACTTAAGGTCAAGGGAGCCCAAGGCAAGCCCCTGTTTGATCCCCCAAACCAGCTTTCCTGTTTGTTTCTTTGACTCTGCATCTTCCACTGCCCACTACCAGGGCCGGCTGTACCAAGTGCGGGGCCCAATTGGAACCATTTTGGTGGGGGCCCCCTAGAAGGAACTTTACTGTCTGTTGCAGGTTCACAGAGCTGGATGGGCAAATAGTGCCTGCTTTCCCCTCTGTCCAAGTGATGGCTGCCAGTTGGGGATGGGGGTAGGCTGGGCAACTGGGGAATTAAGGGAATAGTAATCAGAGCTCGCACTGGAGCGGGGCCCCCATAAGTGCGGGGCCCAATTGGGCCTAATTGGTCCAATGTGCTTAAAACCGGCACTGCCCACTACAGTCCCCACTCTGAGACATTCAGTGTGCCGGACAGCACAAAACTAGGGGAAGGCAGGTATATTGCCTGGCATCCTCCCAGAACTGTGCCCTAGACATGTGCCTTTTCTGCCTACCTCTTGTACTGGCCATGTTTCTGCCTACACCTAACTCTAATGGTACCCTGTGATATACAATCCTAAGGGAACAACTTTTGTTTTTGATTTAAAAATGCATATTGTTTATGAATCAAGAATAAATTCCCTTGGAATTTTTATATTTGACATATCAGTACCTTTTATTTGGTTTCTAAAAAAACACACTGGACAAAACTGTATATTGTGCGTGTCTAAATTTGAGCAGTCAATCTAAAAAAAAAAAAAAACCCTGGCTTGGAATGAATAATTTTTAGTTTTGTCATTTCCCTTTCTAACTATTTCTCTGTTTCATTCTCTGCCTGGTTTGGGCACTACATTCCAGATCAGCCCTGCTGCTACAGTATGCCTGGCTTGCAGAAACTGATCTTCTTTATCCTAGAGCCACCTACAGGGACTTTCCTGTAAAGTTGTAGCCCCATAGCACTCAGAGCATGCAAAAATACACATTGATTAAAGGTTCTGGTATCGGTTGTAGGCGGAAAACACTCCCTTGCAAGGGTGGGAACAATGGACATTGGAAGAGGGAGGGTACTATGAGAGAGGAGTTATTTATTTATGGAACAGCATGGAGGAAACATGTTAGGGGTGCCCTGTGTTTTTCCTAGAGTGGAACAGGCAGCCACTATTATTCTCCGATGGATATGGAAGTAAGAATGGACATGCTACAGGAAGAGAATCATGTTACAGAGATTCGTGCTACGCAAGGCAAAACTCTCAGGCGACTGAAATCCGTTGTTACCTGCTGCGTCTTGGGACTCTGTATCCTGGCAGTCTTTATAGTTTATCTGATGGTTCAAGGGTTCATGCTGTACCAAGAACTAAAGGGGATCTATCAGGTAGAGTAAGATAGATGTGTAAAGACAATTAATGACTTTCTCACATGCTCACTCTACATATCAGTAGTTTCCTTCATGATCCAGAATCCAAAATCGAAGAATGTTCATGTATTTTTTTATTTTTTTTATTTAGAACACAGGGAATATACTGTAATAGGAGGCAGAGAGCAAACAGATCCACTCAGCTTAGCTTGTCTGATATAAAAATATAAGGACCAACACTTCAATTTGGAAATCAGTGCTATTACTCACATATTTTGCAGCATCCAAGTAAATGTTAAATGTGGCACAACATGTAATTAATAGCACTGAAGTAAAATAGGAATGGCAGTCCTTCTTATGTATATATTTTAATTTGGACCATGCACTTTTCCACTCTATGCAGTCAGTTCAGAGTGTGGACAGTATATATTGTTGCTTATTTGTAATGCTTAGACAAAGCCAAGCAATTATATTCTGTCATTGTTCTGCTTATCATCTCCCAGTGAATATCAGCCTTAACCCAGGACTTCCTGAACAGAGAAATCATAATGTTTAGTGTAAATTAACTTATTTAAAAGGGCTTGGTCACCATTGAGTCAGCTTTCAGTATGATGCAGAGTGATATTCTAAGGCAATTTGCAATTGGTTTTCATTTTTTATTATTTGTGGTTTTTGCTATGTTTATCAAGCATTTTATTCAGCAGCTCTCCAGTCTACAATTTCAAAAATCTGGTTGCTAGGGTCCACATTACCCTAGAAACAATGCATTGATTAGAATAAGAAACTGGAATATGAATAGCAGCAGAAGAAAATGGCAAAGAATTGAAAAATTATAACAACTAAATAATTAGGACCAATTGAAAAGTTACGTATAAGTCTTTATTCTATAGACAATTTCCTTTGATTTTCTCAAATGCTTTTAGCTTTCAATGCAGTATGTGTGTGTGAGTGGGGAGGGTGTGCTCTGTTGTGGCATTTTACTGCATGGTATGCCTGGTGTAATGATAGGGTTGCAACATGGCCACCTGCCCAGTGAAATAAAGGTTACATCTTAGCATGATAAATTTATATATACTGTATCAGGTATGGGACCTATTATCCAGAATGCTCGGGACCTGATGGTCTTTCTGTAATTTGGATCTTCCTACCTTAAGACTACTAGAAAATCATGTAAACATTAAATAAACCCAATAGGCTGGTTTTACTGCCAATAAAGAGTAATTATATCTTAGTTTGGATTAAGTACAAGCTATTGTTTTATTATTACAGTGAAAAAGAAAATAATTGTTTAAAATTTGGACTATTTGCTTATGTGAGACGGCCTTTCCATAGTCTATGTGAGACAGCCTTTCCATGATTCGGAACTTTCTGGATAACCTGTATACTCTATATCATTCTTAGCAACTTTTTAATTGAACTTCATATTTTTATGTGCCCTCTTCTTTCCAGCTTCATTTCCAGCTTTCATATGGGGGTCACTGACCCTTTCTAAAAAAAAAAAAAAAAAAAAAAAAAAGACCAAATGCTCTGTAAGGCTACACATTTATTGTTATTGCTATTTATTATTACTCGTGTTTTATTCAGGACCTCTCCTTTTATTATTTCCCCTTCTTATTCAAATCAATGTTACTAGGTTAAACTGTACCCTTAGAAACTAGACTGCTGAAATTGTAAACAGTAATTATATATGAATATCTTTCTCTGCATCATACTAAAAGTTAATTTAAAGGGTAACAACCATTTTAACAGCTGCACTACTGTTCTGGTGGTACTGTTGGTTGTACTATATTCCTCCTTGCTTGTGCTTATTACCACGAATACCCAGAAATTTAAGGTGTGGCAGATAATTGTGAAATCTTCCCTGTCATGGGAAAAAAATTTTTTTCAAAATGCATCAGTTAATAGTGCTGTTCCAGAAGAATCTGCACTGCAATCCATTTCTCAAAAGAGCAAACAGATTATTTTATATTTCATTTTGCAATCTGACATGGGGCTAGATATTTTGTCAATTTCCATGCTGCCCCAAGTCATGTGACTTGTGCTCTGATAAACTTCAATCACTCTTTACTGCTGTACTGCAAGTTGGAGTGATATCACCCCCTCCCTTTCCCCCACCCAGCATCCTAACAAAAGATTAATGAGAAGGTAACCAGATAACAGCTCCTTAACACAAGATAACAGCTGCCTGGTAGATCTAAGAACAACACTCATGAGTCCCACTGCGTACTATTCAGTTACATTGAGAAGGAAAAAGAACAGCCTGCCAGAAAGCAGTTCCCTCCTAAAGTGCTGGCACAGTTCACATGATCAGGGGCAGCTGGGAAATTGACAAAATGGCTAGCCCCATGTCAGATTTCCAAACTGAATATAAAAAAATCTGTTTGCTCTTTTGAGAAATGGATTTCAGTGCAGAAGTCTACTGGAGCAGCAATATTAACTGATGCATTTAAAAAAAAAAAAACATGTTTTCCCATGACAGTTTCCCTTTAAGAAAACATTTTACTCTCCGGATATAAAATGTTGATCCCTGTGTGGCTAATTCATTAGGAAGTTTCTGTATCTCCTGTAAGTATTCTAACTATTTAGCAAAACGATGTAGCAAACAAAAGTGGGCTGATGACAAGACAAATATATTCACTAGAAGCGTTCGTCCTACATAGATGAACAGATTCAGTACTGAGCTATTGTATTCAGGGAACGGCAGTGCAGTGACTCCCAAGGGTACAAGGAGAAGGTAACACAGGGGGTTATGACTTGGAATGGAGCCTAGGACTGTTCTAATTCCAATGATCTTGTACTAAAAACAATGTACAATACAGAGGGTGAGTTTGAGACAGTACAGGTATCGGATCCGTTATCTAGGAAATTTCTGAATTACAGAAAGGCCATCTACCATAGACTCAGTTTTAACCAAATAATTTTTAAACATAATGTCCTTTTTCTAATAAAACAGTAGCTTGTACTTAATCCAAACTAAGATATAATTAATCCTTATTGGAGGCAAAATCAGCCTATTGGGTATATTTAATGTTTACATGATTTTCTAGTAGACTTAAGGTATGAAGATCCAAATTACAGAAAGATCCCTTATCCGGAATACCCCAGGTCCTGAGCATTTTGGATAACAGGTCCCATACCTCTACTATAGAGGGGAGGACTTTTGCACAAGTGCAGATACCCATAGCAACCATTCACATCTTTGACTTCAACTTCTAACTGATAGTGGACTGAGAAAAACAGCTGAATGGTTGTTATGGGTAACTGCACGTGTGCAATCGAGCACCTATGTGTAAAATGATCTGTCCAATCAACACAGCCTGATTCTGAGGAGAGTGACCTAAAAAGAAGGTTTACTGTTGAATTTAAATTTTATGTGTTATAGAAATACACATTCTGAGCAGCTTTTCAGCTGGTCTTCCCCTTTTTTTGTTTTACTTTATGGGATAGGAATTAAAGGTATGGGACCTGTTCTGCAGAATGCTCAGGACCTGGGGTTTTCCGGTAATTTGGATCTGGTTTTGATAAAGTAAAATAAAATAGGGCTGGTTTTGCCTAAAATAAGGATTAATTATATCTTAGTTTGGATCAAGTACAAGCAGTGGCGTAACTACCAGGGGTGCAATTGCCCATCTGAGCCACATATAATGGTTATGGCAGGTTTATCTAGGGGGAAATTTTACAGGGGGGCCAAGATGCCCATACTGTACCGGGGCCCACCAGGGAGTAGTTACGCCACTGAGTACAAGTCACTGTTTTATTATTACAGAGAAAAAGGAAATCATTTTTAAAATTTTGGATTATTTGGATAAAATGGAGTCTATGGAGCAAATTCACTTAGAAGTGAAGCTGCGCTAGCCTAGCGTTCGCCCCACTTTGCCGCACTTCATCTGGCGAATTTTCGCCAGCGCTCGTCTAATTCACTATGAAGCAAACTTACATTCATGTAAGCGAACGGTAGCGAAATTGCACTAGCGAAAATTCGCCAGACAAAAGCAGTTGCGCTAGTGAAGGCTAATTTGCATATGGTGGGAACTTGTAAGTTTGAATGGAGTAATATGTTACACTTCAAACATTACACTACTCAAGCCCAGGGAACCCTAATAAAGCCTAATCTAGTTGTTTTATTGCCCTACACATGTGCCCATAGTCTAGTATATTTGCCCTGTGTTAAGAAATTAAGGGGGGAGCAGGGTACCCAAAAAAAAAATTTCGTTCATTTTTTTTCTATCACCCTACACTAAGGAAAAAAACGCCAGCGTTTTTTTTTGGGACAGAAAAAATTTAAACTTTTTTTTTACAAAATCTCCTATCTACTCTATCTACTCTATTGCACTTCGCCTTCTCTAACCTGGCGAAGCTAAAAAAATGTGTCTTTGACCGGTCTATACAAAATCTCCTATCTACTCTATTGCACTTCGCCTTCTCTAACCTGGTGAAGTGAACTCTGGTGAAAGGGCTAACGTTCAGAAAAATGACTAGCTTGGTGAATTTATGAATTTTCGCCCCCTTCGCCAGAGTGCAACTTCGCCAGCGTTAGGGTGCGAAGTTGCGCTAGACTATCTACATCTGGACTTAGTGAATTTGCGAAGTTACGATTTGCACTAACGCTGGGGAATTTTAGTGAATTTGCCCCTATGGGAGACGGCCTTTCCGACTTTCTGTATAACGGGTTTCAATTCTCAATTCAGCATCGGTTCCTAAATATTATTAATCTTATTGATGTTGTGAGTCTAGTATAGACCGGTCAAAGACACATTTTTTTTAGCTTTCAGTCAGATTGTTATATACAGTATAGAGAGCTGCATTTTAGGATTTAAACTAATGAGCCATATATCAAATCATGATACAAGAACGGGATATGTTTTTAGTATACAAACTTTTTGGACAGTTTTTACAATGTTATTGTTTTTAATAAGTAACATTAAAGATTGTAACTAATTTTAAAAAGTTAAGGATTGTAATAAATTTTAAACATTGTATTCTAATTATACACCCATAGGGGTCACTCTTCACTTGGTGTATTTAAACCGACTGTTTGTTTTGTAAAAGTTGCCTATGATTAAGGGATGGTTTCCCGAAACGCGTAGGGCATTGGTTCCCGAATAAACCTGTTCCTGATCAGAGTGCTGTCTTTTCCTTGGATTTTGCGAAGTATTCTAGCAGGGGGACGCTGCTGACTGAGCACCTGACCAGAGGAACGATAGTGAGCTTTGAGCGGTTATTTTTGTCTATTTCATAACGGGTTTCATACATGTATTTCCTGCCTATTTCCAAACTGCAGCTGTATTTCCATCTAGTTTTTGGGTGTCTGTGACTCCAATCTACTAAATGAGAACTCCCTGTGAGTAATTGTTTTCAAACTGCTGCTGGTTATTAGGGTTATTAGCCTCTCTGCTGCTTCCCTCTCTGCTGCTCTCTCTGCTGCTCTCTCGGCTGCTTCCCTCTCTGCTGTTCTCTCGGCTGCTCTCTCGGCTGCTCTCTCGGCTGCTCTCTCGGCTGCTCTCTCGGCTGCTTCCCTCTCTGCTGGAGCTGGAGACGCAGTTGGGGATCATCTGAGCCCAATAATTCTAGAGCTCGTTGCAGGGCAGAATTCCTGTCTCCCTGTACTGCTTTGCTGTGGGTATCCTCACCCAGGAAGGATCCAGGGACAGAGTTCATCTCTGGGGTAGCTTGAACCATAGGGTTCCCCAACTCAGGTGTGTGGTTCTGCTGTTGCTGATCATCCTCCAGCAATGCGCAAATTAGCATTTCCTTAGATTTAGCCATGGTATCAATACCTCTCTGCTCACAGAGGTCGATAAGAGCTTCCTTGCTCTGTCTTTTGTAGAAGGTTGCCATATTTCTCAACTAGCCAAATAAAATATAGAAAAGAAAAACAGGGAAGGGAAAACTGTTTGCTTGTATGTTTTTAAATTAAAATATGCACTGAGTTTTATCTTTGAGGACTGGTTATCCTTGCATGGATGCAGTCCTTTGGTGCAAGGGTTAATTAGATAATCCAAGCACTAATGCTCTAAAATTAAAAATATCCCACCGCTTATTGCCACCAATTGTCACGAAAAACGCCACTCACAGGCTCTAGTGATGGGCGAAACTCCCGCGTTTCGCTTCGCCGAAAAATTTGCGAATTTTCAGAGAAATTCGCGAATTGGCGAAAAATTCGCGAAACGAGTCGCGCGTCGTTTTTGGCGGCGAATTTTTCGGCGCGAATTTTTCCTGCCGTTTCGCAAATTTATTCGCCAGCGGCGAATCGCGGGAATTCGCCGCGAATTCGCCCCTGGCGAATAAATTCGCCCATCACTAACAGGCTCACGTGACAAAGCATGCAACTGTAAAAGGCTACGCAGTTCCTTACTAACCTGCAGTCACACCCAAACAGTCCCAACATGCAAAACTTACACGCTGCCGCAAGCACTCAGCTCCTGACACTCTGACACTAGAGACTTATCCCATTATGCTTTCTAGCTAAACACTATGACGTTCACTCTAGCAGACAGGTCAAGGCAATTAACAGACGACACAAAATTCCCACACCAGCAGACAAAGTATCAAGCATGCACAACTTTCCTTCTAACTGGCAAGAGGGGTTCACATACATTTAAAGTGTGTACTTTTCCTCAAGTAAAAGGTTTGTTTTAGAGCAACAAAGACAAACTCCTTAAATTGCAGATTTAATGGCCCAAAGGGGACAGTGCATAAAATATATATTAAAAAAATACAGTTACAACTAACATACACAGCAGAAAACAGTTATAAAATAAAAAGGGATAAAAATTCAGAAACCTACATACATCACATAAAGAGGGATCTTATATGAGTCCTGTTCCGGGGGAACGGAGGAAATAACGACATATACCTCCCAAGCAGCTTGGTCCCCAAAGGCATATATCTTCTCAGTTACCTGGACCCTTGATATCCAGATTGGGAATGGATAGGTCACGCCCCCATCCAATGAGAAAGGTGGGGGGCGGGTCACCAATTTACAACAGGCTGTTCTGGAGATAAAGATTTTCCATTCAGCCTAAACTATTTGGGGGTATATAGCAGTATCATGAAATGATAAATATTAGCTAGGAAATTTAATTATCTATCCATAGAGACCAAACACCCCAGGACTAACCTATATTATTCTGTCATCAGAATATCTGTTAACACTGACAGGGATCATCCTAATGTGGGAGTGTTTGGACTCCTTGAGAAGTCCTAGCTATAAGGTAACTAATGGCTGTGGTGATTCCTGTCTATATTTAGAGGATATTGGAGTTATGAGCATAAAACAATATTACCTCTAAATCTGCCCTGAGAAAGACCACTCCACTATAGCACAGGTATGATAATTGGGTTTTCATTCTCCTAGCCAGATAGTCTGTCCTTGTGTCATTTAGTGGGTATTTGTGAATTACCTCCTGCTGTGAGGTTTCCTCAGAATGTGGATTCTAGAGGGCTTATTGCATTTGGATATAGTGGAAACCCTAACCCTTATTGTTCCATCATGACAGTCAGCTTTTAGGCTCAAGGGCACATATTGAGTAGTAGGTCTGGTTGGGGAAAAATAATACTATATCTTTAATGCCCACTATGCTGCCGGCACTAGGTGTTCCATGTTTCCTTATATGCATGCACTATATGGGAGAGTCTCCTGGCAAGGTTGTTGTGGGCAGGGTCAGACTGGAGCCTTGGGGGGCACACTGGGGCTGCAGAATGAAGGGCCCTCCTGGCATCAATAAAAAAATCAATAATTAAAACCAATTGAAAAGTTGCTTAGAATTAGTCATTTTATAACATACTAAAAGTTAACTTAAAGGTGAACCAATGTTATTCAATAGAAAGAAAGTTAAGTTCTAGATGCACTTGCTCAGGCAGGTATTTCAGTACAAACAGAAAATTAAACGTTCTGGAATGTGTCTGGCATTACTGTAAGAATGGGCAAGGCCTGCTCAGAACTCTGTTAAGATTTGGTGTGTCAGGGGGTGGGGTTGATTTGGGAATGTTGGCAGCCATGGGTATGTCTGGAAATTGATAAAACAATGTTAACTCTTGTGTCCTTGTTTCACTCCACTAGTTTCTCAAGGCAGCGAGATTTCTGGTGCCTACCTGATGTGTGCTGCTTGCTGTAGTTGGAAGATATCTAGCAATATAAGGCTAGTAACATCATGAAATTAAAATTCTGTATTTTTAAAGGGGTGTTTCACCTTCAAGTTATCTTTTAGTATATTGTAGAAGGGCCAATTCTAAAAAAAACTGTTGAATTGGTCTTTGTTATTTATTTTTCATAGTTTTTTTAATGATTTGCAATTTTCTTCTGTTTCTTTGCAGCTTTCAAATGGGGGTCACTGACACCATCTAAAAACAAATGCTCTGTAAGGCTACAAATGTATTGTTATTGCCACTTTTTACAACTTATCATTCTATTCAGTCCCTCCCCTATTCATATTCCAGTCTCTTATTCGAATCAATGCAGGGTTGCTAGGGTAATTTGTACCCTAGAAACCAAATTGCTGACACTGCAAACTAGAGAGCTGCTGAATAAAAAGCTAAATAACTATAAAACCATAAACAATAAAAAATTAAAACCAATTGCAAATTTTCTCAGAATATCACTCTCTACATTATACTAAAAGTTTACTCGAAGGTGAACAACTCCTTTAAGGTTCTTTTTTTAATTTTTATAAGAAAATATCTGTTATTTGCAAATGTGGGCTTCAGAATTCAGCCAGTGAATTTTTTTACAAAAATAGACCATAATGTGCGTAATGTAATAAACAATTTCAAGGGTTCCCAGGTGTAGTCAACTAATTAGATGCTTGTTTATAAAATGTCGACCAATAAATGCTAATTGTTGATTGGTGCCTATGGTTAACAGATCTAAATCAAGCTGTGCACAATATAGGCCAGATTAAATTAAATGAGAAAGCGTTATTTTAGGGCTCTTACACACAGGCGTTTTATGCATTTAACACGTTTAAACTAATTTGCTAATTGATTCCATTATATTCTGTCTGTGTTCTGAGTTGCTTTTTACTCAGTTTGTGTTTCGTTGCGTTGGTTTAGACACAACATGCTGCATTTCTTGCACTTGACGTGTTCAGCTATTAATAAAATAGAGGTTGCATTTGGCATGGGCAAAAAACATTAAAAAGACACATACAAATGCAATATATGCAGTTTTTTCACCCTCAGCGTGCATTTAAAAAAACAGTGTGATCCAGAAAGAAGGGGGGGAGGGGTTAGTGCCCTGGGGGTTGAATTTCCCTTTAAGAGCAAATTTCCGTCTGCGAAGGCTTCTCCACACGTCGCACCACTTCACCAGGTGCAAATTCGCTACCACTACTCTAAATCACTAAAATGCGAAGTTGCATTTCGGCAGCCGAACTCTGGCGAAGTTTCACTAGCGTTAATTTGTCAGCGCAAGATTTCATAGTGAACTTTCAGTAACGTTCGTCTTTGCCTAGCGGAATTTCATTAGTACTCTCACTCTTAGCTCAATTTGAATTGGGAGGGTACATATCTGTCATATACATGTCTTTATTAGAGATGTTGGTGCAAATTTTTGAAGTGGCCACTTATTATTAAAAATGTCCAAGGAAGCAAAATAAGATCAAAAGAGATCCTCTAATGCCCTAGACATGAACCCACCATAAAATAAATGGGGCATGACCCTCAATGGTTAAAAAAAAAGTTCAAACTAAATTTTTTAAAGACAACCCCACTTTAAAATATGAAAAAACACTAGCATTATTTATAAATTTTCGCCATATTATTATTATTATGTATTTCAATAGTGCCAACTTATTTCGTAGCACTGTGGCATAGGATGTAGCTTCATATTATAAGTTAGCCTTGTCTAAAGTGGTGAAGGAAACTTTGGCGAAAGGGGTAACATTCTGTAAAACGTACACTTTAGTGATTTTGCATAGTAACAATTGTTTGATTGAGTAAAAATTCGCCTGGTGATTGGGAGTGAAAATTCATTAGTGATGTCTTTCTCTAGCAAATTGTCTTCTAGGCCTGTTAGTAAATTGCCGATGCCCCTGTGGATTGGATTTCTGACGAATATTCGATAGCGACAGCCACTTCGTCCTTTCGTAAGTCTGCCCCTTTATGTTTTAAACAGGGATTCTCATAGAATTACATCTGGCTTTATGGGAAAACATAGAATTTAGCGACCACATCCCCAAACTGAATCTGGGATTTGGTTCATCACCAATAGAATTGAATAAAGGGATAAGCTTTTATCATCAAATTGAACACATACATTGTAACTAATTTAGTATTGCCAGGTCTACCCAGGTTTTACCCATAGCAGCCAATCAGATATTTGTTGTAAACAGTTAATGACTACTTGGTGGTTGCTTTTGGTTACTAGATTAAATGGAAACCTTGAGAATGTGTGACCACCATAGCATTGTAAATAATATTACAATTGTTTATTTGCAGCAGTGCGTCAACCAATACCAGTGACTTAGAATATAGTTCTCATGTATACAGTAGTGCAGGTATATAAATAACAGCAGATAACTGATTGTTAATGTTTCCTGCATGGATGAAGATTTGTAGGTTGTCTGACTAATCTCTGAGTTATTTATGTGGGAAAATCACTGCATATCCCATTGTAGTAAAAGAATAGAACAAGGGACTTTACAAAACTCCAGGCTGTGAAATCCAGGACCTAGTGCTATCCGCCTGAGAGGAGATATTACCTAGTGAGAGGGTAACTATCCTGTGAAGCCTGAATCATTGGTGCAGGCTATTTGTATTGCATATTGTCTATATCATCCAACTGGAGGGGGTTATCAAAGTCTCCTACTACTCTTCAGTTCAATAAATCAGTTCAAGTTTACTGCAAAGAACTGTGTCTGACTGAATCTCCTGCTGCACTGAACAACAGCAGGTACCGGGAGTTGCAGGGAGTTGCACGGGTATGCTGGGGATCCTGGGCACAAATTAAGCAGTTAGCCGGGTCACACACATTCCACAAATCCACAGCTAAAGTGCATTCAAGGTTTTGCAACACCACTATATTATTAGCTGATCCTTATCTGACAGCTTAACATCCTTTCCCCACTTGTTCTGCTCAGTTCCAGTGAACACATTTACATTCCAATTCTCCTTGTTTCAGAACCACTTTCCCCTCATGTGTTTTTCTCCTTTAAGTGCTACCATCTAGTTACATAGTTAAATTGGGTTGAAAAAAGACAGAGTGCATCAAGTTCAACCCCTCCAAATTAAAACCCAGCATACATACACACACACATCTCCACTCTTTCACACAAACCATATATGCCCATAGCTATACTAACTGTAGAGTTTATTATCAAAATAGCCTTTGATAAAATGTATGTCCAAAAAATCATCCAAGCACCTTTTGAAAGCATCAACAGAATCAGCCATCACAACATCACCCGGCAGTGCATTCCACAACCTCACTGTCCTCACTGTGAAGAACCACCTATGCTGCTTCAAATGAAAGTCCTTTTCTTCTAGTCTGAAGGGGTGGCCTCTGGTGCGGTGATCATCTTTATGGATCTAGCATTTTCTTTTTATTAATCATCCCCTAGGACCCAGTTCATTAGCGATTAATAATGCCCAGGAAACAGTAAAGTATTTGCCAGCAAATGCCTAAGCTGGCACTTGTTCATGAAGCCACACCCTGGCAAAGAAAACTGCCTACTGCCAGCAGCAATAGCCAGTTCAGAATGTTTTTACGTAGACAACAAAAACAAATCAGCTTTTGTTAGTTTTGGCAACCTAATACTGACAATATGCCACTATTATTATTATCATTATGGTTTTCTCAACAAGCAATACCTGTGCTGTGTTTTCATTTTACCCAAATAAAATGAATGTTGTTCATTGTAGCTAAATGTTTTTTACATGGCATTGTCTCTTCCTCATAGAACAATGAAAGGTATAGGGCACTCTGGAACCCACGTGCAGATCAGACCAAAAAAATATTTTTTTTCTACTTTTTAACAAATGTTTTTGGTCTGATCTACAGTGGCACAACCACCAGGGGTGCAGAGGGTGCAATTGCACCAGGGCCCCCACCCCCTTGGGGCCCATTAGAGCCACAAATAATGGTTATGGCAGGCAGTTATCTAGGGGGAAATTTTACAGCACACATGCTATCAACACTCCAGCATGGGATTTATAGAGGTAAGGGCCTGACAGGGGGGCCCAGGTGCCCATCCTGTACTGGGGCCCACCAGGGAGTAATTACGCCACTGCTGATCTACATGTTGGTTCCTCAGTGCCCTATATTTTTCATTGTTCTATACGGATTGACCACCCACCCTGAGCTGAGGGCCTGGGGCAGGAGCACCTAGGCCACTGCTTCACTTTGGTGAGTTTTCTAAAGGAAATGGATATATTTGTGCTTAGATTTGTTTTTCTGAATTGTCTCTTCCTCACTGAATTATTCTCTAGATCAGGGATCCCTAACCTTTTTTAAATGTGAATCACACCTAATTATAAAAAGAGTTGGGGAGCGACATAAGCAAAGTCTAAAAAAGATTATGTTTGGCAGTAAACCTGTTTTTTATTCAACTAAAACATGCCTCCAAGTCTTGAATTAAAAAATAAGCACCTGCTTTGAGGCCACTGAGAGCAACATCCAAGGGTTGGTGAGGTAAATCAATAACAGTGAATACCTTACAGATATCTGTAATGTTTCTAGCCAATGACATTCGCTATGGAATAGAAGGTGTTTAATTTTACTATTGGCCACCTCTCCCCTTTTCTTGATATATTGATCAAAGTCAGGTGTGAATTGAATGAATTGATTAATTTACAAGAGTTATTCTTTCTTCATAGGTTTCAGATAAAGCGGCAGTTCATTCTCTCACATTGAAAGGTAAAAAAACACTAGTCTTTTTCATCAAGGCATGCTAATTTTTCTTTGTGACAATAAAATTCAAAACTCTATAATGATGACATAGGCATCAGTTTACTAAGGTGCAATCAGTGACAGAACTACCAGGGGAACAAGGGCTGCAATTGGACTTAACCCCACAGGGCCCCACGGCAGCTTGAGCACTATTGATTTCCAGGCGCAGTGGCCAATTTCGCACAGATAATCTAGTACGCAGGGGGGCAGGGGCCCGGCTGCACGTGCACCAGGGCTCACCCCCCCTCCAGTTACGTTACTGGGTGCAATAAGCAGCGATAATAACCTGTGCCAGAAAAAACGTCAGAAAGTCAGCAAGAGTTAATTTACTAAAGTGCAAGCACTTCTGTCATTGCGAATATTCTGGTGAACAAATGTATTAATGCCTATTATCGCATAAATACTACGTAAGCTGTCTTGCAAGGTTTACTAAAGATAATCGCCTGGCTTGTCACCAAATATTGACTAAATTGTTGCCAATTTTTATCTCCACCCAGAGAGTGGCAGTTTTTTAAATATAAACAGGGAAAATTGGTGATTGCACTAGGGAATAATACTTATAAATGTATTTTTAGTGAATAGATTAAGAATGATTAATATAACGGAAAAATAACTTATTCGAGACATTACTTAATTGTCCATAAGTATATCTAATTATACATTCTGCAAGATTTAAAGAAGAGTATGCAGTTAACTTAAAGGGGACCTGTCACCTAAACAAATCCTATTTTATCACATTAGTCAAGCAAAATTAACTTTATTTACACTATATAAATTATTTGAATCTTGTTTCCTTCAGTCTGGGAATTCATAATTACAGCAAGCAGGCAGGAGCCATTTTGTGGACACTGTTATTAAGGCAAGCCTTGCATCATCTCAGAATCTTGTTTGTGCACCAGAATGGGGGAACCAATGTCCATCCCCATGCACTGGTTACACAAATAAATGGTGAAGAAAATGGGGGAATGTGTGGAAAGCAGTGACACCTAAGTGAAAGTGGAAAATGAAAGTAATGTCTGCCCCGCCTCTATGCCCAAGGACTTTTATTATACAGTTTTGTTGTCTGGGTGACAGGTCCACTCACAATTTGTCAGAAATAACACTGAAACAAACTGCTACGCTTGTGTAATTAACGCCATTTAACTCATCACAATTTGGTAAACACGCGAGCAGCATTAATTTGTCACAAGAATATTATCAACGATAACGATAGACAATTTTTACAGACTTTAGTAAACTGACCCAGTTATGTCCATAATTCTTGCCCAACTTGGTACAAGTATGGGACCTGTTATCTAGAATGCTCAGGACCTGGGGTTTCCAGCAAATGGATCTTTCCGTAATTTAGATCTTCGTACTATAAGCCTACTAGAAAATCATGGAAGCATTAAATAAACCCAATGGGCTGGTTTTGCTTCCAATAAATATTAATACTATCTCCTACATAAATAGGTAAATTTTCCTTTTCATTAATGTAGGTTGCCTTCCCTACCTACAATTCCTACTCACTACAGAACTGCAATGTACTGGTCCCAGGACTGATACCTAAAGACAACTAGAGAGCTATTTTAGTTCAGCTACTTTTATAGGCTAAAATTCAGCGTACATTTTAACTCTCTACTGAAGTTAGCAACTATAAGCTTTTAAATGTTTTAATGTATAGCCTCCACATGAAATATATTATAGTCATGAATTTTTATATTTCAGACACGGAATCTAATAATTATATGGATAAGCCCCGTGCTCATCTAACAGGTATCAACAATTGATATTTTATTTTAAACTGTCTAATCTAAGGAGCAATTCTAGCAGCAGTGGAGAGCCTGGTGAACTATAACATTCATAAATTATTACCAAATAACACATCTTATGGTGTCTCCACTTCATATTAAGGAGCAGATTTACTAAGGGTCGAATTTCAAATAGAAAAAAATCCGACTATAGAATTCTTTTTAAGTGAACTTTCAATCAAAAATTGACTTTTTTGTTTGAATAGGTCTGTTTTCGATCGCATAAAAATCGTTTGAATAGTTTGAATGCATTGTTTGATTTAAATTATTCAAACGCTTTTGGTAAAAAAAATTTGACTTTCAAAAAATGTTAAAAACAGGAGGTTGCCCATAGGCTAAAATAGCAATTCAGCAGCTTTAAGGTGGCGAGGTGTCAAATTCAAATGAATTTGACTTTAGAATGATCAAATTTTTTAATTTTGGCCTATTTGATGGTCAGAGTAGCCAAAAATTACTTTGAAATTCGAATTTTTTTAATTCAAATTTTCACTTTGACCACTAAATGACTGTGGAACTATAACAATCGGCTACTCATTTTTGTCATTTCATCTTTTAATCTTGGCATTTCCACATTAAATTCTGAATTTTTCTGATTATTTAATTCCAAAAGGTCCGACCAAACTATAATCCATGTCTGGACCTTATTTATTAATAAAAAAAAACACTATTTAATCAGATCAGGGACAAACGTGAAAAAAATCTGTGAAAATCCAAATTTTTTCCAAATTTCTAAATTTTTTCGGGCTTTTTCCCAAAAAGCCCAAATTTTTCAGATTTCTGCCTGAGAAGTTGATATAGTTGGATTTGTGGGCTAATTCCAGTTTACATATATACAACCTTGGTAGGTCTGAGATGCCGGATTTTTGGATTCAGTCTTTTTCTATCCTTGGGGTATAATAAATAGTGAAAAATGTTTTGTTTTTTTTTCCACTAAAAATTCTGAATTTATAGTAAATATAACCCAAATGTTTTGAGTTTTTGGCATTCGGTATAATAAATGTGTCTTTTTTATATAGATGCATTTATAAACAACTCTATACTGAATGAGTTAGAATGATTAGAAATTAATTTTTAAAAACTGTTATCATAATGGTAAATACATTTTATCGGTCTCATTTATTGTTTGTTTTAATTGATAGACTGGCCAGACACTGATTAATTGTGAGAATTATATATTGTGCAAACATTTGTTGAATTATCTAAGGAGTAGACCTAATGTTGTCTGTAGACATGAGCAAGGTTGGACTGGGCTGATGAGACACTTGGAAAAAACCCGTTGGGCTCCTTGCATTGCCACTTACCCCCCTTCCAGATCCCAGTACTCTTCCGACGTGCAGGAAACTGTACACATGCAGGATCGCAGGGGGGGAGGCTGAAGGGGGTCCTGGAGGGGGGTTTCTGCATAGCGGCCCAGGGTGTGGGGGGCATTGAGGCTCTGCAGCCTCAATGCTGCAAAGAGTACTGGGATCTGGGAGGGGGGTAAGTGGCAATGCAAGGAGCCCAACGGGTTTTTTCCCTGGGCCCCCCATTCTGATGTTGGGCTGAAGGCATAAGATGTTTCCAGGCAGCAAAAAATTATGGATAACTGGGAGACTGGGAACACTAATAGAAAGAGAGTACAATCAATAATATGTAGAAAACATTTGGATAAATAGGATTTATTTACAAATTAATGCTAATGCCATTTTATATTTGTAGGTAAAAAGCAACTTAACTATGTTCCAAAAGTCCAAGCTCTGCAGTGGGAGAATCGCCATGGTCTGGCCTTCACCAAATACGGAATGAATTACACAAATCGAAGTCTTGAGATTCCTAAAACAGGGTTTTACTTTGTCTATTCGCAAGTGACTTTCCGTTTGACCGCAAATACTGCAGAAAAAAGAACAAAACACGTGTCACTGACCATCAAAAAAATAACATCCAAGTATCCAGAACCTGAGGAACTTATCAGTGGAACCAAGAATGTCAATGAAAGGGAAAGTGAAGGGTACAGGCCCATTTATTTGGGAGCATTACTACTTCTGGAAGAAAAAGACCAACTGATTGTGGAAGTTAGTGATATACAAATGGTTGATGTCACAGTTGAACACAAGACTTTCTTTGGTGCTTTTATGTTATGACCAAAGCAAGTACTGATTTACTATGATTAATGAATGCCGTAGTCCTTTTCATTCTGTAAATTATAGGATAGAAGGATACTTTCTGTTCTGTTCCTTTTGGGGGAACTAAAGCCACTTATTACTACCAACAGCTTTATGCAATATTTTCCCGGCTGAATTACTTTATTACCTTCCTTGTTTGCCACCATCTCCTGTTGTCCCACTGTAGAACACGCATGCTGTGCACTGTATCAGAGTGCAAAGTACAAGTGCACCTGCACCCATAACTTACAGAAGAAGTGCTGCAAGCTAAATACATATATATATAAGCATAAAACTTTGCCAATGGAGTAACTCACCAAATTTTGTGGATGGCCCAGGTGCTCCTGCTCCAGGCCCTCAGCCCAAGGGAGCGGAAAACCCGTAAACAAGCAAACAAAGTTGGAGCAAGGAAGTCTAATAGGTGATCTAGTGACACGAAACGCATTAGTTGTGGGATGTTTATATAAATAAAACTGTTTTCATATTTTTACTTATTGGTCTGATCTGTGTGTGACCTATTAGAGTGCCTTGATCCAACTTTGCTTCTCAGTAGATGCACAGCAGCTTTATGCTATACATTATGCTATATATAAATGCTAAAAATCCATGCAAAGTTATTTAGGGATTTTGCCTTTAATAAGCATAAAGATTAGCTTCAAGATGACCTATTTTAACAATGCCATGATTCACAGCATCAAGATTCACTTAGCATGGACTCACGTCAGTGCAATTACCATAAAAATGATTATGGCAGGCTTCCTGTAATCATAAAAAAACAGATACAGTTATTTTCTTAGCTTAAAGGAGAACTTAGTAGGCTAGAAATGTTGTACATTATCTGCACAGCCCAAGGCAACCACGGCCCTTAGCAGTAAAGATCGGTGTTTCCAAAGATGCCCCAGTGGCTCCCCATCTTCTTTTCTGCTGATTTACTGCACACGTACACCGAGAACATAAATGTCACAATTTAAAGGGGAACTGTCATGAAATATAGTGTTCTCTATCTTTTAAGTTATACACAGTAAAGTTAACGGTAAAAAAGAATACTGTGTTTTTTCAGCGTTAAACCTATTAAAATAGCCTTATATCACCTCTGCATCCTCAGCCAAGCTTTTACTAATCTCACGCAGCCAAACCCAAAAGCAGCATAGTCTGGGACAGAGTGTCATCACAAGCAGCTCCCAGTATGTTCCTCCTTCCTGACAAAAGTCCACTCCTCTGACATGATTTAAAATCTGCATCCCCCTGGAGGAGTCAATCACGCTGATCCCCCCTCCACCAAGTTGATGTCATGAAGACACGCCCTACATCAGAAGCCTGCCATTTGCAATGATTTTTGGGGATTGTAGTTTAAATGTGACATTCATTTCATTAGTAAGTTTAACCCTCCACAGGGGATCAGAGAGGAAATATAATAGCTATAATCTCAGCCATAAAGCAGGGCAGGGATGCTTCTTTTAATGTGAAATAATGTGTAATAAACTTATCTAGAATCTCAGCCATACAGCATAAAGAATAGCACACAGGCAGTGTAGAACACTATTATGTATGTAACCAGGCCCGCCATTAGGGGGGGACAGGGGGGACAAGTGTCCTGGGCCCGGGGCTGAAGGGGGCCCCAGCCCCTTACGAGCGCAGAATCGTGCGCTTGTAGTGAAGTCCTGAGGCAGAATGTTGAAGTGCCAAACATATACAAAGTCCTGAAGAGGCGGAAACACCCTAAGTCCCGAAAGGAGCTGACACTGAAGTCCTGAAGCCGCGAGTTCAGTTCTACTGACACCAGTGGGGTTTTTTAATCCCCTGGCCACCAATTTTTTATTTTAATACTCTATAGGCCCCTGCCACCATTTAAAAAAAAAATTTTTTGATGGGGCCACAATTTTTTTTAACTTGGCGACAAATTTTTAAAAAAATATATATTTTCTGCAGTCCCAATTTTTTTTTAACATGTAAGTTAAAATGATTCTCTACAATCAGTTTGAAAAGTTATTTTCCAGTTCTTTGTCAACCAAACCAGAGGCATAAATGAGCCCTTCAATACTGCTTGCCTGTCTGCAGAGACGTGTTGCACACAGATATGATGTAACTAGAGGGTGAGGGAGGGGAAATAAGACTCATGGAACATGGGCAGGGCTAAGTGAATGTTGCTGAACTGAATGGACATTCCTACTTCCAGATTCTGAAAATTATTGATCTGGAGAGCTGTTAGAAATGAGTGATAAGTGTGTTTAGAAAATAAATTTTCTTAATCTTATATATCAGTGATAAAAATTGTATTGTTTATATTTCCATGACAGTTCTCCTTTAAGGCATTAATACAGATAATTACTACATAGCAGCACAGAAACCAGTGCAACTAGCAGTAGAATTTAATATCAGCATATATGAGGGGCGAAACTCATTTTCTGCTTGATAATTTGTGGCCACCCCTAAGCTTAGCGTTTCAACAGCTGCTCAGAGCCCACTGAGCATGTGAGTGTCACAGATCCTTTCCAAGATGGTGACCCCCTGTGACAAGTTTGAAGTTCTGGATCATTGCTGATCAAAGCTGAAACTTTAGACTGGTACAAAAGCTCCATATATAAAATATGCAATCATATTGTTAGGGCACTCTTTGAAATATTTATACTATATATCTGTTTAGGCATTCAGAAATAATGCACACTGGCAGTATATATATTTATACATGTGCATAAGAGCTAGCCTATAGCTTTACTTGGCACAGGTTAGAACACAATAATGAGTGAGCTTGTGGTAATATCTCTGGAAAGCCCCTTCTGGAAAGTGGGCCATAGGAATGAGCAAAAAATACACCCATAGACTCTAAAGTATAGTTAATAAAACGGATTTGAAAAAATGTTGCAGGACAAATGCCCCATTGACTTTTTTGCTGTGTTGAAAATTTTCAGCAAACTGAAACAAGTCGGATTTAACCATCCCTATGGGCCTTTGTATATGTTTCTTTGTTTTCCCAAATGTTACATCTTTTTTTTGTGTTATCCCTCTAATATAGTGATCCCCTGAAAAAAGTAAAATGGGGATTCCACTGTTTTCTGTTTTTCATTTTTACCCTCTTTCAGTCTGTCAGCTGTTACAACTTTCTTCCATGGTTAGGACTATGGCATATGGGCATGTTGACCTCCACTGCCATGAGGCAGAAAACAGCACTGCTCAAAAAAAGCCATCAACCATACTGAGTAGGAAGACATGTTTTCATCTCAATTATCTAATCTGTGTCTTGCCCTTGATAAGTGGTGTTGTTGGGGTGCTCAAATTATAGAGGCTATGGGCAGTGTTGGACTGGGCTGGCAGGACACCGGGGAAAAAACTTGCTGGGCCCCATCCTATGCGAGCCCAGAACCAGTCCTTGCGTGGAAGCCGGGAGCGACTTCCAACCTCCCTACCTTGCCCCCGGCGCAGCTGAAAGAAAAGGAAGCTAAATGCAAAATTATGCAGCCTGACAACAGCCAGAGCCAACAGCTTATGTGTCCATAGCCTTAACTTTGTCTCAGAGCCTAGTTGGACCCTACTACTAAATACTACTATGTGGGATTTTTTTTTGTAGTTTTAGGGCACTTGTTCTAAAGTGGTTTCTTGCAAACAAATGTGTTTCTGCATTTGATTTTAAATGTTACAAAGAAAAGTATAAGTAAATAATTTTTGAAAGCATTAACTATTTGGAAATAAAATTACAGAACAGGGGTAATGTAAAAAAATCCCACAATCAGTTTGGAATGCAGAGCAATACACTGTCTGGTGTCATTTATGGGTCTCCTGGTTAAAAAAAAAAAAAAGAATCCTTGGTTACGATGAGCAAATAAAACTTTTTCAAATATAAAGCCCTTATTAAATTTGCAAGCAAATAACTTAAAAAGTATTCATGAAATCCTTTCAATGGCCCCACTTATAGCTGGGATGATCATAGCTAGTTACAATGCTGTGAAATAAAAAAAAGTGTCAAAATCTACCATATATCACCAGCCATCTCTGTGTAAAAATGGCATACTGTGATTGATTTGTGTACCTGTAAAAAAACAGTGTAGACAGAAGTTGCCTTTTGAAAATGCCATGGGAAAAGACAACGTTCATCCATCGGGATTCAAAAGGCATTTTCAGGTAGAGTTTATATTGAATTCTTATGTAGGCCATGATGTGTTTTTATATTGCATTTATGTTATACTGTGTTTTATATTAAAACATTGCTAAACCTACAGTGCACATTGTGCTATTCAGTCACTTATGTGTTAAGATGTGTTTTATGATTTTATCAATCAGCTAAATTTTATTGGATTAAGAACTGTTTTCGAGTTCTTAAATAAATTTTTGTGAAAAACAAAAAAGGTTTAATGTGCTTATTTTTTAGTGCCAATGAACATATCCACTCTGTTTGCCTAGATGAATCAGATCTTGTCTTCCATAACAGTCGAGAGACAGAAGGAGAGATTTATATAACATTTATGCCATTATTAATAGTGATCAGGGCTTACTATTGGTCAAATTTGTAAAAAAATTCGAAATTCGACTATGGGAATACTTAGGGAATTAAAATCCTTTGAATTCATATATTTATGAAGCATAAATAGGTTGGTATATGATGGAGCCAGGGCACTTCCCATTGCTGTCCTGGAGATCTGTAAATAGAAGGTGTTCTCGAAGCGAAAAAAATTCCTTGTCAAGTAAGATCTAATAGATGGAGAAGAAATTCTCAGGGAGTTTAATTCTCTGAACTCAGCGATAGGACTCTCCTGCATGCTTCCATGCCTTGCTCGTGTGGAATCACTGTATACAGACTTTTAACATCCATAGTGACAAGGAGGCAATCAGGGGGAATGTCCCTTAGATTGTTCAACTTCTTAATTACATGTGTGGAGTCCTGTGTGTAGGAAGGCATGTCCCTCATGTGAGGTTGTAAGAAAGAATCAATGTAGGTAGAGACTGGTTGGTAGAGGGAACCTACTGCGGAGATGATAGGCCTTCCAGGAGGAGCTGTTAAGGATTTATGTATCTTGGGTAATGTGTATAGAATTGGAGTGCGTGGGTATTCAGTAGTCATATATTGATATGTATCAGTGTCAATCCATCCTGCGCAGTGCAAGACTTAAGAAAGTCTCTGATGACTATAAAAACAAACGAGTTTATGGCTAGCTGTTAGGACTCAATAACCCTAACCGAAGGAGACAATTTATCAAGAGAAAACGGCTCCCTAAGTCATTGCTCACAAAATGCCAACCTATTTATGCTTCAATTTGAAACATTGAATATTACACCATTACTGTGTGGGGTGCCGTTTGTCCCAAATACATTCTGTATGCAAAACTATCCCTTATACACAGAAGGAATGTCTCTCGTGGTTATTTAGTGTGAATCTGCACAATGCACGGTGTTTCTTTGATAAAGGTCGTTGTGTGGGACCGAAACGTTGGATAAATAAAGCTTTTTTGTTTTGACAAAAACATTTTGTTCAAATCATGTGAGTGCCATCACCTATACATTATATATATATATATATATATAT
>CM044446.1:14839784-14870039 GCA_024363595.1 Xenopus borealis | reverse complement strand
TTTTAGTCAGTTGGATAGAGCTGCAAAATTACCAGTTCTTACCTATAGAACCTGTTGATTGTTCGGACATTCTGAACCCCAGAATCTTTGTATTGTGCAATATTCCTGGATTAAAGAACCACCGGATTATTAAGCAGTGTTTTATTGAGTAAACTCTCTGCCATCAGCATATCTCAGCAAAGTTACGCCGTCCATGCGAGCAAGGGCATCTTCTGCATAAATCGGTATGTAAGAAATTGCGTGAGATAAATGTGCCCAATTGCAATAATTTTAGTCGATTTTCAGAAATGTAAAAACAGCAGCCTTTTTATAGACCAACAGTATTGGTCTATATTACAAGCAGATAGGAAGTTTGGGTCAATTTTTACACATTACCTTCGTTTTTGTTACAAGAAAGGAAGGTCGATCAAAGACACTTTGTGTTCCATTACAACTAATGACAGCACAACCCCTTTTAGGGGCATTTCCAGAATAGGCACTTTTCCATGTATGAGTTGCAATTGCTGCAGTGCCATTATCAAAGGACCTGATATTAACCACCCTGTAACAGGACAGGAGATAAAGTTGAGGATCTTTGCCACATGCACAACTTCGCACGTAATATATACATTAAAGTGTCCGTGATGAATGTTGTACGTAGGAAAAACAATTAGGCCAGTTAATGCAAGGATCAAGGAGCACAAGGGAAACATACAGAATTTTAAATTGAATACCTATACTGATACTCCAGTGTCCAGGCACTTTAATATTGCTAAGCATAATGTATGCCAATTAAAGTGGAAGGTATTAGAGGTAGTACCGAAACCAGTCAGAGGGGGTGACCATAACACACGAATACTGCAAAGAGAGGCTAGATGGATTAAACAGCTAGATAGTGTTTATCCTAAAGGAATGAATGAACAATGCAGTCTAGCCTGTTTTCTTTAATAATAACGTTGTCCATTTTCCCTCCTCTTGTCCTTAGGATGTATAACTAGCAATTCTATGTGTAACTTACCGAATGGCATATCCTGCTGAACCATGGATTGGTGAGTCCATTATATCAGGATATGTTTTTCCTATTTAGGAGAATAAAAGCATGTCTCAATAGTGCAACAATGTTGCTTAACAATAGTTCCTTGCATATAATGTTGCATATTAGCTTTTGTAATAAGTTAACTTTTTGCCTATAAATTTATGAGAATGTTATTCTCATTTGGCAACATTTTTCACAGCACAGTTGGAAAGGCAAGTGACTGGATAGGCCTTAATTGGCAATTTCCCCCTTTTTTTACAGGTTAGGCTGAAACAAAGCAGTAACCTGATTTTATCTTGAATAGATGCTTCAATTATCAGTGGGACACAAGTATGCTCATCATTTAAATGTTTTTTGTATAATATGCCCTCATGGACTACGGGGTTTAATCACAAATTGTGCACCTTGTAAGAAGTAGTTGTATTTATATAGTATTAGCACATGGTAATTTTAGAACTGTTTTATGGCAACTTTAGAATTGTATATGGCAATTGTACGGTTAAGCATATTGCACAATATTTGTATAAGCATATTACACTTTTAGATTGGATATAGCAACCGTATGGTTAAGCATAAGTATAAGCACATGACACTTTTAGATTGGATATGGTAACCGTATGGTTAAGCAAAAAACTTCACGTTTAAAAAGATATACGGGAACTGAATGGTTAATAGAAGGTTTTACCCAAAATGCATTGTCGATCACATGAGGTTTTAAATTGATTTACAATTGGAATTGTTCCTTACACTTGACAAAGGGCAACCGCCCGAAACATGTTGTGTATCTCTGTGCCCCAATAAAGTACACTGCAGACAAGTTTACTGCCTTTGGATTTGTTCCACAAACAAACTTTATTTATAACGAATATTTGGGATATCGAACACAGGATAACCCGTGGAATCAAGCCTAAAAAGAATCTGGTGAGCCACATCGAATTTTTCTTTTGTAAGAGTACAAGTTATACATACAAATACACACAAGAATATATGCTGTAGCACACAGCACACTGTCTAATGTTATCTCCTTTCAAAAGAGGGGTCCCTAGACAATGACTATTACTGCATTCCATTTACAATAGGCACTCACACACAAACTGCCTTCTCTTTTATCCCTATTATGGAAAGTGCCCCTAGATGCAATCACCTTTACCAACTTTACTAAGGGCTTCAGACATACTGCATGCTCCTACATCCCTTATATTCGGTTCAGACTGAATTCTACTGCATCTTATTTGGGCCCTTACACAATTCTTTTAGTTACTACCTTTAAAAATAAGAACCACAAGCACACTGCACTATACAGCAGGCTCAGGACTGTTTTACATTAGGGGTCCAGTTATTTTCAATGCCAATAACCACTTGAAAGCCTAAACCCAAATATCTGTGTGTTAAAAGATGCAATGAAATATAAAAGTTGTAATTTAATTTGCAGTGCTCTATACTTGAATATCAAACAATGCCTACATACCAGACAGCAGGCAGGTGGAGGATCAGCAGCTGCTGTGTCAGTTTTCTGTTAGCCCTGGCCACAGAACACCAAGTTTAACTCAAGTTTCACACCTACTCTAAGGGCTTCTGTGTCTAATATGAAATCTCTCGAGATTGGCAACCTAAAATCTCGCGAGATTACATCACTCACGAGTCGCACTTGAAATCACAGGCGGTGCTCTTTTTACAGGCACTTATCTGCAGCACCCCCTCCCCCAAACCAGCACAAGTAAGCACATTTGTCAGCTCCGCTACTTGTTCCTTTTTTAATATAACTTTATTGATTTTTTTTTTTTTTTAAAGGGGCTTGTTTTGCCACAAACAGGTTTGGGGAGGCTCAGCCTCCCCAAGCCTTAATGAAGATCCGCCCATGCCGATCAGCTTCCAGCTTCTTCTTATTTCACTTCTTATTCCTTTAAGCTGCTGGTTTGTGAGTTCAGCTGCTTGACAAATTCTTATAGCTTTTTATAATGTACAATTGTGTTCCCTTAACAATATTTCCTGCACTTTTTGATCATTATATCCAATTACAACTCTGTCTTTGATGAATGAATCTCTCAGCTGACCAAGGTTACATGTTCTGCTTTTCAGCTTGCGGTCTGTTATGTATTCCTCTATGCTTTCAATAGGAGACTGCACTCTGGAGTAAAAGATAACTCTCTCATATGGCTTATTCACCTTAGGGGTGCATTAATCTTAAATTTTTCCCATATCAATTTAAAAATTATCACTGTCATTTTCATCAAGTTGAAATTAATTAAATATTTGCAAACCTTCTTCTGCTATAGTTGGCAAAAATGGCCACTTTCTGCACACTGGGCAGTGTTATAGTGTTAGTAGCTTTCATGTATAGTAACAGTCTCAGCTTAAAGATTTTCCATGCTTCACCAACATATCTCACAAACCTAACTGGAGCAGGTGGATGTATACCGTCTGTCCTTATCTATGCAGGGACTGCAACAATCACAGGTTGTGATGGGGCTGCTGCATCCTCTGTTCATCTTGCAGGTTCTGACATGGTTCTGTTGGGACAGACACTGCATTTAATTATTATAAACACTGTAATAAATTGTAAATCAGCAATCCAGATGGCAAAGAAAGGAAATGAATATATATAAAAAAAAAAAATTATAATAACAAAAAGATGCAGGTTGAGAGTGTTTCTCCATTAAATAATGGTACCAGTATGGTTGTAACAGATACAGAAAAGGCAAATGTGCTAAATCAGTTCTTTTCTTCAGTGTATACAATAGAGGAGTCTGAGTTCCCAGGCCCAGCTGCACTTATGGCTTAGCTCAATCTAGTCAGTGGGTGATTCAGGACATGATTCATAAAGCTTTAATAAACATTTTTGTAAACAAGGCTCCAGGGCCTGATGGCATACACCCCCTGGTTCTTCGTGTGGAAGAGCCCTAAGAGAGCTTAGTTCAGTTTTAGACCAGCCCTTATTTCTGTTTTTCTCAGATTCGTTTTTATCTGGGATAGTGCCTATGGATTGGAGAAAAGCTGATGTTGTTCCAATATTTAAAAAGGGATTATGATCTCAACCTGGCAATTATAGGCCAGTAACTTTGACATCTGTGGTGGGCACATTATTTGAAGACTTGTTAAAGGATCACATTCAAAATTTTGTCCTAATGAATGGCATTATGAGCAGAAATCAGCATGGCTGTATGAAGGATAGGTAATGTCAGACACATTTGATTAATTTTTATGATGAGGTAGGTAAGATGGTAAGTGGGGGTAAGAAGGTAAGTGGGGGCAGAAGAAGTGATCTATTTGGATTTTGCCAAAGCATTTGATACTGTACCCCACAAACGACTGCTTACTAAACTAAGGTCTGTTGGTCTTAATTAAGTTGTTTGCACATGGATAGAAAACTGGCTACAGGATCGGGTACAGAGGGTGGTTGTAAATGGTACATTCTTTACCTGGAGTAAGGTTCTTAGTGGGGTCCCTCAGGGCTTGGTATTGGGTCCACATTTATTTAACTTGTTCATTAATGACGTAGGGGAGGGTATTGTAAGTAATGCATCAGTGTTTGCAGATTACACAAAACTACCCAGCTAAATTTATTCTATCCATGATGTGGCATCCTTTTAACAGGATCTTGACAAACTGGCAATCTGGGCAAATGAGATTCAATGTTGATAAATGTAAAGCCATGCACATGGGATGTAAAAATATCCAAGTCACTTATACCCTTAATGGGACTGCACAGGGCAAATCCAATATGGAAAAGGACCTTGGAGTCCTTGTAGATGACAAACATGGCTGTAGCAAGCAATGCCAGTCAGCAGCATCAAGGGCAAAGAAGGTCTTGAGCTAAATTAAAAGGGGCATGGATTCATGGCAGGAAGGGGTAATTCGGAACTTTATAGAGCACTGGTAAGGCCCCATCTAGAATATGCCGTACAGTTTTGGTCTCCATCACTCAAACAGGACATTATTGTATTAGAGAGGGTACAGAGAAGGGAACACAGAGAGGGGAACAAAACTGGTAAAAGGTATGGGAAATATTAGCTATAAGAAAAGACTGGCTAAATGGGGGATGTTCACGCTGGAGAAGAGGCGCTTAAAGGAAAACTATACCCCCCAAACAATGTAGGTGTCTGTAAACAGATATTGCATAAAACAACTCATATGTAAAACCCTGCTTCATGTAAATAAACCATTTTCATAATAATATACTTTTTTATTAGCATGTGCCATTGTGTAATCATAAATAGAAAATAGCCATTTTAAAAAATAAGGACGGCCTCCTGGGATCCTAGGATCCAACGGTGCACACAAACATACCAAACAAACTATAAAGTTAGGTGAGCCAATTAACAGACAGAGTTGTGTCTTTTGCTTCCACACTTCCTGTTACAGTTAGAGTTGAAATATTTCTGGTCAGGTGATCTCTGAGGCAGCACACAGACCATTGTGAAATGGTGGTTCAAGGCAAGAGATGTAAAAGGGCAATATTTACTTAAATATACATACCAGGTAGGTAAGATTCTTTAATATGTCACTTGATTTGATATAAACTATCTGTTGCTCAAAAATTCATTTTCGGGGTATATTTTTCCTTTAAGGGGTGATATGATAACTATGTATGACTATATAAGGGGATCGTATAATAATCTCTCTAATGCTTTATTAACCAGTAGACCTTTCCAGCTGACATGAGGTCAGCCATTCCGATTAGAAGAAAAGAGGTTCCTCCTAAATATTCGGAAGGGTTTTTTGTTCAATTCTTTCCCTGAATCAATCGTACAGGCTGATACATTAGATAGCTTTAAGAAGGGGTTGGATGGCTTTTTAGCAAGGGAGGGAATACAGGGTTATGGAAGATAGCTCATAGTACAAGTTGATGCAGGGACTTGTTCTGATTGCCATTTTGGAGTCAGAAAGGATTTTTTCCCCCCCTCTGAGGCAAATTAGAGAGGTTTCAGATGGGGTTTTTTTTTTGCCTTCCTCTGGATCAGCTAGCAGTTAGGCAGGTTAAAAAAATAAAGTTAAAAGGTTAAACTTGATGGACGTGTGTCTCTTTTCAACCCAACTTACTATGTTATGTTCAGGCTCTCTCTGCTGATCCATTTCTGGTACCATGTGTTGTACTCCTTAATCATGCAAGTTTGGGTTTTGTAACAGCAACTTATTTATTAAAATACAGTGCATGAAAAAAGCATGACTGACTGTACAGCTCAGTCTCTGCTTCTGGAGCATCAACAATTATCAGCACAGTCGTTTCAGGTAAAACATTTTGATTACATGAAAATACCTTCTAAGGCATTTCTGCTGGATTACAAGATTCAAATGTTTCACCCTGGTGTCTTACATTCAATGCTTTCTAAAGGTATTTTCAAGCACTTGTCCACAGGGAACATAATTTCTCCCGGGTGACAAAGAGCCTTATTTGCCTTCACCTTTAAAATACAGATATGGGATCTGTTATCCAAAATGCTGGAAACATGGAGTCTTCTGGATAACTGATTTTTCTGTAAATAGGATCTTCATACCTTAAATCTGCGAGAAAATTCATTACATAAACCCAACAGGCTGGATTTGCTTCCAATAAGGATTAATTATATCTTGGTTTGGATCAAGTACAAGGTGTGGTTTTATTACAGAAAAAATACAATTGTACAATACAATTATAAAATACAAAAATAAAAATTTGGATTATTAGGCTAAAATGGAGTCTATGGGAGCCAGCCTTTCTGTAATTCTGAGCTTTCTGGATAACAGGATTCTAAATAGGGGATCTCATACCTGTACAAGAGAATGCAAACTTTTTTTTCTGATTAAACTGGCCATTTGTTGTCAATAAATACTCTATTTAGTAGCTGCTGGATGAATAGATACAACTTTAAATGTTAAATTATTTTTTGGCTACTTCTGTGATAAACATTGGCTTCTTCAAAAGTATACAATTAGAGTGGGCCAATAATATTGTTTAAGTGTACTGTTTTAGTCTGTGTTTTATCTTGCTAGGAAAATTGAGCTTGGCCACAGTACCCCAGTGAACCTCTGTGATATACCCCAGTATTTTCATGGATCCCATGATCACCCACAGGTAAGCATCACAAAGTTGCAAACAAAGTGCATGTAATCTGTACATTACAGAGAGTGCTAAAAAAAGGTAACATTTGCTTGTTATTAAAAGTAATTACTCTTGATGGAAATCTACAATGGAGAAGCAGAGAAAAGATGCAGGTTCGGGGAGACTGCCAAAGTTTCAGTTGGCCCACAGAAGGAAATATGAGAAGCTCCAACGTCAGTAAATTGAAGAAATTGCTTTACAAGCTGCTTTAGCAAGAAATTGTATATTTAGCAGAAACATAAACAATAGTTTATAATTCTGGTAATAATACCCATAGATAAGGAAAGCAAAAAAAACATACTTTGGAGCCTGGAATTTCAAACTGGTGGGAGCTAAGGCATTTAAATATACAGACTTTTCCGGTGGTCATATACAAAGGACCCAGATACAAACTTGTGTATGGACCTAATTTACAAATTGCATGGGAGGGTGGAAAGTGCATGTAACGAGCAACCTAGCAAATTTTTTTTTAAAACTGTTTGGACCCTGCTCTGCACAGACACAGAATGGAGTGAAAAAAACCTTCCATCCCGCCCATGAATAAAGTGTTCTCCTCAGCATTTGCAACTCTCTAATCAGAAGGGGTGGGCCGTGGATCCCCAACCTTTTCTACCCGTGAGCCATTTTCAAACGTTAAAAAAAGTTGGAGAGCAACACAAGAATCCAAAATGTTTCTGGGGGTCCAAATTATGGGCTTTTGATTGACTATTAGTAGTTCTTATGTGGACTGGCAGCCTAAAAATGTCTGTTTGGCAGTGCACTTGGTTTCGTGGAACTAACACTTGCCCCCAAGCCAGGAATTTAAAAAAAACTTACCTGCTCTGATGCCATTGGGAGCAAGATCCAAGGGGTTGGTGAGCAACATGTTGCTCACGAGCCACTGGGGTGGACTGTGGCTGCCAGCAGGTTCAGGTATGTAGCAAGGAGCCTTGCCCTTGGCTTCCAACTGCACTTGGACCAGCTCCCTATGGGGCCTGCAGAGGATACTGATATTTCTGGTTAGGATGAAGCCTGTGGGTCTATAGTTACATCCCACTGAACTTAACCCCTTGGGCAATACAAAGCACCAGTTAACAGAATCCTATTGGGTTACTAGCATAGCTCAAGATTTTTCAAACAAGTATGAAGAAGTGGACCTGAATAGTCAGATGTACCTCAAAGGAGAAGGAAAGGCGTTATTTGGGGGTGCCAAAAGTCAGGCATCACCAAGTGATTGCAAATACTTACTTCACACCACGGGCCTGTGCTCCTATCAGTGAAAAACTGCACCACAATATGCCGTTCCTTTTCCTTAATGTTTATTCTCACTGAAGAGTACTAAATATTGTACACTTACTTGCCCTCATCTTCTCAAATTGCAAAAATAAGAAACATCAGAATCTGGAGTTAAACCAGATATAACACCTGTGTAACAGCATTTTTTGGACTATTCACATAGAAACAAATAAATGAATCATTGTTTAGAGCTAGTGGGAGTGCAACAGGATGTGGCTGGCCATTGTATAAAGTTTTGCAATTATCAAGGTGCCTGGGATAGGTACCAAAACTGTTTTTACAAGATGTTTTTTTTCCACTGCAAGTTTATTTGTAGCTCTGTAGTCATTCTTTCCTTTCTGCGACAAAGCAAATGTACAAGTAGTCACGTAAACAATGGTCTTCCCATTTATTTCCGATTTGTCAATACGTAGGAGAACTACCATGGTTTGTGACTATTTTAAAGGGGATGTTTCTGTGAACATGTACTGTATTCAAGCTGGAAAACAATGGCTGTCTTAAACAGTTGTACAGGTATAGGATCAAGTCTCCGGAATGCTTGAGACCTGGGGTCTTTCCATAACTTGGACCTCCGTACCTTAAATCATTTATAGGAACACTAACAAAAATTAACATGTCTTAATATAATGAAAATATATTGTACTGATTGAACTGCACTGGTACAACTGGTGTGTTTGCTTCAGAAACTATTTTATAGATTATATAAACACATGCTGTGTAGCTGTGGGGGCAGCCATTCAAAGCTGAAAAGGTAGATAAGGCACAGGATACACAACAGATAACAGGTACACTCTGTAGTATACAAAAGTAGAGTTTCTGAAGCAAACACACCAGTTTTACCAGTACAGAGCGGTCATTCCTTTAAAGGACCGGTAACATCAAAAAAAAAATGAAAACTTTTTTTGTGTTTTTATTTTCAGAATAAACCTGCATATTAAACAGCATATGTCATTTGTCGTTATTCTTTGTTATCCATTATGTATGTAAATGTTTTTCAAATACAGTAACAGATTATGTTTATGTTTGTACAACATCATAATAATGCAAAAGAGAAGGGAGATAAGATAAGATAGAAAGAAAACATTTAATTGTTTTAAAGTAATAAAAATATAATGCAGTGTTGCCCTACACTAGTAAAAATTCATTTGTTTGCTTCAGAAACACCTCTATTGTTTATATAAATAAGCTGCTGTGTAGCCATGGAGGCAGCTATTCAAATGAGAAAAGGTTCAAGTTACACAGCAGATTGCAGATATGCTAGGTAGAACATAATGTTATCTGTTATCCATTATTTATCCTGTGCCATATAGCCTTTTTTAACTTCTGCCATTGCTACTCAGCAGTTTGTTTATATGAACTATAGTAGCGTTTCTGAAGCAAACACAGTTTTACCAGTGCAGCATCATGCAGCAACATTACATGATATTTTCATTACTTTAAAACACTTTCATGTTTTGGTGTAACTGTTCCTTTAAAACATAAAATAAACCTAATAGGACTCCCATAAACTCCATTATAATTAAATCAAACATTTTATGAATTCCTTTTTCTCTGTTATAAAAAAAAAAAAGTACATTTTACTTGATCCCAACTAAGATATAATTAGTCCTTATTAGAAGCAAAAACAGCCTATTGGGTTATTTAAAGTTTACATGATGTTCTGGTAGACTTACCAGGTACCAGATATGAAGATCCAAATTATGGAATGATCGATTATCCAGAAAACCCCCAGGTCCCAAGCATTCTGAATAACAGGTCCCATATGTGTGATTTTAATGCTGTTTAGGAAGATATAATCCTCTATAAAAATAACTTAATATATAATTTTGCAGCCTTTAATGTTTCCATTAGTAGATGCTTCTGTTGCTAATATCTGCTGTTCAAACTAATCTTTTTAAATTTTAAAAGCATTCTCTTTGCACAGAGAAAACACTTTCCCAAATCCCATTTTACTTTAAGCAACCTTCTTCCAACCTTGCTTCTGATGGAATCCATACCTAGAGAAGTATAACAGTATTGGCCTTTTCTCAGTTATTCTCAAACCCAATGTACCACTTTCCAGAAAAACACAGGATCTCCGTATGAATCGTTCAGTTAATCAGAGTTTCACGGAAGTCTTTCCATAATTTTGAATGATTTGGATTTTTTTTGTTTATCCTACAGAATATGTAAACTATCTGGGACTGCATTCACAATATCACAACATCTCTTGGCTGGGAATGCCATCATTCTTCTGTTCTCAGAAAACCCTCTGTGTTGCCGAATTGGAAAATTCCTTTAAAGGGAGTGGCACCCTAATACATTAGACATTACATTTAAAAACCATGGTCTTCAAAAAGAAAGACAAAGTTTACAAAGACTATTTTGTAATACCATAATCGGTCCCATTTTGGACATTCAAGTGAATGTGAATCCAAATAAAATGTTGCTTAATGAAGTAAACAATCCAATGATCCTATTATTTGTTTTGCCAGGGTTGAAAGCAAACACCCAACTGGCCCAAAACTGAGAACATATGGACAAAAAGGGAGCTATGTACCTTTTGTTTGGTCAGCGATAGGTGATAGCCTGGTTCTTTACCAGAGATGAAGCACTTTATTCACCCCTCCCATTTACCAATACATTTTCACAAATTCTTCTTGATCACACAAAATAACGATAAAATTGTTAAAAAAAAAAATCTGAATCCTACATTTTCAGATTTTTTTTCATAAAAATGCTACAATTCTTTCACAAACCCAGTGCAACTCAGAATATTTTCCAATTGTTAACGGGACACAGATGTTGACTTGTACATGTTCTCAGCAGGTTAAGTACTGAGTTGGAGTAGTTTTTATCAGACTTTTAGCATTATCAGACCTTCATAAATCCTGACTTTTTTTCTCAGAAAACCTGTATTTTCCCCTTTTAAAGTTCGACCAGAAAAATTCTGACCTTGATGATAAATAACCCCCTTTTCGTGATGTAGAGAGCGATATTCTAAGTGAGTGATATATTTAAATTTTTTATCATTTGTGGTTTTTGAGTTATTTAGCTTTTCATTCAGAAGCTCTTCAGTTTGCAGGTAAAACAATGTGATTGCTAGGGTTCCAATTACCATAGAAACAATGCATTCATTTGAATTAAAGACTGGAATATGAACAGGAGAGGGCCTGGATAGAAAGATAAGTAATAAATGATAGCAATAACAATACATTTAAGCCTTACAGAGCATTTGACCCTCCATTTGAAAACTGGGGTAGGCAGAAGAGGCAAGTGACTAATGCATAGAAGTAGGGTGGTGCTAGGCATGTACGTCTTTTGCACCCCTAGTCTTCTACCTCCTTCTAATCAATGCAGGTTACCTGGAGCGTCTGACCTGTTTGGCCTGCCACCGGTTAGGGCTAATAAAAACTGAAATAACCATCACAAAGACTTCTCTAAAACGAAATAACTAACATTGGATTAAATAGCTTGGTTATATTAATACCATACCCTTGCATGTATGAATTAATTTGTCTGATATAACTACACTAGCAACAAATACTCATTGTGGCATGTGCAAACGTTTCTACACAGTCATAATTACCTCATTAGGCCTTGATACTTATTAATAGTTGTCACCTGTCGACAATTGCAGATCTTAATAAAATCTGACATGGCAAACTTTGGGTTGTGACTTAACAACAAGTGCTCCCCCAAGCAAAATGGCAAGGATCTGAAAATATAGCTGATGCCTGCAAAGCAGGAGAAGGTTATAAAACTATTGCAAAAAGCTGCCAGCTCACAATTTCCAGTTTTCCACTGTCATCAAGAAATGGCAGTTAAGGGGGGGAACTATGTAAATCAAGGCAAGATCTGAAACATTAAGAAAAAGTTTAGAGAGAAAAATGCCTGTAATCTGACCAGAAATGCAAAGACAAACCCTCATGTGTCTGCAAAGCACGTGTAGGAAGGTTTGGCTGAAACGGGATTGTTGTTACACCATTCCAATGTGCAGTGTTGCTTGCACAATCATGGTCCTCATTGAAAAGTCATAAAGAGGAAGCCTTTCCTGTAACCTCATCACAAATGTCTGAGGTATACAAAACAGCATATAGGCAAATGACATGCCTTTTGGAAACAAGTGCCCCAATTACCATAACTTTGGAAAATAAAAAAGCAGCAGCATTTGATGAAATATCATCTTGCCACTAAAAATAGTGTTGGATCCATTATACTTTGGGGTTGTATGGCAGTCCCACACCAAGTCCCACCTAGTGTTATCAACTTTTCTTGGTAAAAAATACCGGCAATTCTATATTTTTATGGTTTCTCCCTATAAGTAACATTAGCATCAAGCAACATTTTTACTGGCCAGGCCAGTGTAATACTGGTCAGGTGGCATCCATAGTCCAGCCTCAGTTGCTTGGCCATGCACAAATATTTAAAGAAGAAGCATCTTGGGAGGGGGGAATTTCAAGCCATAGATCGGGACCCTTTTTTACCTGTGAGCAACCTGTGACTTTACATTCTAGCCTAGGAGGATTAGATTTTGTAGCATCCTAATAAAATCTGACCCACAAAATCTGGTAAAACACATTCTTGGAGATTAACCCATAATGTTCAAGAACTTGTATCCAAAGGTTAAGTAAAGGATTCAATGCTGCATGCCCTCATTCCAAGAAACAGTATGTTCAATTGTCTCCCTGATTGTGTATTGGGGTTGTAGGACTTTTCTTTAGCCTGCTACTTATATTTTCTGCATAAAGACGGTCACAAATTTTATTTGGACTGTTGTCATTGGCGAGAAAAGAAATGTGTTATAAGGTATTAGTGCCCCCTGTTTATCTGTCTGTATGTAAATGTGGTCATATGATTGATTGTTGTTTTGATAACCAGACAAAAGCCTCAGGAACTGTATAACATGCATAAAAATGAATAAAAACAAGTTTTAAAAAAAGTGAGTAAGAGTATGCAGTAGGTCACTTTTTAAAAAAATCTTAAACTGATTCTGTAGTGACTTAAACGTCAGTCATCCATTTTATGTCTAACATGCAGCTATGCCTTTGATAAATTTGTCCATTGCTTGTCACTAGAGAACTAGTATATAGTGATGGGCGAATTTATTCGCCAGGGGCGAATTCCCACTTTTCGCCGCTGTCGAATAAATTCACGAAACGCCAGCAAAAATTTGCAAGCGAAAATTCGCCAAAAATACTAGTCGCGTGTCAAAAACGCACAACTCGTTTCGCAAATTTTTTCGCAAATTCGCGAATTTCGCAAATTTTTTGGCGAAGCGAACCGGTTGAGATTCGCCCATCACTACTAGTATAGTATAGGTCACGGACTCAAAGGAATGTGATGTCTTTGTGTAGTTCATGTTATATGCGTCTTTGCAAACTGCATCCCAGACACAGTATTTGCAGGTACAGAAATGTATATCAGTCAATTACATTCTTACTTTACAGTAAATAAAACCTGCAGATTGCTATGGGTTACTAGACTAGTAGCAAACTGAATTATTTATTATATTACCCTGCCATTGCCAAGAGAAAGTGATATCCTTTTAACCAACTCAGGTTATCACATACTGTAAGTGTGTGGTTTGTGCAAGGTGCCTGTAGGCGTCACTGTGCACAGGAGTTATGCTGTACATGCACAATGCCTTCTATGCTGTTTTAAAGTATTATAATTCAAGTTGCTGTTGATTTGTAATGGCTGCATGAACCTGCCAATAAAGCACTGTTATACTCTGCTCATCCTCTGCTACCAAGACACAACTAATTGTCGACAAGACGTCTCCTCTACCTCTGCAGCTTTTCTCCCAAACCCTGGTGAGCCTACCATACCTTTTACTGCTTGGTGCCATATGTTTGAATATTACATTATTGTTGCTGACCAAGCGGAGATTTCTGCTGCTAGAAAGCGTGCACCAGTGCCTGCCACACAGCCAGTTTCTAAAATTTCACCACAAAGTAACACTTCATTGGGTTGTGCAAAGAACTTTGTACTCAAAGTTAAAATCCAACCCCCGGTGCTAACCCCTCCCCCTACACCCCCCAGTAGGTCCCCTCCCTCCTCCCCCCCGGGCTATTGCTTCTTACCCCTCTGTGTAAGTCCCCTCCAGCAAAGTTCACAGGGGTTATCTTCTCTTCAAACCGCTAGTAGGGTCTCATCATTGTGGTAACACTTAAACTCCCATGAAGGTAGTTTGTCTGCCAGAGATTTGCCTTTTTCTAGGGCTATTGCTCTGTAGTTTAAGGGTGGCATAAAGGAAATTCCATATATAAATGCACCCATAACTTAGAGCAAGATGGTACGATGGCTATTCCATGTATAAATACCCACAGAATTAATAGTAGGATGGCATAGAGGCAATTCTAGGTATAAATGCCTCCAGAACTCAGAGCCAAATGGTACAGTGGCAATTGTATGTATAAATACCCCCAGAACTAAGAGCAAAATGGTAAGGTGGCAATTGTATGTATAAATACCCCCAGAACTCAGAGCCAAATGGTACGGTGGCAATTGTATGTATAAATACCCCCAGAACTAAGAGCAAAATGGTAAGGTGGCAATTGTATGTATAAATACCCCCAGAACTAAGAGCCAAATGGTATGGTGGCATGTGTATGTATAAATGCCCCCAGAATTAATAGTAGGATGGCATAAAGGCAGTTATATGTATAAATATTATTATTATAAACAACATGTATTTCTATAGCACCAACTTATTTCATATTGCTGTACCTCCAGAAGATGGTCCGGTGGCAATACCATGTGTAAATGCCCCCATAATTAATAATAGGATGGCATTAAGGCAATACAATGTGTGAATGCCCCCAGAATTAATAGTAGGATGTGGCATAAAGGACATTCCATGTATAAATGCACCTAAAACTCAGAGCAAAATGGTACCATGGCATTTATATGTATAAATAACTCCAGACCTCAGAGTATAATGGGAAGGTGGGAATTCTATGCATAAATACCCCCAGAATAAATAGTACAACAGCATAAAAGCAATATCATGAAAAATGCCCCTAGAACTCAGAGCAAGACGGTACAGTGGCAGTTATATGCATAAATAACCCCAGAACTCAGAGCAAAATGTTAACATGGCAATTCTATGTATAAATGCCCCCCGAACTCAGCACAAGATGGAAAGGTGGCAATTGTATACATAAATACCCCCAGAATTAATAGTGAGTGGCATAACGAAATTCTTTATATAAATGCCCCCAGAATTAATAGTAGGATGACATAAAGGCAATTACATGTATAAATGCACCCAAAAATCAGAGCAGAATGGTAAGGTGGCATTTCTATGTATAAATATCCTCAGAACTCAGAGCAAGACGGTACCATGGCTATTGCCATGCATGAATACCCCCAGAATTAATAGTAGGATGGTATGAAGGTAATTCCATGTATAAATGCCCCCAGAACTCAGAGCCAAATTGTATGGAGGCAATTGTATGTATAAATGCCCCCAGAATAGTAGGATTGTATAAAGGCAATTCCATGTATAAATACCCCCAGAACTCAAAGCAAGATGGTATGGTGGCAATTATAAGTATACATACCCCCAGAGTTCAGAGCAAAAGGGTAAAGTGGCAATTGTATGTACTATTAGGTATATAGTAGCATGGCAAAGTCAATCCTATGAATTAATGCCCCCGAGAACTCAAAGCAAGATGGTACAGTGGCAATTGTATGTATAAAAACCCCCAGAAGTCAGAGCAAAATGGCACGGTGGCAATTATAAGTATAAATACTCTGAGAATTAATAGTAAGATGACAAAGGCAATCCCATGTATAAATACCCCCAGAACTCAAAGCAAGATGATACGGTGGCAATTGTATGTACTATTAAGTATATAGTAGCATGGCATAAAGTCAATCCTATGAATTAATGCCCCTAGAACTCAAAGCAAGATGGTACAATGGCTATTCCATGTATAAATACCCCCAGAATTAATAGTAGGATGGCACAAAGGTAATTCGATGTATAAATGCCCCCAGAACTCAGAGCCCAATGGTACCATGGCAATTGTATGTAGAAATACCCCCAGAACTCAGAGCAAGATGGTATGGTAGCAATTTTATGTATAAATGCCCCCAGAATTACGAGTAAGATGGCATAAAGGCAATTCCATTTACATTTCAGCTCTGTGTATTTATACATATTGGTAGGAGGTGCCACACTGTTTCCCTTAGACAGTACATTATTAGGACCTGGCTTATTGTGTGCCTAGAACATTCCTTTTCTGTATATTTGTACTGATACATATAGGTCGAAGGTGCCATATTGTTTCCCTTAGATAATATAGTATGCAGGTACAGCTTAGTGTGTGCTCAGAACATTCCATCTCTGTATACAGTCATATGAAGATGGTTGGGAACCCCTCTCAGCCTGCAAAATAGTAAAAAAAAAAAAAAAGAAAAAAAAAGAAAAGTGAGTACTGGGGTGTTTTCTGAACAAAGGTATTTTAGTGAAGCAGTTTTCAGTTGTATGAAATTAAATCAAATGTGAAAAACTGGCTGTGCAAAAATTTGGATACCCTTGTAATTTTACTAATTTGAATGCATGTAACTGATCAATACTGATTACTGGCCACACCAAATTGATTGGATTAGCTTGTTAAGCCTTGAACTTCATAGGCAGATGTGTCCAATCATGAGAAAAGGTATTTAAGGTGGCCAATTGCAAGTTGTGCTTCTATATGACTCTCCTCTGAAGAGTGACAGCACGAGATCCTCAAAGCAACTCTCAAAAGATCTGAAAATAAAGAAAGATTGTTCAGTATCATGGTTCAGGGGAGGATTACAAAATACTATCTCAGACTGTCAGTTTCAACTGCAAGGAATGTAATCAGGAAATGGAAGTTGCTGTAAAACCCAGGTCTGGCAGGCCAAGAAAAATGGCATATTGTGAGAACGATACAGAACCAAAAGATCACCTCCAAAAACCCTCAAGAACATCTTGCTGCAGATGGTGTATCTGTACATCGTTCTACAATTCAGTGCAATTTGCACAAAGAACATCTCTGTATGGCAGGGTGATGAGAAAGAAGCCCTTTCTGTACTCACGCCACAAACAGGGTCGCTTGTTGTATGCAAAAGCTCATTTAGACAAGCCAGTGTCATTTTGGAACAAAGTGCTTTGGCCTAATGAGACAAAAATTGAGTTATTTGGTCATAACAAAAGGCGCTTTGCATGGCGGAAGAAGAACACTGCATTCAAAGAAAAACATTTGCTACCTACTGTCTAATTTATTGGAGATTCCATTATGCTGTGGGGCTAGTTCAGGGACTGGGACCCTTGTTAAAGTCAAGGGTTGGATTAATTCAGCCCAATATCAACCAATTCTACAGGATAATGTTCAAGCATCAGTCATAAAGTTGAAGTTACGCATGGGTTGGATATTCCAACAAGACAATGACCCTAAACACACTTGGAAATCTACAAAGTCATTTATGCAGAGGGAAAAGTACAATATTCTGGAATGGCCATCACATTCCCGTGATTTGAAGCAGTCTGTCCGTGCTCAGCCGCCATCACTTTTAACTGAACTGGAAAGATTTTTGTGGAGGAATGGTCAAAAAAACCGCCATCCAGAATACACAAACTCATAAAAGGCTATAGGAGGCGTTTAGAGGCTGTTATATTTGCAAAAGGAGGCTCAATTATGTATTGATGTAATATCTCTGTTGGGGTGCCCACATCTATGCACATTTCTAATTGTTATAATGTGAATTGCATATTTGCTGTTAATCCAATAAACTGTCACTGCTGAAATACTACTGTTTCCAAAAGACGTTATATATTAAAAGGAAGTTGCTACTTTGAAAGCTCAGCCAATAATGAACAAAACTCCATAAAAAAATTTCAAATGACTACAGTATTTGTATTGATACATACAGGTAGGATTTGTCATAGTGTTTCCCTTAGACCGTACATTATTAGGGCATGGCTTATTGTGTGCCCAGAACATTCCTTCTTTTATAGTTGTATTGATACATACAGTATGGGTAGATGGTATCATAACGTTTCCCATAGATAGTGTAATAGCTTATTAGGTCCCCAGAACATTACATCTCTGCATATTTGTGGATTTTTATAGGTATTGGAGCTACCATATTGTTTTTCCAGCTGTAGTATTCTGTTGTCTTCTTAATTGTATTGCTATGCATGCATGGTATCACCAAACCTTGAAAATGAAAGGACGGTCCGCACCAGGATACCTGAAGGGAGGGAGATTTCTTCCCCCCGAAACGTTGATATAAAGGTGGCATGATTAAAAGGGGTACGCTCCCCGACTGCTAAAATTGTGTGTGCGGACCGTCCATTCATTTTCACGGTTGCTAAGGGACCCGGCCGGGTCGACGGTGGACCAGCACCACTTCTGCCGGTCAGTGGAAGGAAGGTGTGCGGTAAAGATAATACAAGTATCACCAAACCAAAGCCTGAACAAAGTATATTGTATTCTTAAGTATAAATGCCGATTAGTGAATATATGAGTGATCATCTTTCATTGGGGGGGGGGGCTTAATACAACACCCACTTACATACAGTGGTTTTGCACAGAACTCAGTGCTTGTGATAAAACACTTTGAAGACTTTCTCAAAAAATTCAAAAATAGATATATATTTTGTTTAGGAGAACGTGAATTATGGTTGGCTGGATTTTTGTTTAATAATTTGCTTTCCTACCTTGCCCTCACATCTTTCATTCAGAGAGTATTGCACAACAAAATGCAAAGTGAATACCAACTGAGCACTCTCAACCAACCACTTCAGTGGAGCTTGGAGCTGCATGGTAAGACCCCTCAGGCACCTCAAACAGTTTTTATTATGGATACAAAACCTCAACAGATCTGGTTAGTGAGAGAACTATGGCTGCAGCATCCCAAGACAACCAAGAAGAAATCAAACATTTTTCATTGTTAGGGTTCCATGTACCAGTACAACAAATTAACTATAAGGAGTCCAGTGCAGCACATGCTATAGGGTAGCAGAGCCGGAACAGACCCCACAAGCACCGTAGACAACTTTGCTGGCCCGGCCCGAGTGCTCGCATGCGTGAACTGGTACTTTTGAGCGTATGCGCAGCTTGTCTCTTGCGCACAGTGCTCTGCGCGCAAGTATGAAACCCACGTACCTACCCCATGTCTGGTCGCATCTCTCCGCATGTATTTGCGCTCCCACGCATGTGTGCATGGGGATTCGTGTTTCTGCACATGCACAGGGGGAGAGATGCAACCAGACATGGGGTAAGCAACAGAGCCGGCAGTACATTCCCTGGGCACGTGCCTACTCTGCCTATCCCTTGGCCTGGCCCTTTACGGTAGTGTGGCCATAAAAGAATGTATTTGAGAATTAATTTTGCCAATATATACAAGAATAAAAGGTTTTATTTCTTAGTTTTATCAAAAAGTAAGCTAGTTTGCCAACAGTAGACGAGAAAATCTGGTGCAAGTCAACTTTTCCCCAGAAGTCCAGTATTTTTACATTTTGAAAGATTTAAGTTCCTCTGTGTTTCATTCCTTATATTTCTGGAATTAATTCTGAGAATTAAGAAATACACAGGGAACTGAATATGCCCCATTACACTTCTAGGGGTCTATTTAGTATGCTGTGTAAAATGAAATTTGCAAAAAAAATAAAAAAAAAAAAGTGTAAAACAAAAGGTGAACTTCTTATCAAGGTGTGTGAAATTTACGCCATGCAAGCATCAGATTTGCTGCAGTTATCTTACATTGCTTTAGACCTTTGTAAGCATTGACAGAAGTTTCTCAAAGAAAAATTGCACAAAACAATTTACACCATTTTTTAATGCAAAATCTGGCGAATTATTCAGGCAGTTTTTATGCCACATAAATAAAAAAAAAAAGTTCTGCTCCAAATTTTTGTCGTAGTTTCACAAAAAAAATCCATGAATTCTTAAAGGAACAGTACACGATAAATGTCAAAATTCAAATTTGGACTATTCCCTAGTCGAATTACACTCAAATTCAAATTTTCAATTTGACCCTTGATAAATCTGCCCCTAAAAGTTAATTCAAAGGTGAACAACAACTCCTTTAAGGTGTTTAATATCAAATATATATTTTTTCTTCAAACACAATAAAGCCCCTAGCCATTGCTCATATACCGGATCAATCCATAGCTTCATTAAATTAAAATTATTAAATTTAAATTATTAAATGAACAAACTAAACAAAGAAACGATACCAAACTATGTAGAAAAAAATTAATTTATTGAAACTACAACAGAAATATACATAAAGCATTGCCAAGGTACAAAGGCTATTGGGGTTTGGCTGTACACAAGTACAGCAATAACACCCAGATAATAATGCCGACCAGAAGTCCTGTGCCAATGCCAATAATAATGAGCAGTTTATTTACTGGCTCGGGTGAGTCAGTGTCAGGGGCTTCTGTCTAATTCTGGAACATCCTCTAGAAACTTCTTGTTTCTGACATATTTCCTGAATTCCAAATCAAACACCTCAGGGTTAATCACCTTGAGGCCAAAATAAACTTGTTTTGCTAAAAGTCCATCCGCCTTTCTTTGTGCGTCACAAAGGTAAGTGCCAGTATTCTCCATTTGGAGGGAAGGAAATGTCAGGATGCTACTCCTATTTTTTAAGGTACGAAAAACCCTAGAATCTGTGGTTATGATGCCTTTAGCATGCTTCCAATAGATATTTACTTCTCCCGGTTCCTTAACCTCTTCTTCCGTCATACAATCTATGGCATCACACTGAAATGTCATCAGTTGACATGGTAAGTTAGTGCTACAGGGCGCCATAACTTTTTGGCAATCGGAGGTCTCGCCTGAGGTATCTACAAAGCATCTCTTCTCCATCTTAACTCCATTCCCACAAGTGACACTACATTCCCCAGACTCAACCACTATAAAGCCGGCAGAAGGTCCCGTGGCATTAAAGTCCACCATGCTTTGGATGTCCATCAGCTCTGGTTTGTAAACTTCATTTTCATCCTGTGATTTTACATGAGATAAAAAAAGAAATGAAAACAAAAACAACAAGAATATTCTTTTGGTCATGTTGCTCTGTCGATGTCTTGTGTAAATAAATGAAACTCCCGATTCTTTGACAAGAGATCTCCTCTTCATTGTGACATCACAATGGTACATTATGACATTCAATTAACCTGCCAAAGCCGATCTAAACCGGGTTAATGGCTTTTAATAGCAATTGCCATTACGTATTACTTTAAAGCAATTATGATTCTCATTTAATGCACTGGAAAGTTGCTTAGCTTTACACTGCCATTCTCTATGAAAAAGGAGGATTTGGCTGGTGTTCCTCTTTAAGTTAATAAAGAAAGCCAGAAAAAAAGGAAATGAATTTATTTTGAGATTGTTTATGTTCATATTTAATTTAACAAATATTTAGTTTTCATTTTTATCTTTCTTTGTATGATTTCTGGCGTTCCATAATCCTCCCACCTATAATGACAATACAAAAAAAAACACATGCAGATATTCTAAGTACACAATAAACTTGAATACACAGAAGCAATTGGTTACTTTTTATGGCATCTTTCTATTCAGGCCCTTTCCTATTCCAGTCTCCTATTCAAATCAGTGCATGGTTGCTAGGGCAATTTGAACCCTAGCAACCCATTTGCTGAAATGATAAAACTTATAGTAAATAATAAAACATGATACCCAACTGCAAATTGTCTCAGAATATCACTCTCTGCATCACACTATGGGGTAGATTTTTCAAAGGTTGAATTTCAAAGTAATGGGAGGTTTTTTTTTTTTTAAACTCCCGTTAGTTTGAAATTCAAATTAAAAAAGACCAATCGAAAATTTTATAAAGCAAATTTTTGAATTGAGGGTGTTCGTTTGAATTCAAACATCTTTGATGGCATTGAGGATGTTCTTTTCAGCAGAAAAAAGTAGACTGTGAGAACAGACTACAACATTGCTAGAAACTCCAAGTTCACCTGTTAAAATTACTTCCTGCTGGTTTCCTTTCCCTACTGTGGGCTAGGCATCATTTCCCCAACTAACAACACATTCTTGGTGGCAGGTATAGGGGCTTCCTGAGCCAGACAATAACATTACTTGTCTTAAATGCAGCCCTAGGGGGATTCTGTAAAATAATTTGGTATTTTACCCTTAAAACACTTATAAATGCCCCCAGAACTCAGAGCAAAATGGTAAGGTGGCAATTCTATGTATAAATACTCACAGAACTCAGAGCAAAATGGTATGGTGTAATGATGGGCGAATTTATTCGCCAGGGGCGAATTTGCGGCGAATAAATTCGCGAATCACCAGTGAAATTTTGCTTGGCGAAAATTCGCAGAAAAAACGAGTCGCGCATCGTTTTTGACGCGACAGAAACGACGCAGCGCGCCAAAGTTGACACGACGCACGTCAAAAGCGCCCATCACTAGTATGGTGGCAATTGTATGTATAAATCCCCCAGAATTAATAGTTGGATGGCATAAAGGCCGTTCCTTGTATAAATGCCCCCAGAACTCTGAACAAAATGGTATGGTGGCAATTCAATGTATTAATACCCCCAGAATTAATAGTAGGATGGCATAAAGGCAATTCCATTTATAAATGCCCCCAGAACTCAGAACTAGATGGTACGATGGCTATTCCATGTATTAATACCCCCAGAATTAATAGAAGGATGGCATAAAGGCAATTCCATGTATAAATGCCCCCAGATCTCAGAGCTAGATGGTACAATGGCAATTCCATGTATAAAGACCCCCAGAATTAACAGTAGGATGGCATAAAGACAATTCCATGTATAAATGCCCCCAGAATTTAGAGCCAAATGGTTCGGTGGTATTTGTATGTTTAAATACCCCTAGAACTCAAAACAAAATGGTAAGGTGGCAGTTCTATGTATATATAACCCCAGAACTCAGAGCAAAATGGTAAGGTGGCAATTCTATGTATAAATACTCACAGAATTAATAGTAGGATGGCATAAAGGCCATGTACAGTATAACTGCCCCCAGAACTTAGAGCTAAATGGTAAGGTGGCAATTCTATGTATAAATAACCCCAGAATTCAGAGCAAAATGGTATGGTGGAAATTTTATTTAGATATGCCCCTAGAATTAATAGTAGGATGGCATAAAGGCAATTCCATTTATTAATGCCTGCAGAACTCAGAGCAAGATGGTACGATGGCTATTCCATTTATAAATACCCCCACAATTAACAGTAGGATGGCATAAAGACAATTCCATGTATAAATGCCCCCAGAACTCAGAGCAAAATGGTATGGTGGCAATTGTATGTATAAATGCCCCCAGAATTAATAGTAGGATGGCATAAAGGCAATTCCATGTATAAATGCACCCAGAACTCAGAGCTAGATAGTACGATGGCTATTCCATGTATAAATACCCCCAGAATTAAGAGTAGGATGGCATAAAGACAATTCCATGTATAAATAGTGTTCCTTTCTGATTCCTATCCACTGCTTAGCTGTGTGTTCTGTGCAGGGGGGGGTGGGGATCAGGTTACACAAGAGACACAGACAGGTGCCAGAAGTGATATAGAAATTAAAACTTCTTTGGCACAATCTACTTCAATGTAGAAACTGGACAATCAGGGGGCGCTCCAGGTTTTATAGCAAATTGAAAGTGTTGCTGCTTAAAGCTCCCTAATTGGCCAGTTTGCACACTAAAGTCCTTCATACCTCCTTAGGCAGCCGTGCAATAGCCTGATGATTCTGCAGATTCAAGAGTAGTATTTACCAAGTGGGGCCCCACCGGTGCAGCCGTGCAGGGACCACGGACCCTGGTGCAGTTGCACCCTTTGCACCACTTGTAGTTACGCCCTAGGGCCTCAAGGTGGGCATATCCGGGAGAGATCTGCAGCATCAACAAATGAGAGAATATCGCCATGTATGACCACCTTTACAATGGAAGACAGTGGTGCTACTGCTGCATGTTCTTCCTCTCCACCCCCAAGACTGGTCAGGAAGGCAGGCTAGTAATACAAATCACATTTATTTTTTTTTATAAATGATTTTTATTGTTTTTGACAACCATCAAATACAGAAATAAAAAGAATTACAATAACATTACAACCATTGGTGGGTATTCTCAATAGAATATTATTGTCAACAAATCACATTTATTACACCGCCTTGTGGTTTTTAACGCTTTACTTGCTTTCAATAGCAAAAATTGCAGTTGTGCCTTCTTATTATGACATTTTGGGTATTGGTAAATGTAACTGACAGTGTGCCATCCTTATGTGATTTCTGGTGTTATTTATTCATTCTACTATTAGTTCTGGGGGTATTAAACATGAAATTCTTACTGTGTTCATCCTGATTTTAGTTCTGGGCATTATACATGGAACTGCAACTGTGTTTATTCTGCTTAATTTTTTAATAATTAATTTAATTGCATCAGTGTATTTTATCACAGAATAATGAGATTTGTGTTATAGGTATAGCTAAAAGAAATGTTTAGCTATCAATATATTTAAAATTTCTACCATAGTGGGCATGGAATAAATTCAGCAGCCCCAGTTTGCTCATAGTTTGTACAGAGAGATCCCATAAAACTATGGCAGCATAGGCAGAGCCGGACTGGGAGTAAAAATCAGCCCGAGCAAGTAAAATCAAAGCCGCCCCCCACACACACTGACACACACAAACACACACACTGACACACACACATACTGACACACAAACACACTGACACAGACACAAACACACTGACACACACACTGACACACAAACACACACTGACACAAAAACACACACTGACACAAAAACACACACACACAAACACACTGGCACACACACAAACACACACTGACACACACACATACTGACACACAAACACACAAACACACTGACACACACAAACACACACTGACACACAAACACACACTGACACACACAAACACACACACAAAGACACACACTGACACAAACAAATACACACACAAACACACACACACTGACACACACACACAAACACACACAAACACACTGACACACAAATACACACACAAACACACAGAAACACACTGACACACGCAAATACACACACACACAAATACACACACACAAACACACATACTGACACACACAAACACACACAAACACACTGACACACACACATACTGACACACACACACATACACACTGACACACAGACACAAACACACTGACACACACACTGACACAAAAACACACACTGACACAAAAACACACACTGACACAAAAATACACACTGACACAAAAAAACACACTGACACACAAACACATACTGACACACAAACACAAACAGGCCAGAAGAGTCATTTTCTATTTTCAGTAATCAATTTCTCTATTCATTGGGTGAAACTTGGCAGAAGTTGCCATTGGTCGTCGATTTGTAATACATCACATGAAAACTAAAAGTGATCAGATAATAGAGTGAGGCAAGAGTCAACATCCATTGCATAGGACGTAGGACTATATGATTGTTTTTGGCACCAAAGAAAAAGTTGAAGGGCTATTTATCAATATGTTGATGTCAAGTTGAATCAAGGACACTGGATGCTCTGTCTGTAGCTGCTGAGTGATCAGACATTTCTGAGTGTGAAATTCTCTAAATTGGTGTTGATAAAACTCTATAGGTCAGCGGATCTCACACTTTTTGGGTTTTAGCCTTAGGCACATAAATATTAATCTCACTCCAACTGTCCTTCCAAATGGACTTCCATAATATTCACTGTCCAACCATCGTTCTACATGACCAGAACTTACAAGCCACAATAGACTAGATACATCAGATAACTGTTCACCCTTCTATTAAAAGTGGTGGTATCAATTCACTGGCACATGTAAAGCATTTTCTCTGCCAGTGGAGAAACAGGCAAAGACAACTGTGTCCCTTAATATTGACTTTAATAGAAACCACCAAAAGCAAAAGTCTATTAATCCCTGTCCACCCTTTCTCTTCCAGATACAGAGAATGATAGGCCATTACGAGGGCCCCCATCCCTGCTAGAGTCTTCTGTGTTATTGTACCCCTGGATTTCAGTGCCTATAAGCAATTTTGTTGTGCATTTGACAGAGTTGTGTTCCCATCTAAATGCAAAAACATCTTGCAACAACATTGATCAACAGTTCCCTTCCATTGCCTAGTGCTCCATCTGTGATGTTGATTGGGAACAAGGACACTGCTTCTGTACATGAAAAATATAGTTTCAGCATAAAGTAGAGAAAGCTATAAAATAATGTTTATAGTTTGTTCGTGGGTGATCATCCATATAGGGTCATTTTTGGTTGCAACCCAACTGGTCTGAACCAAACTCTGTTAAGCTCTTAATTAAACTGAAAACCCACCTATTTATGGTAATCTCCATAAACACCAGTCAATCGATGGTTTTCTACTTGGGGTAGCAAAATAAACTGATAGGTTCCATGTACAAATTAAAGGGGTAAAGTCACCATCCCACATGCAGACATTGAAGTATATGAATGAAGAGAGGGCTGAAGACAAAAAATTGTCATCTCTGGAGATATAGTTTATGGGGTTGATAAAATATGAACCCTATGACAAATTTAAAAGCAATACTCCAAAAATTTCAGGATTTAACCTCCGAGTTCCAAAATGTGCATCCAAATCATAAACAACAATATAGGTCTAGTGGTAAAATAAAAGGCAATTTTAATTACCAACCATGCCAAAGAAGGATTAAAATCAAAAGATATGGGCAAACTTGTAATACAAGATTCAAATAATGAAAGACAGTTAGCCCCACTTCCCAAATATTGAATGTCCAAACCCTGAACAGAATGGGATGCAGCAAATATTATTAAGGTATTGTGCCGAAGTTAAATGAAGGTCCAGTCAAGCAATGTGTTTTCCATCAGTGTTTGCATTTGGGCAATTGGCTGTAGAAATACTTGAGGCTGGTAGCCAAAATAAGTGTACAAAGTGCTTAATAACCCGGAATGCTGCTATATTGAAAATCCGTATGTTATCCAATTTGGGGCTGGAGCCTGATATATTCACCACAGTATCATGATGGTTCAGCGCTCGATATATAAATGTGCTTAAGATTGTAATAGCTGCAATGAGCCAAGTTCAATAGCAGTACACAATTCACAACGCAGTGGCCGCGCCACTCCTCACCGTTGTGCACTCAATATGTAAATGCGCTTAAAACTGTAGGGACTTCAGTGAACCAAGTTCAACAACAATGTGTAGTTCACAGTGCAAAGGCCGCACCACTCTGCTGCTCCACTGCCGCCATTTAAGCGCAATATAAAGTTCAAATGCCCCGTAAGAGTATCAGTCCAGAGTATCCAAATTGGATAATATACGGATTTTCAATATAGCAGCATTCCGGGTTATTAAGCACTTTGTACACTTATTTTGGCTACCAGCCTCAAGTATTTCTACAGCCAATTGCCCATATGTAAACACTGATGGAAAACACATTGCTTGACTGGACCTTCATTTAACTTCGGCACAATAACTTTATAATATTTGCTGCATCCCATTCTATTCAGGGTTTGGACATTCAATATTTGGGAAGTAGGGCTAACTACCTTGCATTATTTGAATCTTGTATTACAATTTTGCCCATACCTTATATGAACAGGTTTATATCTAATGCATGCTATTTTTCACTCCCGATTTAGTCTAATCGGGCCGTGATTACTATTTTTCATGATGTGGATCCCCTCCGCCTTTACTGCACTGCTTGATTTTAAACTCTTTTGGCATAGTTGGTAATAAAAATTGCCTTTTATTTTACCACTAGACTTATATTGTTGTTTATGATTTGGATGCACATTTTGGAACTCGGAGGTTAAGTCCTAAAATTTTTGGAGTAGTGTAATAGTCAATAAGTTGGACACTCCTTTTTCCAAAATGTTTATTCTTTAAACTGTTTCTAATTATTTCTACAGGTTTCAATTTCAATGTATTCAAATTTAAAAGCAGTAACCCACATGCCTATACAGTTGATTAAGGGTTGGATTAATGTTTCTTTAGGCCACTATTAAACCAGGAAAAGGAGACGTTTTAGGATTCTGTGTAGAACCTTTCACTAGTGTCCTGCAGGGGGTCTGGCACCCGCAAAAATATGTGGTACCCTGAGGGGTTGCAGGTAGAAGTTTCGGGAGCAGGTTTATACATGGGTCGGAGGATCCTGGCTTGATCATCTGAGCTCCAGCCCCCTTACTCTGTGATTCCTGACCCTTAATTCCTGGTTCCAGTATTCCCTGACTGGTTCTGTGTTCCCTGCCTGTTCCCTTTGCTCCTGTTCCCACCTGGTTCCTGATACCCATCTTCTGTGGATTCCATGGTTTGATCTTCGGCCTGTTATTTCAACCCTGCTTGATTGCTGCCTGCCACTGACCTTGCCTACCGTTCGGACCTTGCCTGCCTGCCGCCAGCCCAGACCATTTTGCCTGTTCCTGGATTTCGCTTTGCCTCTACCCAGGCTCATATTTGATTTTTCAGTTTACACGCCTGTTCATTATTGTTTTCATTCTTACGATTAAACCTCCTTCAACACATCATGGCTTCTGCTTATTTTCCCACAGTAAATGCGTGTCACCTGCTGAACATTCACCAGCATCCAAACATGAGATCCAGTTTACAATGACAGCAATTCCTGTCTCTTGATGGTCAGTGAGTATTTGCGGATCGGGTTGCGAATAAGGTATTTGTGGGTCGGATAGCGGGTCCAAGTGGGTAGGTATGCGGATTGTGGGTCCGGGTGGGGGTTGCGGGACGCGGGTCGGATTCGGGTTTAACAAATGGGTTCTGCGTAGGACTCTACCTTTCACCACCCAGTTCATTCCCTTTTTCTTGATTGTAGAGATAATTAGTTTTCAAGGACCCAAAGGATGCTGCATTCTTCTTTCCTGGTCCAAGGAAGAAGAGGGCTTTCACAGTGTACTGTAGCATTTTTTGGCACTAAAAATTAAGTGGCAGATTTACATAGACACTTAGTATGGAAGCAAGAAAGACTGAAGGCTCCCTGTTAATACTAATATAAGTCGATTTGGTGGGTAGGAGGGGAGGAAGGAAGAGAAGCCTGAAAGAAAGAGGAAGAACAGAGGAGTCCAGTTTATAATAGCATACAGGAAGGAAGGGGAAGGATGAGGAATGGACTTTGGCCTGTACGATCCCAGATAGGGAGCATGTGCAAGCATAATAAGGTCAATGTTACACCAGGGTCCTCCAACAAAAGGTTGGCACCACTCTTCCATTAATTATTCATAACCCCTATTCAATGGGACAGGTTAAATAGAGACTGAATTGCTGAGCAAGGACCAATGTGGGATTGGATAACTGACATTGGTTTCATGAGAGGTTTGGTGCTGAGAAATATAAAAATGTCTATCGTGTTATCCTCAATCCATGGTGCCATAATAAAAGCTAAGTATACCATGTTTATGTTGTTGAGATATATTTTGGGGACAAACAAATCAGTGTCAGGTATTCTGCATACTCTGCATAGAGGGCCTGCTTTTTAGTGGCATAAACACACAGCACCCTTAGTGGGCTAAATGTCTTGCTATATAACTACTTATCTCCTTAACATGTCTAGCACCCTTTGGTGGGTTGCTAGTTGCTAACACGCAGGGCACCATGGGGAATTTTCCTTTAATCTGTGCCCTTATGCACACACACAATTTCTATGTTCTGCCTGGTCTTAGAGTTAAGAGTAATGAGTAGAGAAATAACATCTTTGACCAATGAGATGACTTGGTCCCTTCCAAATGTCCGTAGGCTTCATTTGCTACTTTGTTCTAATACATTGTATGGCCACCTTCAGTTGTAGCTTATACAGTACATCTTCTCAGCTTGCAAATAGAATACTTATTCACTGCCTGGGAGCAGAGGGACAGCGTATATTCTATACATTACCATCACCTG
>CM044446.1:14810559-14835501 GCA_024363595.1 Xenopus borealis | reverse complement strand
CTGCTAATAAAGCATTGTTATACTCTCCTCATCCTCGGCTACCAAACACAACACATCTCTTTAGCTGGAGCTGCCCATCTTTTGTTTTCAGTTCTTTCTCACTCTTTGGACCTTTCCACTGCTCCCCATTCATTGACTACTGTAGGTGCAGGGATGTTTATTAGTCAAAAGAGGGATTGGTATTTGCTGCACCTTCTGACTATAGGTCACTCACAAAGGAAATTCCTTAGCCGAGAGCCAATAAGCTGCTCGGTGTAGATGTGCTGACAACTCCTATGAATCATTTTGTTTTATTTGTGGATAATGAACTCTCTCTTGGGGCTGAGTTAGAAATTGAAGAATGGTAATATTGTTTACTGAGCATGCGGATGATTCAATTACACCGTAATGACTTCTCCCCGATCGCTAAAGGCTTTAGCGAGGTGCTACAGTGCCTGACGCACGTTTCGCCGATTATAGGCTTTTTTTTAAAGGTGAAAAAGCCTATAATCGTCGAAACGTGCGTCAGGCACTGTAGCTCCTCGTTTAGCGATCGGGGAGAAGGGAATAGAGAACCGCAGTGGAAATTTGGCAGTAGCAATGATAAAAGTGGGGAGGTGATATGGAGCTTATCGGGACTCTCAGGGGGTGGGGCAATTGACTGAGCCTACGCACAGCCACCTCTGCAGTAACGGTGTTGCGCTTTAGTGTTCAGGAAATAGGCCAATTCACCTAGGTGCCTCTGAGAGGACACAGTGTTAGTTTCACATACGCGCACCTTACAGCACGTGCTGGATCATTTCACCGATATCACACAGGGGACCCATGCGTCCTGAAGCCATTACGGTGTATATATATAAAAAGTAACTCAAAAGAATGAGATGAATGAGAATCTTCATAGTTACATTACGGTGTAATTGAATGATCCGCATGCTCAGTGAACAATATTACCACAGTTTCAATTTCTAACTCAGCCCCAAGAGAGAGTTCATTATCCGACGCAAGGATGAATCCTTAATGCCGAAATTGCTCCCTATCTACCTCCACATTATACACTCGTCTTAACCACTGCGGTTCTCTTCCCATAAAGCCCCTTCCATTCATTATAGGGCATTTTGGGTGAAGAGAGATCTAGAGGGGAACAGTTTAATGAAGTAATTACGCTGATGTCCCAAATTACTCATATAGATCGGATATCCACCCTTTTCTTAATTGTTTTTAGTCTTTTTAAGCACCCCCACAACGAATGAATTTTTAGGAGTTTATTAAAAGTTATGTTTTAACATTTCACTACCGGAGGTTCTCTGCCGTGGGTCCAATCATGGCTCTATGATCATAACAATGATGTTACACCTTAAGTTTATGTCACAATGAATTCCACAAGATTTTCACTTTATTAATTCAATTTATTAATTACATAATCAACTGCACCAATCAATTGAATGAATTCACTTATAATTAGATGTTCAATTGATCACAACAAGTTTTGAAGACACAATCATGCATATTAATTCATAGAGAGATTGTGCGACGCTATATACTCCTTCTTTTTCCTTCTCCACAAATAAAACAAAATGTTTATTAGTCACCCTAAATAATTATCTCTTTCCCTGCTTCCTAATGATGCAGTGGACACTATTTCATATGTGCTATATTCTGGTTCCAACAGTGCTCCTCATTACAAACTGTATAGACTGTCACGGTCGGCACCCTAAACCAGAAAAGATGCCAAGTTCCCTGGTCTCGGCTTCACCAGTAGTGTGACCACCTTTGGCTTCAGGAGGAGCCCTCAGCTTACTCGGATGCCACCTGGACTTAATGAGAGGAGCAAGGCGAGGAGTTCTGGCAAGCAAAGGGGCACGACTGTTGTTAGAGTCAGTTAGGCCGAAGGTCCCAGTACAGTAGGATATGGCAACAGCGAAGTCAGGCAGGCTGGGTCGAGGGAGGCAGATAGCTAGGGTCGTCAGGCAGGCAAGGGTCAAAACCGGGAATCAATCAGATGAGGATGAGACAGAATCAATGGTCAGTTAACAGGCACGGGTCAGGATACAGATATCAGAATAGTCAAAAGCCAGGCCGGGTCAAATACAGCAAACAGGAACAAACAGAAGCTTTACAGCACAGATACAAGGCACCAGGAATAAACCTATCACGGGCAATCACAATTTTAAAAAGTCCCCTTTAAATATTTTTAAATTTGGCACCATTGCGCGCTGACGTCATGCGCCATGCGCGCACTAATAGCTGCCGGCGTGGAGGAGCGGTGTGGTGGGCGTCCCTGCCGCACCGAAGGTAATTTCATTACATTACCCCCCTCTCTAGGGGGGCCACCGGACCCCCAGGTTTCCCAGGAAACTTTAAATGGTACTGCCTTCTGAGGCGGTCAGCCTTGATGTCCTCAACTGAGACCCAAGAGTTCTCCTCAGGGCCAAAGCCCTTCCACCTGGTTAGATACTGCAGCTTACCTCGCACAATGCGGGAGTCGAGGAACTTTTGGATCTCATATTCAGGCTGCACTTCTACCAGTACCGGGGGAGGAACAGACAAGTCGAACACCAGAAGCAGGTTTCAACAGGGAAACATGAAATTAATTAGATATTTTGAAATTGGAAGGTAATCGTAAACAAACAGAGGAAGGATTGATTATGGCAAAGACGGGATAAGAACCAATGAACCTAGGACTAAGTTTGGGAGAGGGAACTTTTAGTTTAATATTCTTCGTAGACAACCATTCTAAATCCCCCACCTTGTACTGAGGTGCCTCCCTATGGGATTTGTCAGCAGCTTTTTTCTGGACAGAGGAAGCTGCAGACAGAGAGTCATGTACCTGGAACCAAATCTTTGCAAATTGTTCAACAGAAGCATTAGCTGAAGGAACAGAAGAAGCAGAGCCAGAAAAAGAAAAAGCTTAAGGATGCAAACCTGTAACTATGAAAAAAGGAGATTCCCCAGAGGAAGAATGAGAGGCATTGTTATATGCAAACTCAGCCCAAGGCAATAATTCAGACCAAGTGGACTGATTATCAGAAACATAACATCGAAGATATTGCTCAAGGGATTGATTAACCCTTTCGGTTTGGCCATTAGTCTGGGGATGATAGGCAGAAGAAAAGGACAATTCAGTACCAACTAAAGAATAGAAAGCACGCCAAAATTTAGAAACAAATTGAACCCCTCTATCAGAAACAATATTTTCAGGAAAACCGTGTAACTGAAAAATATGAGCAATGAACAGATCATCCAGAGTCTTAGCAGAAGGAAGGTGCGAAGGGGAATAAAATGAGCCATTTTACTGAACCTGTCTACCACCACCCAAATCACAGTTTTCCCTTGCGAAGGGGGCAGATCTACAATAAAATCCATGGAAATGTGGGACCATGGTTTTACAGGGATGGGTAAAGGATTAAGCAGACCTTGGGATAAACTATGAGATGACTTAGATCTTTGACAAATTGGACATATATTAACAAAAGCCTTAGTATCCAACTTAAAAGAGGGCTACCAAACATGGCGGGATAGTAGAGAAATTGTTTTGGCAATACCTGGATGACCTGCCACCCTAGAATCATGAACCTCTCTCAATACTTGTTCCTTAAACTCCTCAGGTACAAACCATCTGTCAGAGGGAGTTTCAGCTGGAGCAGATGACTGTAAAGGGAGTAATAAGGAGGAGAGGTCTGCTACAATCATTTCTTTGGGAATGATTGATGTACCCACTGAAGAGTCAGGAGAATCTGCTTCAAAACTCCTAGAGAGGGCGTCTGCCTTAACATTTTTGGACCCGGGTCTGAAAGTTAAAGAAAAATCAAACCTTGAAAAGAATAGAGCTCACCTGGCCTGTCTAGGATTTAGGCGTTTGGCAGGTTGTATAATAGGTTCTTCTGGTCTGTGTAGACCATGACTTAATGTTTTGCACCTTCAAGAAGATGCCGCCACTCCTCAAAGGCCCATTTGACGGCCAACAACTCCCTGTTTCCAATGTCATAATTCACCTCTGCCGGTGAAAATTTCCTAGAAAAGAAGGCACAGGGGTGCATCTTATTGGTTGGCGGGTGCCTTTGGGAGAGAACTGCCCCGGCTCCTATTTCCGAGGCATCTACCTCCACAATAAATGGAAGAGTAGAATCAGGGTAACGGAGAATAGGAGCGGAGCTGAATTCTCTCTTAAGAAACTCAAATGCTTGTAAAGCTTCCGGAGGCCATAAACTGGGATCAGCTCCCTTTTTAGTTAAATTGGTAATGGGAGCAACAATAATGGAAAAATTCTTGACGAACTGGCGATAATAATTAGCAAAACCGAGGAACCTCTGGATTGCGTGCAATGAAAGGGGTTGGGTCCAATCCAGGACAGCTCTCACTTTGCCTGGATCCATTTCTAGACCCCTGTTGGAAATAATAAACCCCAAAAACTGAACAGAGGCAACCTCAAAGGTACATTTTTCCAGTTTCGCATATGGCCTATCTTCTCTTAATCTCCGTAAGACTTCACAGACATGTTTACGATGATCAAACAAATTAGAAGAGAAAATTAGAATATCATCAAGGTAGACCACTACGAATACTCCTAACAAATCCCTGAAAATGTCATTAACAAATTCCTGGAACACTGCAGGAGCATTACAAAGGCCGAAAGGCATCACGAGGTACTCGTAGTGGCCATCCCTAGTATTAAATGCAGTCTTCCATTCGTCCCCTTTTTTGATTCAAATTAAATTATAAGCCCCCCTAAGATCAAGTTTAGTAAAGATCTTGGCAAATTTAATCTGATCAAAAAGTTCAGAGATGAGAGGGAGAGAATAGTGGTTTTTAATAGTAATCTTATTAATCCCCCATAATCAATACAGGGGAGAAGACCGCCATCCTTCTTCCCAACAAAGAAAAAGCCGGCCCCCGCAGGGGAATTAGAAGGTCTAATGAAACCTCTCTCTAGGTTTTCTTTAATATACTCTTTCATTGCCTGGGCTTCGGGCAAAGAAAGAGGATAAGTTCTTCCCCGTGGGGGAATTGACCCAGGCACCAGATCAATAGGGCAGTCATACCGTCGATGTGGGGGCAATATCTCGGCTGCTCTTTTAGAAAAAACATCAGCATAACTAGAATAAGCAGCCGGTAACCCTTCTAGAACTGTGGTAGCTACAACAGAAGAGAAACAGACTCCCTTACACATAGAACCCCATTGAATAATTTCTTTAGAAACCCAATCAATCTGAGGGTTATGTTTTTGGAGCCAAGGTAACCCCAGGATAATAGGAGAAGTAGCATTCTCAATGATATAAAATTCTAGATCGTCAAGGTGAACATCATTAATACATAATGTAAGGGGTACTGTCTTTTTAGAAACCAAACCTGACCCTAAGGGTCTTTTATCCACCGCTAAAATTCTCAAGGGTGAAGCTAAGGAAATTAAAGGGATACCTTGTTTAGCTGCCAAAGCAGCATTCAAAAAATTCCCTTCAGCCCCAGAGTCCACAAAAGTGGAAATCTTGATAGAACCCATAGGCCAGGTTAGTCTTACAGGAATCAAAACCTTAGAGGCAGTTTGGGGAGAGGAAGCACCTGTACCCAAATGGAGCTCTCCTTCTCCATTTAGGCTAAGACGTTTCCCGGCCTCTTGGGGCATTGATTTAGGAAATGACCCCTCCCCCCCACAGTAGATACAGAGTCCCAAAGAGTCTGCGTGCCTTTTCCTCAGGAGTTAGATGGGATATGCCTAATTGCATAGGCTCCTCCTGAGGTGGAGGTGCAGAGGGAACAGAAGACTTAATATCAGTAACTAAATTAGATTTCAAATTAGTTACCCCAGAATAAGTAGAGGTTCCCCTTCTTTCCCTCTGTCTCCTATCAATCTGGATAGCAAAAGACATAAGATCATCCAGATTGGAGGGTAGAGGGTAATTAACCAAACTGTCCTTAATGGAATCGGACAACCTGATTCGGAACTGACTCCGAAGAGCCGCATCGTTCCACCCTGTCTCAACTGACCATCGACCTCTGCATCCCTCTTCCCTTGACGCAACCTACGAATTGCGGAGTCGGCCAAGGCTGTGCGATCCGGGTCATCATACAGTATTGCCATACTATGGAAAAATGCGTCATGGGAATAACGTGCAGGGTCAGAAGAGGACAGCCTAAGGGCCCAAATTTGGGGATAACCCTCTAATAAGGTCATTACAAACCTCACTCTTTCCTCTCCAGTGGAGAAGGAAAGAGGGAAAAAGCTGAGGTATAATTTACAGGCTTCTTTGAAAACAAAAAACTTAGACCTGTCCCCAGAAAATTTTGCTGGGAATGCGATTTTTGGTTCTTGGGGTTTCGTAGAACTAGCCCCCATTACAGCACTGCCTTAAGAAGAGGAACCAGGAACAGACTGCTGCGGAGGAGCTTGTGGAGTTTCCAACTGGCGGGTTAAGTTATGAAATCCCTGGAGAAGGTAATTTTGCTTTCGCTCCTGGTCCTCCATGCGATGTAGCAAGGTTGTAAGAAGCGCTTCGGTGGTAGTTGGAGGAGGCATAGCAGAAGCAGTATCAGAAGCACCATCTTGACTTTCGTCCTCCATGGCCCGTGATAATGTCACGGTCGGCACCCTAAACCAAAACAGATGCCAAGTTCCCTGGTCTCGGCTCGGCTTCACCATTAGTGTGACCGCCTTTGGCCTCGGGAGGAGCCCTAAGCTTACTCGGATGCCACCTGGACTTAACGAGAGGAGCAAGGCGAGGAGTTCTGGCAAGCAAAGGGGCACGACTGTTGTTAGAGTCAGTTAGGCCGAAGGTTACGGTACAGAAGGATATGGCAACAGCGAAGTCAGGCAGGCTGGGTCGAGGGAGGCAGATAGCTAGGGTCGTCAGGCAGGCAAGGGTCAAAACCGGGAATCAATCAGATGAGGATGAGACAGAATCAATGGTCAGTTAACAGGCACGGGTCAGGATACAGATATCAGAATAGTCAAAAGCCAGGCCGGGTCAAATACAGCAAACAGGAACAAACAGAAGCTTTTCAGCACAGATACAAGGCACCAGGAATAAACCTATCATGGGCAATCACAATTTTAAAAAGTCCCCTTTAAATATTTTGAAATTTGGGGCATGACGTCAGCGTGCCTGCACCTTTAAATAGAGGAAGTGCGCGCAGCACTGGCATGGAGGAGCGGTGCGGCGGGCTTCCCCGCCGCACTGAAGGTAATTTCATTACATAGGCATTCAACCCTCATTTTTCTGTCCTTCTGCTGTACATTCTGAGATACCTTCACTTCATCTACTTGTGTGCAGCCTTCATGGAACTGGCACGGTGGCTCCTCAGTGGATTACATAATTCATTTTTTATTGGTTCCAAAAGCTCTTCCATAAAAAAAGTCTTCTTCGTCACCTCAATAAAGGGTGGAGGAAATAATAGAGCACCACATTATACTCAAGCACAAGTCCATTACAGTAACATGAGCCAATCATGGATTGTAAGATAAATGTTCAGGCAGATATTGGTCATGCAGGCTCTCCTAAGGGTGCCACAGGGCCAGAACTGGGGGTAAGTAGGTGAGACACGTGCAACTGGAGTCAGGTGATAAGCACATGCATCTGTTGCCTTTTCTAAAGACTGGCAGGCGAGTCAGGGTGAGGTGGGGCTGTTTGGAAATGAGCAGGTTCCTCTTTTACATCTCCTCTTCTCCCAGCATTAACTATATCCATATATTTGCCTAATCCACTAGCAATGGCTCCACTTGTCCCTCCATTTCATTCACTTCCACTTCCATTGTCTAGCTCTCCCATCAGATCCACTCTTGATACCGCATATAATAATACTCCCTGTTCATTTAATTTGCAGGATGCTACAGTCCTGACGGATAGACATGTAAATAGATTTCAGTTAAAAATACATAAATATACAAATTTATAGTCATGTATATATATATATTATGATTTAATAAGCTCCTACAGCAAGATTCCTTTTAGCCAGAATGAGCATTTCACCCTACACTCAACAAAATACACATTTCAGAGCAGTTAGTTGTGTAGCACCCCCAGCACAGTTAGTGCATTGCTGCATATGTGATAATGGATATTCTTGGCTCCTTATTTGTTTCAATTGCAGCGAGCTAGGCCATCCTATCAATTCGGAGACGCCGCTAATTGGATAGTAATATGTACAATCACGTGTTTTTTTTCCTTCTCCCTAGTATAATAATTTGGATCCCACGTGTTGGAATTAAAGTTTCAGTTCAGAGCAAATACAAAGAGTATACACAAGTGACACCATGTGGCCAGTTTTGATATTGCCCCGTTTCTACTTGAGCAGCCAAGAGAAAGGAAATATTTGTCTTCAGGACTCAACCATATGCCCTGAGATAAAGGGTGACTGACAAAACACTTCTCATGTGTGAACATTAGACTGACTCCCTTCCCACAGAATACTATCCCGCTGTTACTATAGGCACCATCTCTCCCTGCAATACATGCTATCCCACAGTCACACTCCCTACCCAGAGCCTATTATCCCACTATAGACACCATCTCTCCCTACTATACCTGTTACCCACAGTCACACTCCCGTCCCATAGACTACTATCCCCACTGTTACTATAGGTACCATCTCTTCCTACTATACCTGATATTCCACAGTCACACTCCCTTCCCAGAGACTATTATCCCACTGTTACTATAAGCACCATCTCTCACTACTATACCTGCTATCCCACAGTCACAGTCCCTTCCCAGAGACTATTATCCACTGTTACTATAAGCACCAGCTCTCACTACTATATCTGCTATCCCACAGTCACACTCCCTTCCCAGAGACTATTATCCACTGTTACTGTTTTAATTTCCTCTATGTAAAATACAGAGAATTCAAAAAATCCATAAGGCCTGGGACTTGCTGTTTTCCAGTTTCCGTGCTTTTTTAGCAGGTTCATGCAGCCATTACATAACAGCAGTAACTCCTACTTTCACTTTCAAGCTGTACAGAAAGTCTCTGCACAGTGACACCCGCAGGCCATTTGTATAAACACCACATATTCCCCCTATAGTAGGAAGCATTTGGACAAATATAATAAACAGTAACAATTCAACAGTATGTTTATTAAAGCAATATATACATTCTTCACATGACGTAGTCCTTTGTCCATGCAGGTAGTTTTCTGATTCTCTCAGTATTCCTTATAAGTTCACTTTCTTCAGGCCTATTGTGGTTGGCATTAGGAGTAGGAAAATGTCCTTCATCAAATGGAACATCTGCAAATTCATATCTAGCAAGAGCAAGACGACTTGCATTCCATATGCGTCCATCAGACAGTTCATATGTGTATGGTCCTCACTGGCGTTTCACTTCAAGTGGTGTAGTAAATTTAGATTGTCCTTGTTTCAGGCTGAAAGTGCACCACTCTTGCACCATGCCTTCCGTCAGCACAAGCCCTGCATTTGGCCTGTTGACGTTTGACAATGTCAGCAGTAGACAATTTTGCAGGAACAGTATTCGGTGGAAGTTTGATGTCTCCAACGTAACTTAGCGCAAGTCTGTTTGCCATGTAATAATTCAGCTGGAGATGATTGGGTTATTGGATGGCACGTTGCGCTGTAGCTATGTACTGATTTTACATCTGATCTCAACTCAACTTTCTGTAGTAAGCACTGTATAGCTTTTGCAGAACATTTTGCATAGTTTGCAAGGTTTTGTGTTGAACCACAGCGAAAGCAGTATTTTTTATTTGTATTTGCTGCACGGTTTTGCATTGAATCCCTTTCCTTAGCCCTGTATTTTTCCTGTGACTGCGCATTATTAGGCCACAGTTTTGAATTCACAATCTGTACATTCCCAGCAGTTCTGAGAGTATTCTGAGAGTTTTAGCCTCCGCCACAGCTGTTTCAATTTGGCTAGCAACTGTAATAGCCTTTGCAAGGGTTAAATCTGGGAGCAGTCTCTCTCTAATCCGTGTTTTTTTCCACTATTTGGTCTCTTAGCTTTTCATCTGTTAAATTCCCAAACTCACAGGTAACAACCAGCTCTCTCAAAGCTGATTCAAAATGTTCTGTGGATTCACCATTATGCTGTCCACATTAGCAGAATTTATATCTTTCAGCAACCACATTTACTCTTGGGACAAAAAAGTTCTTTATAGCAGTAAGAGCAGTTTCATAAGTTTCATCAGGTAATGGTAATTTATAGAATATACACTGTCCCTCTGCTCCCAGGCAGTGAATAAGTAAAGCACGCTTTCTAGCAGCAGAAACCTCCCCTTGGTCAGCAGCAATAATGTAATTATCAGAAATACGGATCCAAGCAGTAAAAGGTATGGTAGGCTCACCAGGGTTTGGTAGAAAAGGTGCCGGCTGCTGCAAAGGTAGAAAAGACATCCTCATCTCCATTTGTTGTGTTTGGTAGCGGTAGAGGATGAGGAAGGTAACATAGTGCTTTATTAGCAGGTTCATGCAGCCATTACATAACAGAAGTAACTTTCACTTTCAAGCTGTACATAAAGTACTGTGTATGCACAGTGACACCCGCAGGCCATTTGTATAAACACCACATTGCCTTTAAGCTTTCTTTTCCTAGACAGGGCCCTATATAGGGTTATGTTGGTATATAATGATAGATCTGTTACTGGACTGATATTGAAACCAGTTGGCACACAAATGAGGGCACATTAATGGGCAGGCAAAAAATATGAATAACTCCCCCTTTATGATCCAAAAATTGCCCCAAGAGCAGTGGTGTAACGAGAAGATACTGGATCCTATGCACCGTAATCCTGTTCTCTTCCACTAAATCTGTCCATAGACACAAAGATAAAGTTGTAAGAATCTAAAGTTTCATACAATTTTCAGACTGTGTGTAGATTGTCAGCAGTTTGCTGATGCAGTCTCACATCTATCTAAGCACACAGATACACTGTGTTTCGGCAACAATGATCGAGGAAAGCGAGAAAACCAAACCCCAAGGAGCTGTGAGCTGAAAGACCCTACTGGAGTCTCCTTCTTTCAGATTACAAGGTTATTAGTGAACACACCATTGTTGCCATGGTGGGATTGTAGGAGCAGAGATGCAGATATAAATAAAGGCAAAAGCATTGGCATGGACACACATGTTAAAAACAATGGGAGTTTGCTGGGTAATTTATCTGAAAAGCACAACAATAGCACCAGAATATGAAAGTGTCTCCATATGCCCCTGTATACAAAGTACCTGCTGGTAAGTGGCATAACTACTGGTGGTGCAATCCTGCGTCTTCTTGGAGCCCACCGGAGCTGGGAAAAGTCTTCTCTTGGGCATGGACAGATTTTTCAGTGCATCACTGGTGTGTCAATTCATGGGGGGGGGCAGTGGGAAGCTTGGGTACACATACTGCACCTGGCCCACCTGTGACTGGTTCCTCCACTGCTACTGATAATAGGGGGGGCGGTATTATTGGTAGGTTATGAATGCAGAACTGGCAGCCCTGTGGGGTCCTTAGTATCCTCCAGGTGCAACTGACACTAAAATAAGCTTTGATTATCTACAACATTGTCAGTGTAGGCTCCTAGTGCCCACTAAGATCCTGATATCAAGGTCTCACCCTTGAGAAATGAAGATGGAAAGAGTGCTTGACTGAATAGATATCACATACTGTAGCCCTGTGATGGAAACAAGGAAGGGCTGATAGGAATTGCTCTTGGTTGGAGTCAACTAGGGCTGGGGCTCACCAGAAGATCCTCTTGTACTCTAGCTGGTCAGTCTGGCCAATGCATTAATATGTTCACTTTCTAATGAGTTTTAGGAAGTGCTATCTCTGTAAAATCTACAGATTAGATTAGATTAGATTAGATTCAACTTTATTGTCATTACGCAAGTACAAGTACAAGGCAACGAAATGCAGTTTAGGTCTAACCAGGAGTACAATAGCAGTCAGTATAGGATAAAAGTAAAGTGATAATTTATAATTAATACAAGCAAGATTAAACTGCATATATTTACAAGGAAACAGTTTGTGCTGGCTAAATTCAGTAGTTATAAGCAGAAGAACAATTACATTGTCCATAGAGTGCAGGGACAGTAAGGTAAGGTGTAGAGTTCAGTATGGAAACAGCTCTAGGGAAAAAGCTGTTCCTCAATCTGATGGTTCTTGTCCGGGGTAGTCTAAAACGCCTTCCTGAAGGTAGAAGAGAAAATAGTCTATGGGCAGGGTGAGAGGAGTCTTTAAGAACCCTGCGTGCACGACGAAGACAGTATTTCTTCTGAATGTCCTCAATGGCTGGAAGCGGAGTCCCTATGATGTACTGTGCAGTTTTCACCACCCTCTGCAATGCCTTACGCTCAGCAACAGAACAGCTCCCAAACCACACTGTAATACAACTGGTCAGTATGCTCTCAATTGTGCAGCGGTAAAAATTTTCAAGAATGGATGAGGACAGTTGGTTCTTCTTTAATGTTCTCAGGAAGAAGAGGCGCTGGTGAGCCTTCTTGACCAGCTTGGAAGTGTTGATGGTCCAGGACAGGTCCTATAGATTGGACTCCTGTCTGTTTGCTACATCTGACTGATTATGGCTGTCTTATTTCCTGACCCAAGGTCTAGGTCTTCCACAATCCTAACCTTATCTGCCCATGAGAACTCTACTTCCCCTTCTACATCTTGATAGGCTTGTGGTACTCTGAAACCCATGTGACTAGAAACAAAAATGACTGCATACAAGCTCTGAATTGAATGCTTAACATCCATCCAGCAACTATGTAGCAAGCCAGCCAGTTCAGGTTATGATCGCAACAATATATTAAAACTTAACCTTTAATAGTAACATTGCTTAATAAAAACCAAATAGGCTCAAACCGACATAAACACTCACAGCATGTTCCAATCACAGCTATGAGTGTTTATGTCGGTTTGAGCCTATTTGGTTTTTATTAAGCAATGTTACTATTAAAGGTTAAGTTTTAATATATTGTTGCGATCATAACCTGAACTGGCTGGCTTGCTACATAGTTGCTGGATGGATGTTAAGCATTCAATTCAGCGCTTGTATGCAGTCATTTTTGTTTCTAGTCACATGTTTTGTTGTTACCAGCTTGCAGGCTAAAGGTCGTATAACTTCCTTGTTAACCCCAAATAGTTTGTGTGTTACTCTGAAACCCATACCTAAGTACTAGGGGCACCTCAGCAATGTAGAGCTTAACCAGTGTCGGAATGACCCAACAGGATACCAGTAGATCTCCTGCTTCTAACCATTTAGCCTACCATATATCTGTATGGGAACAAAGAATCTAAATAGATGGAAGAAAAGAGAATAATATGTAAATAAAATAGACTAGAATAATAAAAAGGTTGAGCGAAGAGAGTAAAACAGCTTGGAGAGTGAGCCTATAGTCTAAGGTTTTCTGGTCGGACTCTGGTAGAGTCCTGCAGAGGGTCAGGCACCCGCGGGCAAAAGGTCTGGGTGCGGGTATAGATGCAGTTCTGCGGGTTTGTGGGTCGCCAAGGTAGGGCCAAGGTTCTTCTCAATAGTGATTTTTACAATTTTTTTCTGATCACACTTCTACAATGACAGCACTTCCTGATTCTTGATTGGCAGCTTGACAACACTTCCTGATTGTTGATGGTCAGTAGATCGCAGATCTGGGTTGCAGATAAGGTATTTGCGGGTCGGGGTAGCGGGTCCAGGCAGGTAAGAATGCAGGTCTCTAGTCTCTGGCATTTCAGTCCAACACTGGAATTATCACAAATGTTACTGTTATAAGCGACCATGAAGAGGGGTGAAGATGCCAATTACATGCTATTGAGATAGCAACTCTTTAACTCTATCCCAATCTTTATCATGAGCTCAGAACTCAAGTTCAAGTCTTTTCCTTCTCTCCCCATCTGAACAACGAGCTCAGCCCTGGAGATTACACTTCTCCTTCAGAAACCTAAAGCAGGCTGCCCATTAAATGTGCTGGGCTGAAGAAGTAAAACAACATCCTCCTGCAGTTTTCTCATTTGCTCTTCCCGCAGAGCAACACCTTAATCTCCATAATAGTGTCATGCCTTGGCTTTCTGCAAGAAACTTGGTTAAAGCCAATTGATGGAGGGAAGGCCTAGCACTTTGGTTAATGTATACCTTCAGCTAAAAGGCCATAATGCAATGGGGGATAAGTCCTAGTCCGCTAACTAATATACAGTAGTAGATTGTAAGTGACATAAGTGGAAAATGCCTTACCTTTTAGCCTCAGTTCTATTTGGACTATTAATATCAAAGGCTACTGTGATACAAAACGCTACAGTTAGTATAGCTATGGGCATATATGGTTTGTTTAATACCTCTGCTCTCCACCAGCAGCCCTGTACCTATCCCTCTGCTCTCCCCCTAGTACCAATATATCTATCCCTCTGCTCTACCACTAGTAGCCCTGTACCTACCACTCTGTTCTCCCCCAGCAGCCCTGTATGGATCCCCTTCTCTCCGCCAGCAACTACATCAAATGTATCCATACTCACTCCCCCCAGAGACCTCACCAATAGCCCTGAACATATTGATTTTCCACTTTCTGTCCTTTCTCCCCCTAAGAACTTTATTGTCCAGTTGTGCCATTAGGTTTTTCCCTTCTACTTTGTCTCTTTTTACTTCAGTTGTACATTTTTTCAGCTTCTTGTTTGGCTCATGCATATTAAAATTTCTCTTTAACATTTCCCATAAAATGCTGCCCATTACTTTTCCAAGAATAAGATGACCAGAACTGTACCTGCAGTCCCCTGGACCTGACACAGACAAATAGTTTGGAGTTAACTGTGAAATCACAGGTTTTTAATATCATAAATGAGATGGAAAGTGGGGTCTGTAAATGGGTTCTCTCCCACTTGCGTCTCCCAAATAAACTTGTGATGGAGGGGCTGCAAAAAAGCAGAGCTTAGGATGGGAGAGCGACTGCTATGTCCCTTCCCTGAGAGCCGCAGCTGGGTAGTGAGCCCTTTGATCCTGAGGAAGGCAAAAAACAACCTCTTAGAAGCTCGGCCCAATCTGCTTCACTAGAGGGAAAAATTCCTTCCTGACCCCTTAACAGTGATCGGATTTGCTCCCAGGATCAATCTCAATCTTGCCCCACTGCAGGGGTTTCTGGACGTTTAAAGTTCAAGGAGACATACTGGATACATGAAAAAACCCTAATAGTGTAGGCAATTATGAGTAATATATAGTCTTGCTTTTACATGGTGCTAAAAATTTATATTATATTTATTAGAGCTCCGTGTAGATGTTCACTGGTCCCTGTTTCTAATGGTCCCTATCAGAAGCACAGTAGGAGGGGGACAGACAATCACAGCCCTGCAGCACAGACAGGCTTCAGTTCCCTATCAAATCCTGCTAGCTGCTGATTGGTTCCTACAGTGAGATGAGTGCCACCAGCACTCTTGCACAGCCTTGGGAATTCAGGGAGCAGGAAGTGGAAGAGAAGGAATGGATTATTAGTGTTTTTGCAGTAATATCTAATAAATCAGCCTGAAACACTTTTTAAGGGATATTCTTCTATATCTGTATAACGCAAAGGTACGTTATTATTTTTTACACAAAATGTCTCTTTTCAAGTCCCATTTGAGGGGCCCAGATCCCCCCTCAAACTGAATGTATATCAGAGCTTTCAGGTTTATACAAGAGAGCACATAAACCTTCTCCCTAATTCCCACTCTAACTGGCCTTGAAGTTTACCCATCACCACCACTCTGCACCATGTAACCCCCTGGGGGCCAGCCCCATTGTTTGTGGGTCACTGCCAAAGTGTTTCCATCTTCCTCTACTGTCTCTTATCAGCACCTTGGACTACTGTGGCTACGGTTGCCACCTTTTTTGCCCTCCTATATATTTAGATTTTTTCACTATTAATAATATTGGGGTCAGGCAAAATTTTTACCGGTCTTACCAGTAAAACACGGGCCAGGTGGAAACCCTAATTGTGTGTGTTAATTCTGGATGAGTTTGTTGTTGTTTCAGTTGTGGGGTTAAAATTAATTTGGGTGCAAATTAAAGGCAGCAGGAAACTGGGCTCTTACTGTGGTACTAAGAATGTTATATACCTTATTAGTTGTAAAAATTGCAATATTCAGTATGTCGGGCAAATTTCACGATGTCTGAGAGTGAGAATTAGAGAACATATCGCAGACATTCGGACCAAGAAACTTACGAATGTTTCTAAACACTTTTTGTCTTGTGCGGCTGGTAATATAAAATATTTTCAAGTACAAGGTATTGAGCGAATAATGACATCACGCAGAGGGGGAGACACTTTAAAGAAAATGCTTAAACGGGAAGCTTTTTGGATTTTTACCCTTGATATGAGGTTTCCTAAGGGTCTCAACTTGGACTTTGATGTGTCCTGTTATTATGATTAGAGATTGGAAGAAGAATTAGGGGCAAATGTATTATTGCCAAAAAATAATTCGTTTCTATTCGATATTCGATTAGCATTCGATTTTCGAATGTTAATCGAATAGTTCTAGGCTACCTTTTATTCGATATTCGATCATTCGACGATCGAATAAAAACCTATTCGATCAGTCGAATAAATCATTCGACTGAACGAAGAAATCATTCGATCATTTGAATGATTCGTACGATTCGAACACTTCGATCGTAGGAATCCTATTCGATCAGGACTTAGTCTCAGAAGCCTATGGGAGTGCTCCTGTAGGCTTCTATTGCAATTCGGTAGGTCCAATCTGCCGAAGTAGGCAATTGAAGAAACTTAAAAAATAAAATCCTTCGCTGATCGAATGATTGAATATTCAACTCTATTGGAATGTATTCAAATGTATTCGATCGTTCGACCATTCCCTATTCGATGTTCGAATATGCCAAAAATTCACATATTCGACCAAAAGAAAAAAATCCTACGTTCGAACTTTGAATCCTTCACGTGATTTTCGTAAATCGGCCCCTTAATGTTTTAGCCCTGCCTACATAATTAATTATCATATTTATTAATTCAGAAACTATTTTATCATATGATACGTTTTCATATTGTACCTAATGTTCATATCTATTCAACTGTCTACTTTGTATACATATATATTTTTTCATTATTTATTCATAGTTATTTATTTATAATTATTTACAATCATGTATATTTACTTAGAATACACTTCATTTCAATTAGTCAGTATTCTTCTTATCATACTGTGATATAAAATTGGAGTTGTTTGCAATATTTATACTTTCATCTTTTTTATGCTCATCTTGCATCAATGAGGTCTACTTTGCTTTTAAACTACTGTAATGCATTTTTTCCCTTGACCCCTCCCTGTTTTGTGATTGCTTGTCTTTGTATTTAAATATTGTCTCATAATCTGTACACTTTAAGTGGACCCGTCACCCCAAAAAAATATTCAAAATCCTATTTTATCACATTAGTTTAGCAAAATAAACATTAATTCCACTATATAAATTATTTTAATCTTGTTTTCTTCAGTCTGGGAATTCATAATTATAGTGTCACGGTCAGCACCCAAATACCAGAACCCCTGGTCTCGGCTCGTGTTTCACCAGTAGTGTGACCGCCTTTGGCTTCGGGAGGAGCCCTCAGCTACTCAGATGCCACCTGGACTTAAACGAGAGGTGCAAAGCAGGAGTTCTGGCCAGCAGTGGGGCATGACTGTAGATAAAGTCCTTTAAGGCCGATGGTCACGGTACAGATAGGAGTAGGCAAATTCGTGGTCAAACAGGCTGGGTCGAGGCAGGCGGATAGCGAAGAGACGTCATACAGGCAATGGGTCAAACCGGGTAAACAATCAGATAAGGATGAGGCAGATTCGGTGGTCGTATAACAGTCACAGGTCAGGATACAGATAACAGATTAGTCAAAGCCAGGCAGGGTCAAAACAGGTATCAGGAACAAACAGAAGCTCAATAAGCACAGGTACAGGCACCAGGAATAAACCTATCACGGGCAAGGAAAATCTCAAAAAGTCCCCTTTAAATATTTTTAAATTTGGCGCCATTGCGCGCTGACGTCATGCGTCAGCGGGCCTGCGCCTTTAAGAGACGCCGAGACGCGCAGCGTGCGCCTATAGATTGGCGGCAATGCGAGGAGGCAGGAACCTGCCGTGACGGGCGTCCCTGCCGTCCCCCCACTAGACCACCAGGTGATTTCATTACATATAGCAAGCAGGCAGGAGCCATTTTGTGGACACTGTTATTAAGACAAGCCTTGTATCATCTCAGAATCTTGTTTGTGCACCAGAATGGGGGACCCGATGTCTATCCCCATGTCCTGGCTACACAATTAAATGGTTAAGAGAACTGGGGGAATGTGTGGGGAGCAGTGACATCTAGGAAGTGCTGAATGGAAAGTGAAAGTAATTGTCTGCCACGCCTCTATGCCTAAGGCATAGAGGAGGGGCAGACAACATTTGATTGACAGCTGAGATTTTTAAATGAGCTTAAAACAGCTATGAATGCTTTAATGAAAATTGTGAAAAATGTTTAATTTGAAAAGGACTTTTATTATACAGATTTTTGTGTCTGGGTGACAGGTCCACTTTAAGCCTATGATTAAGTGTCTTATGGACATGGAACACGTCAGGCAAGAGATGATTATATAAAATATATATATAAAAAAAGTTTACATTTTTACTTATTTTTTGTTTTGGTCTGATCTGAAAGTGGGAATCCAGTGTGCCTTGCACCAACCAGTTTGCATTATAATTACGGAATGTCCGCTCCCTGAGCTGAGGGCTTAGGGCAGGAGCACCTGGTCCACGTTTCTATTGTGGTAAGAGTTTCCACATTATTACTCATGATGTTTCAAACATTTCCTGGTTTAGACTCTTACTGTGGGAGACCAGGGGAGAGGCAGCACAATAGGTGACAGCACCGGCACAGTATTTGCCCAGAAACCCACAATGACCAGCTTAGGCTTGTTCAGTTACACACAGGGTGTAAAATAGTTCCCATCCCAAGGCGATTAATAGTGTAGTTGCTTTAATGAAGGCTGTGTGGTGGGTGTGACTTTATTATTATTATTATTATTAATGTATTTCTATAGCGCCAACTTGTTTCGTAGCGCTGTAAAGTGAATATGATTATACAACGAAATCACATGAATTACAAACATAGAACATGAGGAGTTACATACGTCACAATAAATACTGGTACAGGAGGTGAGGAAGGCCCTGTACAGAGAAACTAAAGGGAATGATACACAAGGTGTGGGAGTCGGCAAGATCAGAGTAAAGTGGGTGAGAGATGTAGTAATGTAAGCGGTATTGCATTGAGTAGTTAACAGTGAGGGTAGGCTTCTCTAAAAAAGTGGGTTTTTAGAGATTTCTTGAAAGCTGAAAGATTGGGAGAAAGTCGGACAGACCGTGGGAGAGAATTCCAGAGGAGGGGTGCAGCTCTTGCAAAGTCTTGAATGCGAGCATTTGAGGAGGTAATGAGAGAAGAGTTGAGTAGCAGGTCAGTAGAGGAGTGTAGTAGGCGGTTGGGTGAGAAAATGGAGATTAGTTCAGAGATGTAGGGAGGGGCAGAATTATGAAGTGCTTTGAATGTCAGGGTCATTAATTTGAATTTAATTCTGAAGGGGAGTGGAAGCCAGTGCAGGGATTGGCAGAATGGTATGGCAGAGCGGTTGCTGAGGTGTATAAGCCTAGCAGCAGTGTTCATTATGGACTGGAGAGGTGACAGTGTAATGTCCCCTCTGATAGTGTCAATTTTGTTTTTGTGCTCAGCAATGTCTTGAGCAGATACAGATGTGCATGGAGGGGGTGGAGAAGGGGAAAGGAGAGTGTTAAAGGTGGAGAAAAGTTGTGCCGGTTTTTTGGAAAGTTAGTTAATGAGTGAAGTAAAGTAGGTTTGCTTGGCTTGGGAAAGGCTGGTGTTATATGAGCGTAGGGCAGATTTGTAGCTCCAAAAGTCTGATTCTAAGCGGGATTTGCGCCAGCGACGCTCAAGTGCGCGTGAGGGTCTTTGGAGTGCTTTAGTATCAGCAGTGTGCCAGGGTTGAAGTGGTTTGGGTCTAGAACGTTTAGTTTTTAAAGGAGCAAGCTCATTAAGGGCAGTGGTGAGTGTGCTATAGTAGACCAAGGTCGCTGCATTAGGACAAGAGATAGCGGAGATATTAGAGTGAAGAGAGTCAAAGGAAGAAGAGAGATGCCACTCATGCATGCTCTCATCCTATCCCGACTAGATTACTGTAACCTTCTACTAACAGGGCTGCCTAACTCCCATCTCTCCCCTCTACAGTCTGTTTTAAATTCTGCTGCCAGAATTGTCCTTCTCTCATCCAAAAGGGTACAGACCCCTCCCCTGTTGAAGTCATTATCATGGCTTCCTATAAAACAGAGAATAACTTATAAACTTCTCCTCGTAGCCTTCAAAGCCCTTCATTCCTTTACACCTAACTACATCTCATCTCTTGTTTCTCTATATGTTCCTGGCCGAAACCTCCGCTCCTCTCAGACTAACCGCTTGGTTGTACCCCCCACTTCTACTGCTGTTTCCCGTGTCAAACCCTTCTCTCTTGCAGCTCCTTATATTTGGAATGCCATTCCTGCATCTCTCCGGAGAGCATCCTCCCTCAATGTTTTTAAAACAAAACTCAGAGACTACCTCTGGGAGCACCTGGATAACACCTGAACTGGCACTTGTTTCACCCACTGTAAAAAGCACTTTATTACCCCTCCAAATTGTGTCTTTATGTTACCCTCCCATTTAGACTGTAAGCCCCAAGGGGTAGGGCCCCCCATCATCTTGTCTCAACAATGTGTAATTATATTTTATATTTATGCAAACTGTATTTATAATAATGCACTTATTGTTACTGATTAATGCAGTGATCCCTTGTTTGTACTACTAAATTATTGTTACTGTACAGTGCTTTGCCCTCAAGGAGCGCTATATAAATAAAAATATACATACATACATACATCCAGTGCTTGCAAGTCACGGTAGGTACGTGTTTGGGGATTAGCAGGGGGTGAGGAGGGAGTTAGTGAGAGTTGAAATGTAAGCATATTATGATCGGAGAGGGGAAACGGTGAGTTAGTAAAGTTGTTGAACAGAGTCTGGTAAATATGAGATCCAGGGCGTTACCATTGGTGTGAGAGGGGGAGTCTGAGCACAAGGATAAGCCTAGGGAGGATGTGAAAGAAGTTTAGAAACAGAAGGGCTGTTAATGTTGTTAACAGGTATATTAAAGTCCCCTAATATGATGGATGGGATGTTAGATGAAAGAAAGTAAGGAAGCCAGGCAGCAAAGTTGTCCATAAATTGTGCAGTAGGTCCAGGTGGTCGATATATGACAGCAATGCAGAGTGACTTACATATATACACACTTAGTCCCTGCCGTTCCTTCCTAATGTAATAACATTTAGAACTGTTAATTAGGAAACATTTTGTCCCACGGCCCACACTCAGCCACGTTATATTTCCCCCTGTCACCAATACCCCTGTCATGCAGCCCAGTGGCTTCACCATTGGACAGCCGGGGTGTCTGTTAAACTGGAAAATGCCTCAGGCCTGGCGCTGATTGGTGTAAAACTGTGCTTTGGATGCTCCGCTGAAGAGACCTGTGATTGGTGGAGTGGCTGGGACTGAAGAAATTATCTTAGAAGTGGAGTTTTCATGTGCCTCTTGAGCAGCAGCAGCAGTTGTTGATGGGTGTTTGTGTGCAGCAAGTGACAGGGCGGGGGAAGTGCCAGTGAATATCAGGACTGGCTGTGTAGAGGAGTCCTTACAGACCCATTCCCTATCCTCTTTACCCACCCAGTGACAACTTTGCCCTTTCTTACAGTATATTGGCCCAGCACTGCCAGGGAGACCCCTGATCTGCACTCACCACTGAGCAGACAAGAGACAATTCTGTGCCCATTTGGCACTGGCAGTCAGATCCCGGGCCTGTCCGTTTCATTTAGAACCCAGTCTGGCGCTGCCTATTAAAGATTTGTCTTCTTCCATCTTCTCCAAAACATTAGTGGTGCTTAATATGGAGGTACAGACCCATCCTCACCTGTTGCACTCTTCTCTTCCTCACTAAAAGGTGCCCTTATAGTTTTATGTAAGCAGCTTTCCTATCTGACCTCAATAACCAAACTTGACTGTTGAAGGGAACTGCAGTGGGATCCAAGGGTCAATTGTGCTTTTTGCAAATCTCCTTTTATCCCAGGTCTCTTTGATATGCAAAATATCCCCAGAGGGACTCAGGAAGTGAAGCTGCTCTTTAAAAGGATGCTGTCATGGGAAAATATGTTTTTGTAATTACCAGAGACTACTGTAAATTCATGTTTGCTTGCCTTGCCCTTGTAAGTAAGAGTGAGTGTGCATTTTCCTAATGATGGAATTTCAGACTCATTGTATGCCTTAAGCACTGATGTTTTACTTTTTGTTTTTTTCTGTGATAATGTTTGTTTCTGCCCCTGTGTCCACTTTAGGCATGTATGTATAACTTTATTTGTAAAGAGCTGTTAAGGAGCCCCAGCCAAATACAGTGCATAAAAGTATTGTATACAGTTGTGCTCATAAGTTTACATACCCTGGCAGAATTTATGATTTATTTTCAGAGGATATGAATGATAACACAAACTTTTCTTTAACTCATGGTTAGTGGTTGGCTGAAGCCATTTATTGTCAAACAACTGTGTTTACTCTTTTTAAATCATAATCACTACACAAATTCTTCTATGTAAACTTATGAGCACAACTGTATATAGGTATACATGGGGAGGACAAATCACATACAGATATACAAAAATCACTTAATGACAAAGGTGCTATTTGGTGGGACATAGTGGGAAGGAGGTCCCTACCCCGTAGAGCTTACAGTCTAAGTGGATGGGAGGCAAACATACAGGAACAAATTGGAGATGAAAAAGTGCACAAGGAAAGGCATAGTCTGTAGGCACAAGACTAAACTAATGTTCTAGTGCTCCAAAAGGAAGGCTCTTAGTTTTTTCTTGAATGGATGGGAAGAGGATTCTTTGCGGAAAAATTCAGAGATGGAATTCCAGGTGTAAGGAGCAGCAGGAAGGGTTTGAGACAAGAGGTGGCAGTGGACGTGGATGGTTTGAAGAGGAGGTGGCTTTGAGAAGAGTGAAGAAGACAACCAGGAACATAAAGTGAGATAAGAGAAGAAATGTAATGAGGAGCAGAGGAGTGAAGGGCTTTGACTGTTAATAGAAGATTTTGTATATGTTATCCTTTGCTTAACAGGCAGCCACACTAAGAATGTTAGATGTGATTGAGCAGGTTCCCTTTTAGGAGAGAGCAGAAAGATCCTGGTAGTAGAGTTTAAGATTGATTGGAGGGTAGAGAGATTTAAGTCTTACTCAATCAGGGAACCATTTGTATCAATGCCCTCTTTTTTATTTCCATTCCTTTTACTTAAAGAACTCACACAGATCTTCTCCTGGCTCTCCTCACTGCTGCTGTCCATCAATGCATTTAGTTTGCTTTTACTATAACACTGCTTGGCAAAGTGATTATATTTGCCACACACCTTGCATTGTTCACCAAAATCTAAAAATGAATGTATCTAATATCAGTAATTCTAAAACAACTGGACTTGCTGTCTAAGACATTTCACTTGGTTGTTCCTTTTGGGCTTGGTTGTTGCTGTTTTGATAAAGGCCCAGTCTGGGTAGCCACAAGCTTTCAACACTCCTCTGAGATGTTTTTGCTCTTTATCTTTGGACTCTTTATCAGTTGCCACACATTCCGCCCTGTGGTACAGAATTCTAATGACACCCAGTTTGTGTTCCAGCGGACGGTGGTAATTGAATAACAGATATTGATCCGTATGAGTGGGTTTTCTGTATACTTCCATTTTCAAGTTACCCCCCTCTTGGATGCATATCAAACAGTCCAAAAAGGCAAGTTTGTTCTCATGGACATCTTCCCTTGTGAACTTGATGTTATTTTCCACTGACTTAATGTGTTCTGTAAAGGCTGCCACCTCATTGGATCTGATTTTTACCCAAGTGTCATCCACATACCTAAACCAGTGACTCTGTGTTGTTCCCTGGAATGTAAGTAAGGCCCTTCTTTCCACTTCCTCCATGTACAAGTTAGTTACAATGTTTCTGTCTATAAAAAAGGTCCTTGTATTTGAAGTATGTGGTGTTAAGGCACAAATCTAACAACAAACATACTTGGTAAGGACTGAGCTTCATTCTGCTGCTGAGGGTGTTATCTTGCTGCAGTCGATTTCTTACAGTCTCAATTGCCTCTGTCGTACGTATACATGTGAACAATGAAGTAACATCTTCATTCTTTGAACTGAAGAAGCTACTCGGATGAGTAGTGAAACGTCTTCAATAATTACTCAGCAGTCCAGTTGTTTTAGAATTACTGATATTAGATATACCATGACCTGGATGAATGAAAATCTTCATAGTTATAAAAATGTGGCTAAAAAGCCATATTATATATACTGTACTTATTGCACCAACCTAAAGTTTCAGCTTGTCAACAGAAGCAATGATCCAGAACTTCAAACTTGTCACAGGGGGTCACCATCTTTGAAAGTTTCTGTGACACTCACATGCTCAGTGGGCTCTGAGCAGCTGTTGCGAAGATAAACTTAGGGGTTGTTGCAAATTATCAAGCAGGAAAAATTAGAATTAGAATATTACTCTCTAGATCATACTAAAAGTAAAGTTAAAGACAAACAATTGCTTTAAAGGGCCTATCTATTTGGTGGGATTGTGTATGTATATAGTAAGGCTAGATGATGCCAGAAAGAAAAGAGCAGCTTCCAGCTTTTATTCAGATACCAAAATAGTAATAATTAAGGCCTAGACTGGGCATTTTGTCTTTGACCCCAGCATAAAAGGGGGCAGGCCCGTTTATTATATAAATTATTTATACTATATTAGTTACTATGCATGAATACTACCTTGCAGATCTGTAAATTAGCCCCAATGACATTTCTTGGACAATTATACATGGAGGTACAGAGAAACAAAGCTAATAAGCCCTGCTTACCCAAAATGTACTGTCACGGAGACGGTACTCCCAACCGCACGTGACTTCAGGTGTGGCTGTCAGGGGT
>CM044446.1:14641396-14781135 GCA_024363595.1 Xenopus borealis | reverse complement strand
TACTGCTTAGAGATTTTGAAATATAAAAGTGAGAAATCTCCATAAAACAATATATATCTTACATAGAATGAAAAAGAAATACATTACCGAATGCCCCCCTTCCTTTCTGCAACCAAGACTGGGAGATCCCAGACAGTCAGTGAGAATAAAGAACAAGTATTACATCATCGAGTTAATTAGTTTATATTATATGGGTTTGCACTCAACAGAATACTAAGCCAAGTGGTATTTGCTCAAAAAACATTTTACTTCAGCACATTGTTCAAAAAAAGTACAACAGCAATATCATATATACATGAATTACATAAGTACCACATCATCGAGTTAATTAGTTTATATTATATGGGTTTGCACTCAACAGAATACTAAGCCAAGTGGTATTTGCTCAAAAAACATTTTACTTCAGCACATTGTTCAAAAAAAGTACAACAGCAATATCATATATACATGAATTACATACATACCACCACAACAAGGCAAAGGTTAACTAAATAGAAAGGAAAGCGGATAGTCCTGCCTGCAAAGGAGAATTACCCCGACGTTTCGGCTGAAAAAGCCTTTTTCAAGGGGAATTCTGAGTTAATTAGTTCCCATCATTTCTCTTACACAAGGCTTCATTATATGGGATTATAGATTATGAAGCTGTCTTGTATATTATATTGGGTTCAATTTACAACATCAGGCTCAACAGTAGAACAGTTCTTTGTGTTATAGTTTTATATAGTTCTGTAGCAAAGTATTACGATGAGCTATTGGGTTTAATCAAAGTATTACCATGAGCCATTATTGAAAAAACTCCTATTACTACAGTAGGAAACACTATTTTAAGTGAAGCATGGCCCAGAAAATGCCTGAGGTCATGGAAAGTTGTGATAAATAGTGATTTCACCTGGCGAAAATTCGCTGGCGTATCGTTTTGTACATGGATGCCGGCGGCCGAAAACGGACGCCCATGTCCAAAACGAGACACAACAGTGTCTGGCGAAGTTTTCTATAGAAATTTGCAAAAAATTCGCCCATCACTAGCGATAAAGAGTAATGCTTCTAATTCAGCCTCTCCCCATTCCCTGGGATGCCTTTAAATATACATGATATTCCAATGAGAGGGATATATCTCAGGAGTAGGATGCCTTGAGATTAACCCCAAACTGAAACTTCTATAACCATAATTATAATTATAAAATTCAAACTTGTCCAGTTAAATCATTTTTTTAAATTATAAAACCCTGGCCTGTGTGCTCTTATCTTTTTTTTAGCAGGAACATTTGTGATAATGTTTCTTTTTATGTTTTTTCCATTAATGACATTGACATCATCAGGAACCAATGGCACTCCATTATAATTATTTTTTTGGGCGCTTTTTCCCAGATCTACTTATGACACACAGGAACTTCAAAGAAAAAAAATGTTATCAACAAAACTCCTGTAACTGGTTTCCTTCCTCCTTAGAAGCAGAATAAATTCACTGGGTGCCTGCGGCTGTTCGAGGGCATTCAAGAAATATTATGATAGCGTGTTCTGCTTCAGTTATGGGGACAGTATTTTGGTTTTATCTCTCCTGCTTTTGCATGAGCGCTGAGGCAATTACTAGGACATATTATATTGCTGCTGTGGAACGATATTGGGATTATAAGAACAGCAGTCTGCTATATACAGAACACAGGTCATTAATGGTTATATGTTATTGTCTGTCTCTCGAAATATAGAACATCTTGCCTGTCCTTTTAATTGTTCTAGGTTACAGTTGAAGTGTGTAATGCAGTTTTGTGTCCTAACATTTCCCTTTTTATTAGCAGGTCACAAGCAGCAAAGTCCCCTGATTCAGTTCTGTACAAGAAGGCAGTATATGTAGAGTACACCAATGCCTCTTTTTCACAAGAAAAGCCACAACTTGAATGGACAGGTGAGGAGAATATTTTCATTTGTGTACAAGAAGCAAGTACCATATACAGGTGGGGAACCTGTTACCCAGAATGCTCAGGACCCTGGGTTTTCCAGATAATGGAATGTCGCCTGGCGACTAATCGCCTCTTCTTTGGGGCGACAAATCTCCCCGAACCACTTCCCCCTGTCTTCCAGTGTCTTTAATGAATAATCGCCTGCGCCTATTCACATGCAGCGCTGGCTTTTCCAAAGTCGCTCGAAGTTGCCTGCTAGGCAATTTTGAGCGATTTCTTCCCTTCTGGCTTGAGCCTTAGGTCTATTAGAAAATCGTTTAAACATCAGTTTTTCTTCCAATAAGGATTAATTATATCTTAGTTTGAATCAAGTACAAGGTACTGTTTTATTATTACAGAGAAAAAGTTAAATTATTTTTAAAGGGATACTGTCATGGGGAAATTTTTTTTTTTATATATTTATTCAATCACAACAGCCTGCCAGAAAGCAGTTCCCTCCTAAAGTGCTGTCACAAGTCACATGACCAGGGGCAGCTGGGAAATTGAAAATGTCTAGCCCCATGTCAGATTTCAAAACTGAATATAAAAAATATGTTTGCTCTTTTGAGTAATGGATTTCAGTGCAGAAGTCTACTGTTTCCCATGACAGTATCCTTTTAAATATTTGGATTATTTGGATAAAATAGAGTCTATGGGAGATGGCCTTTTTATAATTTGGAACTTTCTGGATAACGGATCCTATACCTGTATTTAAGGGATTTTAGGACCGTGTTTTCCTGTAGTGGATCTTTAAAGGAGTTGTTCACCTTTTCGATAACTTTTAGTATGTTATAAAATGCTCAGTTCTAAGTAACTTTCAATTGGTCTTCATTATTTATTTGTTATAGTTTTTTTTTAATTATTTGCCTTCTTCTTCTGACACTTTCAAGCTTTCAAATGGGGGTCACTGACCCCATCTAAAAAACAAATGCTCTGTAAGGCTACACATTTATTGCTACTGCTACTTTTTATTACTTATCTTTCTATTCCGGGCCTCTCCTATTTATATTACAGTCTCTCATTCAAATAAATGCATGAATAATGCTAAAGTCATTTAGACTCTAACAACCGGATTGCTGAAACTGCAAACTGGAGAGCTGGTGAATAAAAAGCTAAATAACTCAAAAACCACAAATAATAAGAAATGAAAACCAATTGCAAATTGTCTCAGAATATCAATTGCCACTTTATACTAAAAGTCAACTCATATGTGAACAACCCCTTTTACTGTGTTCCACAGTAAGAAACACAGCTCCACTGGGAAACACAATACTACACAAGGGGTATGGGCAGGACTTTTTCTGGCTTAAGTGGTGGAGGACTGGTAATAGAAGCCTGTGTTGACCACTCCCTGTTTCAAAACACACCCACTTTAAACCACATGCATGTTACCACAATAGCATATTCACATTCACGGTGGTACCAAATAGTTGGTGTGCTCACTGCAGGGATATCACTCATCACATATGTGACAAAAGTTAAGACTTATTAAGCCTCATCCTCCCCTGTGTATAACACAGCACCCCTAGTACATGATTTAACACCCTAGGGGCCCCTAACAATAATTTTCAAATGATAACAAACCCCAGAACAAATACCAGGCTTATGTTCCACAGGCAGAGTATGTCACACACAGGTAGAGTATGTCACACACAGGCAGAGCAAGGCACACACAGGCAGAGCAAGGCACACACAGACAGAGTATGGCACACACAGGCACAGCTGGACATACACAAGCCGGGGTATGGCACACACAGGCACAGCTGGAAACACACATGCAGAGTATGGCAAAGAGTATGGCACACATGGGGAGCATAGGGAAGGCAGAACAGAGCCAGGACCACTCTAAGATGTATTACATACAGTGACACAGTGTTGGCGTACCTTTGTCTGAAGTGCGAATAGGTGAATAATGTGGGCAGTTTCAGTCTGGGTCTTAAGCTTGAACAGTACGGCAGGATCGGACTGGGCCAGCGGGGCACCGGGAAAAAACCTGGCGGGCCCCCGGCTCTTGCTGGCCCTGCTATCCAAGGGGCACCGGGAAAAAACATGGCGGGCCCCCGGCTCTTGCGGGCCCTGCTATCCAAGGTTAACCCCTACATGTGCCTCTTTATTCTGCGACCCCCTTTGTGGGAGGTTGCAGCAAAAAAAACTTTGTGCACTCTTGCCCATCCGGCACAATGCAGCACTGTGTGCATGCGCACGAATTTGGTACACACACTAGCATGGCAGGGGGGGTCCAGGGGGAGTAGCCACGGTGGGCCCCAGCCCCCCCAGTCCAACCCTGAGTACATGGTACATTTAGGATGTGAACAATATAGGTGTCACAAGTGTGAACAAGGCTAATTGGATTACATATGTGAACAATACAGGGGATTAGTCTGAATTTGAGGTTTAAACAATGCAGGGGTCAGTTACTCTCTGTAGTGATTACCTTTAAAGCTTGTTCATGGTAAGCAGATATACAGTAGCAGGCAGACTTTCATGTGGGGGGGGGGCACAGAAGGGGGGGGGTTCACAGGCCACCAGTTGGAGGTGATCTAGATAATGGGTTTCTGGATAACGGATCCCATACTTGTGTTTTGGTAGCCGAGGATGAGCAGTGTTTAACAGTGCTTTATCAACAGGTTCTTGCAGCCATTACACAACAGCAGTAACTTCTTACTTTCACTTTTAAGCTGTACAGAAAGTCCTGTGTATGCACAGTGACGCCCGCAGGCCATTTGTATAAACACCACTTATTCCCCCTATAGTAGGAAAGCATTTGGGCAAATGTAATAACCAACAACAATGCATCTTAAAGCAATAATATACATTATTAAGATCACATAGTCCTGGGTCCATGCAGGTAGTTTTCTGATTTTCTTAGTATGCCTTATAGGTTCACTTTCTTTAGGCCTATTGCAGTTGGCATTAAGAGTAGGAAAATGTCCTTCATCAAATGGAACATCTCCAACATCATATCTAGCAGGAGCAAGACGATTTGCATCCCATATGCGTCCATCAGACAGTTCATATGTGTATGGTCCTCACTGGCGTCTCACATCAAGTGGTGTAGTAAATTTAGATTGTCCTTGTTTCAGTAGTCCTGTTTTCTTAATTCTGACTAAAGATCGAGGCTGAAAGTGCACTTCTCTAGCACCACATTTTTTGTCAGTATAAGCCTTGCATTTGGCTTGTTGACGTTTGACAATGTCAGCTTGTAGGAACAGTATTTGGTGGAAGTTTGATGTCTGCAACATGTAACCAAGTGCGCATCTGTTAGATTCAGGTAACAACCAGCTCTCTCAAAGCTGCTACAAATTTTTCTGTGGACTCACAATTATGTTGTCCACGTTGGTGGAATTTATAACTTTCAGAAACCACATTTACTCTTACATTTACTCTTGGCATGAAAAAGTTCTTTATAGCAGTAAGAGCAGTTTCATATATAAGTCTCATCAGGTAATGGTAATGTATAGAATATACGCTGTCCCTCTGCTCCCAGGCAGTGAATAAGTAAAGCACACTTTCAAGCAGCAGAAACCTCCCCTTGGTCATCAACAATAATGTAATTATCAAACATACAGATCCAAGCAGTTAAAGGTATGGTAGGCTCACCAGGGTTTGGTAGAAAAGGTGCAGGCTGCTCCAGAGGTAGAACAAACATCCTTATCGCCATTTGTGTTTGGTAGCCGAGGATGAGCAGGGCAGGGCCGGGCCAAGGTACTTTGGCACCCTAGGCAAGGGGTTCAAATAAATCAAACTGTACATGTGCCAGCCAGCAGCATCCAAAAAATTGCCCCTAATCTGTACCTGTGTCAGCAGCATCCAAAATGTTGCTCCAAATTTGTATGTGTGCCAGCCAGTAGCACCCAAAATATTGCTCCCAATGTGTACCTGTGCCAGCCTGCAGCCAAAATATTGTCCCCAATCTGTACCTGTGCCATCAAGCCAAAATATTGCCCCAAATCTATACCTGTGCCACCAGCATTGCCCCTAAGTTTGTACCTGTGCCAACAGCCATTGCCCCCCAAGTCTGTACCTCTGCCACCAACCATTGCCCCCTAAGTCTGTATCTGTGCCACCAGCATTGCCCCCTAAGTCTGTACCTGTGCCACAAGTCTGTACCAGTCATTGTGCTACAAGTCTGTACCTGTACCATCAGCCATTGCCAGAGCAGCAGCAAAAATATTGCCCCAGATCTGTGCCAGGCAAAGGGCAAGTAAGAAGGAGATGGGGACTGAAGAAGAGCAGAACGCTTCTGCTGGAGGGGTGAAGTTAAAACTTAAAGAAATAAAAATTTGTTCCCTTCAAAAGTGCGCCCCCCCCCATGACTGCTCCCTAGGGTCATGTTGTTCATGTTTTAGGGTAGGGACAGACAGGGAGATTCGGGGAGATTCTGTCGCCTGGCGTTTTTAGCAGGCGACAATCTCCCCGAATTTCCTTCTCCCTGTCTGCCGCTAGTATAAGTGACAAAGCGCCAGCGCCTGTGCACACGCTGCGCGGCGATTTCCGGAATCACCCGAAGATACTTCGTGAGGAAACTTCGGGCGATTCCGGAAATCGCCGCGCAGCGTGTGCACAGGCGCTGGCGCTTTATCACTTATACTAGCGGCAGAGAGGGAGAAGGAAATTCGGGGAGATTGTCGCCTGCTAAAAACGCCAGGCGACAGAATCTCCCCGAATCTCCCTGTCTGTCCCTACCCTTATTGAAGGGGCTGCTTTTGTAAGCAATTGTTACTTGAAGATCTTTAACCTGATTGTTTTGACAACGTGACTGTTCCTTTTCAACCTGTCAGTTTCTAATGCTGACAGACTACTGCGGCACAAAAAAGGGCATCCATCCTCATAGAGGAAAATGCGGGATCAGTTAGGTAATGTAAAAGCATTGGCAAAGATTTTTATGGCAAAATGGTAAATAGCATGCTAAAACAGTTCATTTGGTGTCAGTATCTCTTTATTGAGTTTGTTTACATTTGAGTTAACTTCCAGTATGATGTAGAGTGATATTCTGAGACATTTTGCAATTGTTTTTCAATGTTAATTATTTGTGGTTTTTGAGATCTTTATCTTTTTATTAAAGGAAAACTATACCCCGAAAATGAATTTTTGAGCAACAGATAGTTTATATCAAATCAAGTGACATATTAAAGAATCTTACCAAACTGGTATATATATTTAAGTAAATATTGTCCTTTTACATCTCTTGCCTTGAACCACCATTCCGTGATGGTCTGTGTGCTGCCTCAGAAATCACCTGACCAGAAATATTTAAACTCTAACTGTAAAGGGAAAAAGTGTTGAAGCAAAAGACACAACTCTGTCTGTTAATTGGCTCGTGTGACCTAACTTTATAGTTTGTTTGGTATGTTTGTGTGCACCGTTGGATCCTAGGATCCCAGGAGGCTGTCCTTATTTTTTAAAATGGCTATTTTCTATTTATGATTACCCAATGGCACATGCTACTAAAAAAGTATATTATTATGAAAATGGTTTATTTGTATGAAGCAGGGTTTTACATATGAGTTGTTTTATGCAGTATCTGTTTATAGAGACCTACATTGTTCGGGGGGTATAGTTTTCCTTTAATCAGCTCTGCAGTTTGCTATTTCAGCAATCCACTTGCTTCAGCTAAGCAGTTGCTATGGCTGAAATTACCCTAGCAACCATGCATTGATTTGCATAAGAGTGTCATGAGCGCTCGGCGCTCTTTACCTGTGGTCCGGCGGGGCATCGCAGAATCCAAGATGGCGGTGCCCAGGACTACACAATGACGTCACGCGCTGTGGCGCCAAATTCAAACTTAAAAGGACGCTGGAGACCCGGGTTCAATGCCCGAGTATAGCTCTATTTTTACATAGTGTTCCTAGGTCTCCCTGCTTGCCTGTTATTCCTGTTACTGATCTTCTGCCTGTTTCCTGACCTTGTATCCACGCTGCCTGCCTCCTGAACCTGTTTGCCTGGACTTTGACCTCTCTATTGGATTCCCCTGAATTGTACTTTGCCTGGACTCTCTGGAAAAGGACTTCCTCCTTGATCCTGACTACACCCCCCTGTGGGTGCCGCAGGCCCCCGCTGACAAAGAGACTGTAACATGAATGGGAGATGCATCAACAGAAAGATGAGTAATAAAAAGTAGCAACAATAAATAGGTAGCCTTACAGAGCATTTGTTTTAGATGGGGTCAGTGCCCCCCCCCCATTTGAAACAAGGAAAGAGTCTAAAGAGGAAGGCAAATTATTCAAAAAAATTAAGACCAATTTAAAAGTTGCTTAGAACTGGCTATTCTATAATATACTAAAAGTTAACTTAAAGCTGAACCACTCCTTTAAAGGAAATGATCACCGTGAAATGACTTAATTAATTTTCAGTGGTTACAGTGTTTTATTATGTGGCATTTCTACATTTTGGCATTTAAAATTATACAATATTGTTGCTAACGGATGTTGTTCATAAAAATATAACTACAAGCATGGGATCCCTTATCCAGAAACCCATTATCCTGAAAGCTCTGAATTACAAAAAGGCCATCTTCCAATAGACCCCATAATAATCTAATATTCCAAATTTTTAAAATTATTTTCTTTTTCTCTGTAATAATAAAATAGTAGCTTGTACTTGAACCAAAATGAAGATATAATTAATCCTCATTGGAAGTAAAACCAGTTTATTGGGTTTATTTAATGTGTACATGATTTTCTAGTACACTTAAGGTATGAAGATCCAAATTATGGAAAGATCTATTATCCAAAAAGTCCCAGGTCCCAAGCATTCCTGATAACCGGTCCCATACCTGTATTGTCAGTTTAAACTGGATAGCTTTTTTGTTGTTGCTTTTGTTTTCTCCTAAGCATATATAATAGGTAAATGCAGTTCTGCTCCTGCCATGGGGTATGGTGAAGTAAAGCGTGTTCTTCTATGCACTTATGCATTTTACATTACTCTCTTTGTAGCTATCTTAAAACTACTTATATCATTAATTTCGTAATAACAATGGCTCCAGGTTAGTTTCCTAACTTTACAGTCGGGGAGACTGAATTGAGCTCTGTTTGTTGAGGGGCTGGAGTTTAACATTTGATCAAGGATATTACCCGAGGTATTGGTAATCTACTAAAATGAGGCATACTGTATATTATGCTGGATTTGTAACATGTAAGGCATTTGTACACCATAAATCAGGGGTTTCCAAACTTTTGGCTTCCCTGGGCCACATTGGAAAAAGAAAAATTGTCTGGGGCCACACATGAAATATACAAAACACTTTTGATTTGTAAAAGTAAAGAAAATGCACAGATAAGAACTACAATACTAGTTGGACAACCAGATAGTACTATACACTGGAATATGGGACACCTGGATATTAAATAGAATTATTATTATTGCTACTAAATGGGCGTAGCAATAATAATAATTCAGGAGTGGCCCTCCTGCCTACTCCTATAGCCTTTGCAACATAACTTTTCCTCAGGAACCAAGCATTTCCAGCTGGGCCGCATTCATATCCGTCCTGGGCCGCAGGTTGGACACCCCTGCCATAAATTTAATGAAATATGAACAGCCTACCTATCCCTGTGTCATCTAAGAGCTAAGACATGATAGCCATAGGTCCTAGAGTATGCCCTCCCCATTGTTTTAGGATCAGTTTACTGTGGTGATGTCATGTGTACAAGAGGACAGGGTACAGGCAGGGCTGAAACTATGGTTAGGTAGAAGAGACACATGCCTAGGGCACAGTTGGGGGGGCGCCGGACCTTTTCTCTCTGTGTTCCCCTAGTCCGGGTACTTTGTACCTTGTACTTGTTCCCTATAATGGGAAAGTGCTGTTGTGTTTGCTCTCAGTTGTGCATAGTAAAATAATGTACATGTATAGGATCCATTATCTGGAAAACCTGTTATCCAGAACGGACCTCTTCCATAGACTCCATTTTATCCAAAAATTTACATATTACCTTAGGCATAGAGTCGGGGACAGGCAATTACTTTGACTTTCCATTTTGCATTTCCTACAAGACACTGCCCTCCTCACATCCCTCCTCCCTGCTCACAGACTATAATTGTGTAGCTAGTAGGCATGGACATCAAGTCTCCCAGGGCAGGTGGCAACAAAGTTTAGAATAATTTATATAATGTAAGAAAAGTTTATTTGCTTTACAAACACAATAGCTAAAAATTTGGAATTATTTCTTAGGGTGACTGGTCCCCTTTAAAAGCGCTTCAATTTTTCAGCAGCGGCTGATGAGAGGAAGTTGCTGTAGGATTAGGTTGGCAGCATTAAGAGGCCGTTGCACAATTTTCTTCTAGAAACCGTTAAAGGGGAATTTCTGCACTACAGTGCCATTCATAGTAATGAAGTTTGTAAACAATACATGTGTATAAAGCTTAACTATTTGGTCCAAGTGAAACTTCCAATATGAAATCTCTTCATTGAACCAGTCCCGGGATCAACTTGGACTAAGAGTTAGTTTCAGTAACTGTTACTACTACTCATAGTAATATTTTCTCATATTCTAAAAATCCAACCCTTTCTTGATTATGTTTACTGTATCTGCCAACTGTTTTAGTGTAAAATAAAAAAAATCATAAGATGGAACCTACAGTACATTCTTCTAATCTGAATAGAAGAAAGTAGGTGTCTGCTGGAAGGATCAACCAGTAAATAAAGCATCACATGGTGCCTTAGATATTCAGTTATTATTTCCTAGCTTAAGTGCCTCTTGATCAGTGTATACAATTCCAACTTAAAGGAGAAGGAAAGGACTTTTAACTAATGATCGAATGTACTTACCTGAAACCCCGGGCCTGTGCTCCTATCAAGAGAAAACTGCAACAACCATTCTTCCAGCGAGCACCACAGAGCGATCGTCTTTTGGCTTCTTCTATCTTCAAATTTTACAGGGGCAGATACATGCACAGAACAAAATAGCACTTGGTGGTGCCTAACTTTTGGCACCCCCAAGTTAAAAGACTTTCCTTCTCCTTTAACTTTTCCTCAAAACTGAGACCTTCCATTTCCTTGAGCACAGTACAGTAATATAGAAACTTACACTGGCCATAGACGTCTAACAAAGCAGACAATGTCTAAAAAATAGCAGTGATAGTGTAAGGATTTGCACCTTACTGGTGCGGCGGGGACGCCCGCCGCGCCATCATCAGCGGGGACGCCCACCACACCGCGCTGCTCTCTCTGCCGGCTTCTTAGTGTGCGCGCTGCGCGCACTTCCGGCATTTAAAGGCGCAGGCGCGCTGACGTCAAACGTCAGCGCGCAATGGCGCCAAATGTAAAAGGGGCATTTTTGAAATTGACTTTGCCCATGATAGGTTTATTCCTGGTGCCTGTACCTGTGCTTATTAAGCTCCTGTTTGTTCCTGATACCTGTTTTGACCCTGCCTGACTATTCTGTTATCTGTATCCTGACCTGTGTCTGTTATACGACCACCGAATCTGCCTCATCCTTATCTGATTGATTCCCGATTTTGACCCTTGCCTGCCTGACGACCCTAGCTATCTGCCTGCCTTGACCCAGCCTGCCTGACTTCGCTGTTGCCATATCCTACTGTACCGTGACCTTCGGCCTAACTGACTCTAACAACAGTCGTGCCCCTTTGCTTGCCAGAACTTTTCGCCTTGCTCCTCTCGTTAAGTCCAGGTGGCATCCGAGTAAGCTGAGGGCTCCTCCCGAAGCCCAAGGCGGTCACACTACTGGTGAAGCCGAGCCGAGACTAGGGATCTTGGCATCTGTTCTGGTTTAGGGTGCCGACCATGACAGATAGTCACCCATTGATATTGTCAGATATCATCAATATATCAATACATGTATCAGCAGAGAAATCAAATAAGCAACTGGAAAATGTCTGGACGATCCACACACTCTGAAAATTGTACAACGTTAACTTTGCTTCAATGGCCAGCTAAGATACAAAAAAGAGAACTTTTTCCCTACTGTGCATATCCACAACCTAAACCCAAAGATCCCAAGGATAGGCAAAAAGATGGTGGTCTGGTGCTCAGTAGAATAGTACCTCTGGCCAGTGCATTTTCCAGCAAAGACGTAAGCGAATATAATGACCGGTGGTTACCCCTTTCATTGTCCTTGCACTATTAAAAGTAGGGATACACGAATCCACTATTTGGGATTTGGCTGAATACCCAAATCCTTTGTGAAAGATTAGGCTGAATACTGGGCAGGAGGGAAAAGTGGAAAAAAATGTTCTTTTGTGATGAAAAGTCTAGTGAATTCCATACCAGCTCCTAATTTACACATGCATATTTGGTTCAGCTAGGCATAAGGATTCAGACAGATTCAAATCCTGATGAAAAAGGCCAAATCTTGGCCGAATCCTGAATCAAATCCTGCATTCGGTGTGTCCCTTGATTTGGCTTCACTTTCATATCTGCTTTGCTGTTGCCTTAGAAGATAGCTGGATATACAGTACATTCATTGCCATGGCTATACTCCAGTCCTGTGTCCTGCTCATTGTCACTTGTATAGAAAGAAAACAAAATTGTTTGTTAGAGATGCATTGCAAATGCAGAATTATACATGTATATAGAACACTTTGCCTTTTGTGGAAAATTACAGTTATCTAAAAGTCCAAAGTAAACCAAATGAATAACACTAAATGTAGTGGGCAAACTAACCTTTATTCCAAAAGATACTGCTTCCCTTTCTGCAAAAACATTTATACAATACTACATTAGACTGAAAAGGAACTGATAAATGTACATAATTATATCACTTGACTCATTATTCACCTCATAAGTTTTAAAGGATAGCAGTATGACTGGCACTGTAAGGATGTGTTTTCATTTCAGATTCTGTTGTGTCATCTTTTCCTTCCTCTTTGTAAGGGCTCTTACTTACGAGCATTTCCTCATGCACATGAGTTAGTGGAGCTCATTGTTTCCTACTCTTGAAGCAATGTAGCAAAAGTTGGTTTTCCTCCAAATGTGTGAATCATATTCTGCTGCATTGTTTCTAGATTTAGAACTAGCAGCGCAGAAGACAGAAAGGGACAGATGTGTAATTTTTTAAATGGCAATTACATAAAAAAAAATGTTTAATTAATGCATACCAGAAAGCTACTTAGAATTATCTTTTGTTTTAGGGTGTATTTGAAGCTCATTTGTTCCAGAGAGTTTTATGGACATAACATAGACCTTATATGAGTGTAGTCACTGCATCTTCCTTTTTGCACTTTGGTGCATCAGAGGTGTCCTCAACCCAGTAATAGAGAGCACCCATCTACATTGTACTTCACTTTACCATTATTCACTTTGCCATACTGGGTAACTGAATGTTTAATCAACTCTATTCATTAGAGGGATTTTCCCTTTAGGTTCTCACGCAGCACATCTGATTTTTATCATAAATGCTGCTGTTTGGACTGGAAGGAACCGTCTCTATAAGTCCCCCTACCCTTACCAACATAGTTGTGTTTTTTTCCTGTCCTGTTGGTGAAGAGCCAGACCTCTATGAGTTTAAAGGCCACATGAGCACCACTTGAGGTTTGGTATCTCCAGGTATCTTTTTTTGTCTTTCTAGGTTTTGTTTGCAGAGTTTCAAATTGCCTGTGCCGACTACGGTATCCTATGTCAATCAACAGGGAGGGTCCTGATCTCCACGTCTGATATGTCTTTGGGGGCAGTGTAATAAAATTTGCAAAGAGAACAAATTTGCAAATAAAAATTAGCATTTCGCAAAGTAATATACTTCAATAGGCTTTTATTGCATTGCGAATCTTAAATGCGAATTTTGAATCTTAATTGCCCTTTAGAACCTTTAATACATAGTAACATAGTAACATAGTAAGTTAGGCTGAAAAAGACTCGCGTCCATCAATTTCAACCTTTTTTTTTTTTTACTTAATACCTGCTTGAAGGTGGTGTAAACTTTTGGTGCAAAGTAATAACTTTTTTATTAAGAAGTGTCATTAGATAAACTGCGCACTATTGCAAACGAGGGGCAAAGGGTTCACAAAGGCATAACCGCTTTCTTTGCCAACATATATTGGCATTATGAATCAACTGAGAACGATTTTTGCATTTGCGACCAATATTACATTACTCCATAAGTGCCAAAATTCATGCCTGGGAAGAGTTGAATTTACTAAGTCTATCAGCCGTGCAAATACAGGGACCTTGGCAGACAGTCTGAATCTGTGGTAGGTTAGGAAATGCAGAAGAATGGTGTATAGGTTTGAGATCCATTATCTGGAAACCCATTATCCAGGAAGCTCCAGATTTTAGAAAGGCCATCTCCCATAGACTCCATTTTATTGAAATAATCAGAATTTTAAAAAAATGATTTCCTTTTGCTCTGTAGTAATAAAACAATAACTAGTACTTGATCCAAATTAAGATACAATAAATCCTGATTGGAAGCAGAACCAGCCTATTGGGTTTATTTCATGTTTACATATTTCCTAGTAGAAGATCCTAATTACGGAAATATCCATTATCTGGAAAGCCCCAAGTCCTGAGCATTCTGGATAACAGGTCCGAAACCTGTAATTGGAGCTGGGGATGTATGCAATATAACATGAGATGTGATTAGCCATGAACCATTATTCAGTATTATGCAAGTCATTTCAGTGGGGGGGGTAATGAGTAGTGAACCAAATAATATATTATATTTAAACACCTGTATAGTAGGCACCGCTGTGTAACATACAGTAGTATATTCTGAGTGCTGCAAGGTGTATAATTTCTGCCTTAACATTAATTAAAATTTTAGTTTTTCATGTTCCTATCCTAATAAACATTTTTTCAAATACTTTAGGTCTTTTGGGTCCAACAATTCGTGCAGAAACATATGATACTGTTGTCATTTACTTTAAGAATCTTGCAAGCATTGCATACAACATTCATGGAGTGGGAGTATCCTATGGAAAAAGCTCAGAGGGTAAGAAAATTGTCTGTGTGTGCTGTGTATAGAAGTACAAATAATAGCCCTAAGTTTTTTTTTAGCCCACCAATATTATTATAATAAATAGATGGATACAATACCAAGTGGTGTGTGTGTCTGTGTGTATATACATGTATATATATAATTCTTAGAGAGGGACAAGAGTTTTATTGATCCATCACTTGGGCATCCAGCGTTTCGGTCCTCGTTGGGGCCTTTATCAAAGAATTATACAATTAAAAAATATATAAGAATTATACAATTACTATTGACCCAGCACCCACATACGTACATTGGAGCTAGAGTGTGGTTACCTACAGGACTTATTGACATTGCAAATCAATTGAGAACGATTACTGGGCCCACCAGGCTTTTTCCCAGTGTCCCACTGGCCCAGTCCGACCCTCAGTTAAAATAAGAAAGGGAGGAAGAGAATTGTTTGAGAATGGGGCTCATTAGGGTCTGGGCCCACCAGAAGATTTCCTGGTACTTGTAGTGCTGTAATCCTGACCTTGAGTTTAAGCATTAAGATTCAAAATTCGCATTAAGGATCCGCAATGCGATAAAATCCTATTGAAGTATGTTACATTGCGACATGCAATTTTTTTTCACAAATTTGTTCTCTTTGCAAATTTTATTTATGTACTCTGATTTACATCCCGCACTGCAAAAACATAATAAACATTTGGTCACCGATTTGGCTTCTGATTAAATTGACCATAGAGGGAATGTGTTAGGGCCCTTGGACTGTACGTTCCACTGGGGCAAGAGCTGAATGGTGAATAATCTTTGTAAAGAAAGCATATATATCCATAATCCTGTGTTCTTCCATCATATTTATATTACAGTTGACTTTGAGGAGGCTTGTGTAATGTGTTAATCATAAAAAAGTGTTATGTAAAATTAAAGTTCAAACACTCTTAATTACATATTCTTTAAAGGAAAACTATACCCTGAAAATAAATACTTGAGCAACAGATCGTTTATATCAAATTAAGTGACATATTAAAGAATCTTACCAACCTGGTATTTATATTTAAGTAAATATTGCCCTTTTACATCTCTTGCCTTGAGCTATTATTTCGTGATGGTCTGTGTGCTGCCTCAGAGATCACCTGACCAGAAATATTTCAACTCTGACAATAACAGGAAGTGAGGAAGCAAAAGACACAATGCTGTCTGATAATTGGCTCATGTGACCTAACTTTATAGTTTTTTTGGTATGTTTGTGTGCACCGTTGAATCATACGATCTCAGGAGGCTGTCCTTATTTTTTTAAATGAAAAATGTTCTATTTATGATTACCCAAAAAAAAAAGTATATTATTATTAAAGTTTTTATTTACACAAAGCAGGGTTTTACATAACAGTTGTTTTATGCAATATCTTTTTATAGAGACCTACATTGTTCGGGGGTTATAGTTTTCTTTTAAGGCATAACATAACTTCCATAATATGCACATCTGATAGTGGTCTTTCTTATTTCTGCTGAGCTTTAGGGGTACCTTATGAAGATGGGACTAGTCCATCAGAAAATGTGGGTGATGCGGTGCCTCCTGGTGAAATGTACAGTTACGTTTGGGAAATACCTTTAAGCTATGGACCAACAACATCCGACCCATCCTGTGTGACTTCTGCTTATTACTCCCACAATAACTCTTCATATGACACAAATGCTGGTCTTCTGGGTGCTCTGCTTATTTGTAAACCAGGTAAACATGTTTACAGTAGCAAAAAAAAGTGACTTTGCAATTAAATGACATTGTGGTACAATTAATAATCTCTATTAAACTATGTGAAGGATCACTTCTATAAGAAAATGAAGGTTGTTTGTTCTGGAGATAGCACAGTTCTCTGTGTAAAGTACTTTATGAACACACAGTGCCTCTCTGGTATAACATATTTTAATTAAAATAGAAAATTTAAGTTTCAAGGTTTTTTTTTTTAACATAAATAAATTTTTTGACCTCAAAAATACATAGCTTTCATATTAGCCATAGGAATAAAACATCCAGAATTTGGCAAATCAACAACATTATGGATAAAAACCCTCTCTTGATCCCTCTAATCTTGACAACCTCCGACCTATCTCTCTGCTACCTTTCATCTCTAAACTACTTGAGCGCCTAGTCTACAACCGATTAACCTCATTCCTCTCTGACAATAACCTGCTGGACCCCTTACAATCTGGTTTTAAAACACAACACTCCACTGAAACTGCTCTGACCCATCTAACTAATGACCTTCTAACAGCTAAAGCGAACAAAAATTCTCACTACTAATTCTGCTTGATCTCTCAGCTGCTTTTGACACTGTAGATCACCCTCTCCTCCTCCCGTCCCTCCATTCGCTCGGCCTTCGTGACACAGCCCTGTCCTGGTTTTCTTCCTACCTCACCAATCGTTCCTTCATTGTCTCCTATAACGGAGTAGCATCTTCCCCCCTACCTCTCTCTGTCGGGGTTCCTCAAGGCTCTGTCCTGGGACCCTTATTATTTTCTCTATATATTTCCTCCCTCGGCAAATTAATCAGCTCGTATGGGTTCCACTACCACCTCTACGCTGACGATACTCAGATCTATCTCTCCTCTCCTGATCTCAACCCTGAACTCCTAACTCCTCCTGCCTGTCTGCTATCTCTACTTGGATGTCACAACGTTACCTTAAATTAAACCTGTCCAAAACGGAAATGGTTCTTTTTCCTCCAAATAAAATCAGTAACATCCCGGAAGTATCTATCGTAGTTAACAATTCCACTATCACCCCGTCTCCCCAGGCCCGGTGCCTTGGGGTTATCCTAGATTCTGCCCTGACATTCACTCCTCATATCCAGTCACTTATTAAATCATGTCACTTCCACCTAAGGAACATATCCAAAATACGATCATTTATCACCCAAGACGCTGCAAAAATTCTTATTCACTCTCTTATCATATCGCGTATAGACTATTGTAACTCTCTTTTAATTGGCCTTCCCCTCCAGAAACTGTCACCTCTCCAGTCCATAATGAACACTGCTGCTAGGCTTATACACCTCAGCAACCGCTCTTCCTCTGCCATACCATTCTGCCAATCCCTGCACTGGCTTCCACTCCCCTTCAGAATTAAATTCAAATTAATGACCCTGACATTCAAAGCACTTCATAACTCTGCCCCTCCCTACATCTCTGAACTAATCTCCATTTACTCACCCAACCGCCTACTACGCTCCTCTACTGACCTGCTACTCAACTCTTCTCTCATTACCTCCTCACATGCTCGCATTCAAGACTTTGCAAGAGCTGCACCCCTCCTCTGGAATTCTCTACCACGGTCTGTCCTACTTTCTCCCAATCTTTCAGCTTTCAAGAAATCTCTAAAAACCCACTTTTTTAGAGAAGCCTACCCTCACTGTTAACTACTCAATGCAATACCGCTTACATTACTACATCTCTCACCCACTTTACTCTGATCTTGCCCACTCCCACACCTTGTGTATCATTCCCTTTAGCTTTCTCTGTACAGGGCCTTCCTCACCTCCTGTACCAGTATTTATTGTGATGTATGCAACTCCATATTTATTGTGATGTATGTAACTCCTTATGTTCTATGTATGTAATTCTTGTGATTTAGTTGTAAAATCACATTCACTTTACAGCGCTACGAAACAAGTTGCCGCTATAGAAATACATGTTAATAATATTAATAATAATAGCAGAACATTTACTTGAATAAATTGAAAGCACCAGTGTATTTCTCTCTGGATAACAGATTTCATATTTGTACTTTACTACCTTTGCTACTTTCTTTACTGGTATCATAAAGAGCTTTTTTGTGCAATATTGTTGAAGTATCTAATATAAGTAATTCTAAAAAAACTATTGGACTTGCTGAGTAATCTTTGAAGACGTTTCACGACTCATTCACTATTCAGTGTTATTCCCTGGAATGTAAGTAAGGCCCTCCTTACTCACATTCCAGGGAACAACACTGAGTCACTGGTTCAGTTATGTGGATGACACTAAAAATGAGATCCAATGAAATGGCAGCCTTTACAGAACATATTAACTCAGTGGACAATAACATCAAGTTCACAAGGGAAGATGTCCACGAGAACAAACTTGCCTTTTTTGGACTGTTTTATATGCATCCAAGAGGGGGTAACTTAAAAATGGAAGTATACAGGAAACCCACTCATACAGATCAATATCTGTTGTTTGATTCCCACCATCCCCTGGAACACAAACTGGGTGTCATTAGAACTCTGCACCACAGACAAAGAGCAAAAACATCTCAGAGGAGCTTTGAAAGTGTGTGGCTACCCAGACTGGGCCTTTGTCAAAACAGCAGCAACCAAGCCCAACAGGAACATCAAAAGAAATAACCGCCCGGAGACACATAGTAGGCGAAACATAGTCATCCCATATGTAGCTGGAATGTCAGAGAAACTCAGGAGGATTTTCAACAAACACCATGTCCCTGTGTTTTTCAAACCTAGCAACACGCTGAGACAAAAACTGGTACACCCAAAGGATCCAACACCAAAAGAAAAACAAACCAATGTGGTATACGGAGTCCAGTGTAGCGAGGAGTGCACAGATCTATACATTGGAGAGACCAAACAACTGCTCACCAAGCAAATGGCTCAGCATAGGAGAGAAAACTCTACAGGGAAAGACAAGGGACACTCCTTTGAAGATAGCAAGGTACATATCTTGGATAAAGAAGGCCGATGGTTTGAACGAGGCATGAAAGAGGTGATTCACGCCAAGGTGGAAAAACCATCCCTGAATAGAGGCGGGGGCCTTTCACACCACCTGTCTGCTGCATACAGAGCTGTTCTCACATATGTACCCCAGCGGTTTCAGAAGACTTCACACATCCATTCATGCAACTCTCACAAGTAACACCTGTGTCTAGGAGTTGCATGACACATTGGTAATCCTATCAGTGTAACTGCACAGAATCAACACCTCTGTAAACTTCAGATGTCACCTCTTTGAAGAGTTACAATGTGCCATTGTGATTGGATTAGTGTAAAAGTTTATATGCTTAAGAACTTCTCATGCCAGTCAGTTGAACTGAAGAAGCTGCTTGGATGAGTAGTGAAACGTCTTCAAAGATTACTCAGCAAGTCCAGCTGTTTTTTTTTAGAATTACTTATATTAGATATACCATGACCTGGATGAATGAAAATCTTCATCGTAATATTGTTGAAGAAGGGTATGATAGGAGAGAGTGGGGGTCATTTATCAACACTGGGCAAATTTGCCCATGGGCAGTTACCCATAGCAACCAATCAGATTGCTGCATTAATTATTCTACTTGCAGCTGGCTTCAGAAAGCTAATCACTGATTGGTTGCTATAGGTAACTGCCCATGGGCAAATTTGCCCAGTGTTGATAAATGAGCCCCACATAAGGAACTGCTTGGTAGGGAATATTTTGCTCAAATAACAAATACAAAACCATTCAAATAAAATGTTTAATATGAACGAATGGGTCCTGTTATCCAGACTACTCGGAACCTGTGGTTTCCGTAATTCAGATCTTCATACCTAAAGTCTACTAGAAAGTCTTGTAAACATTAATTAAACCAAATAGGCTGGTTCTTCTTCCAATAAAGACTTGTTATATCTTAATTTGGATCAAGTACAAGTTATTGTTTTATTATTACAGAACAAAAGGAAATCATTTTTAAAAAATTGGATTATTTGGATTGAATGGAGTCTATGGTAGAAGGCCATTCTGCAATATAGAGCTTTCTGGAGAACAGGTTTCCAGATAACAGATCCCATACCTGTACAAATACTAGTGTATTTCTCGAGTGGAAGATGCCCATATCTAGACTGAAGGAAATATACATTGATAACAGAGATACTGGTTCAGACTGCAGAACGTTCCACATTGTGGATCCACTTAATAAGGATATGCACCTGCTGATACTATTGCTGGAATACTAGAACTGCCTTTTGTTCTTTTACAGGATCTCTCTCTGCTGATGGATCACAGTTTGGAGTACAGGAAAGGGTCCTTCTCTTTGCCATATTTGATGAAAGTAAGTATTCAAACAGCAAGCAATATTATGCATTCTTCACATGACATAGTCCTTGGTCCGTGCAGGTATTTTTCTGATTTTTCAGTATGCCTTATAGGTTCACTTTCATCAGGCCTACTGCAGTTGGCATCAGGAGTAGGAAAAGGTCCCTCATCAAATGGAGCTTCTCCAAAGCCATGCCTAACAGGAGCAAGACGACTTACTTTCCATGTGTCCATCAGATAATTCATATGTGTGTGGCCCTCACCGGCGTCTCACTTCAAGTGTTGTAGTAAATTTAGATTGTCCTTGTTTCAGTAGTCCTGGTTTTTTAATTCTGACTAAAGATCCTGGCTGAATGTGCACTTCTGCACATTCTGTCAGTACAAGCCTTGAATTTGGCTTGTTGACTTTTGACAATGTCAGCAGTAGATGATTTTGTAGGAACAGTATTTGGTGGAAGTTTGATGTCTGCAACATGTAACTTAGTGCGCATCTGTCTGCCATGTAATAATTCATCTGGAAATGCTTGGGTTGTTGCTTGGCACGTTGCTCTGTAGTTATGTCGTAAATACTTTCCAAGATTTCCCAAAAAAAATTGCTGTGTGTAGTGTTCTTTCAGACTTCTGCTGAATCACTCGATTTCTCCATTTGCTTGTGGGTAATACACTGAAGATTTCCTATGCACAATATTCCTCTCTCTCAGAAAGAATTCAAACTCAGATGAGACAAACTGTGGTCCATTGTCTGATATTAAATCCTTTGGATTACCTTCTCTGCTGAAGACTGTAGACAGAAATATTATTACTGTAGCTGATGTTATATGAAAAACAAATGCAATTTCAGGCCATTTACTGTAACGTTTTTTCCCATGCTGAATCAGGGAATGGTACTAGCTGAAGTGGTGGTGTATGTGTGATAGCTGTTTTGTCATATTTCTATGCGTGCCTGTGAAGAAAAGAATTTCCCAATAACGTTGTACATAATCACTATCTTATAATAGGATCTACTCACATTCAGTAGCGGAGGTTTGCACTTGTATAGAGTATAGAGGTTACGGGGTATCCCTTGAGCGAGTGCCGATTGAATAAAGGGTGCACATTAGTGAAGTACGATAAAGATCTTTGAATGGCCCGCACTGGGCTTGTACTTACTAGATCTGTCGGTAATGATTCATATAATGCTAATCACCGTGGCGGTCCGATCTCTTTGCTCGTGATGTCGGCTGTGCTTTTTCCCAGGTGTAGTGTATTCCTCGTGGTGTTCGTTTAGAAGAGCTTCCAATCCTCAGTATTTGTACACCGTTGCTACTTCTCGAACTCGACAAAACTGTGTTTGAGTAGTTTCGAGTAGTGTTATGGGAACATACGAGATTAGGATATTCTTGGATTTGAGCAAATGATTTTCACTTTATTAGAGATAAAACCCAACACGTTGCGTATGTCTAGTATACTTCATCAGGGGTAATTACCCATAATACAATTCGTTACTATTTAAATGGTTGCCACAAATTGATTACATCAGAACATGATTAGTCAATCAATCAATTATTCAATAAAAAACATAGATACAATTTCATTAAGTATTTTCATTTTCATTTTTTTTGGAGAAGACTCAGCAGTCTTGGTACACATAGGTACCAATGACAAAGTTAGAGAAGGGCGAGGACTTCCAAATTAATTTTCTCAGAGATATTACCTGTGCCATGAGCAATGCTAAGAAGACAGCGTGAGCTTAGGGAGATTAATGCATGGCTGACTTTGGGTTTTTGGAGAACTGGGCTGATTTCTCAGCTGGCTACAGGCGTGGGGGGGGAGGGTTCAGTAAAAGATTCAGTGGACGATAGGTTAGATGAGATAGTAGGCAAAGAAGGGAAAATGGGGAAGGAGATTTAGTTGAGGATACTGTTATGGTTAGGGAGGACCACATGGCATTTCTTCAATATGGTACCAGTATTAAATGTATGTTTGAAAATGCAAGGAGTCTGACTGGTAAAATGAGAGAGCTGGATGCGCTGGAGGGAAAATATGATGTAGTTGATGTGGCCCGAAACATGGCTGAATGAGTCGCATGACTGGGCAGTTTAATATCAGCGGCTATACCTTGTTTTGGAGGGACAGATACAATAGAAAGGCAAAGACTAATCCTAAAAAGTTTTTTTAAATATATTAACACTAAAAAGGTGCAGGTTGAGAGTGTTGCTCCATTAAATAATGGTACCAGTATGATTGTAACAGATACAGAAAAGGCAAATGTGCTAAATCAGTTCTTTTCTTCGGTGTATACAATAGAGGAATCTGAGTTCCCAGGCTCACTTCATAGCTGCACTGATGGCTCAGCTTAGTCTAGTCAGTGGCTGACCCAGGATATGATTAAAAAAAAATTAATGTAAAATGAATGTAAACAAGGCCCCAGGGCCTGATGGCATATGCCCCCGGGTTCTAAGAGAGCTTGGTTCAGTTTTAGACAAGCCCCTGTTTCTGATTTTCTCAGATTTACTTTCATCTGATATGGTGCCTATGGACTGGAGAAAAGATGATGTCATTCTAATATTTAAAAAGGGATTAAGATCTCAGCCTGCCAATTATAGGCCAGTATGTTTGACATCTGTGGTGGGCAAATTATTTGAAGGCTTGTTAAAGGATCACATTCAAAAGTTTGTCCTAGAAAATGGCATTATGAGCAGCATTCAGCATGGCTTTATGGAGGAGAGGTCAAATCTGATTGCTTTTTATGATGAGGTAAGTAAGATTCTGGACTGTGGTGTGGGGGGCAGTAGATGTGATCTAAACAAACCGTGCCCCACAAACGACAGCTTTGTAAATTAAGGTCTGTTTGGCTTTATGAAGTCATTTGCACATGGATAGAAAACTGGATAAAGGATTTGGTACAGAGGGTGGTTGTTAATGGTACATTCTCTACTTGGAGTAAGGTTCTTAGTGGGGTCCCTCAGGGTTCGGTATTGGGTCCACTTTTACTTAACTTGTTCTTTAATGGGGGTATTGTAAGTAATGTATCAGTGTTTGCAGATGACACAAAACTATCCAGCCCAATTAATTCCATCCAGGATGTGGCATCCTTGCAACAGGATCTTGAAAAACTGGCAATCTGGGCAGCTAAGTGGCAGATGAGATTCAATGTTGATAAATATAAAGTCATGTACCTGGGATGTAAAAATATCCAAGCCACTTATACCATTAATGGGACAGCACTAGGCAAATTCATTATGGAAAAGGACCTTGGAGTCCTTGTTGATGATAAACTTGGCTGTAGCAAGCAATGCCAGTTTGCAGCATCAAGGGCACATAAGGTTCAGAGAAGGGCAACTGAGCTTGTAAAAGGTATGGAAAATCTTAGCTATGAGGAAAGACTGGCCAAATTGGGGATGTTCCAGCTGAGGGGATCATATAATACTCTCTCTAATACTTTAGTTACCTGTAGGTCTTTCCAGCTGAGGCGAGTTCACCCTTTCTGATTAGAAGAAAAGAGGTTCCACCTAAATATTCGCAAGGGTTTTTTTTACAGTGAGCTGTGAAGATGTAGAATTCTCTCCCTGAATCAGTTGTACAGACTGATACATTAGATAGCTTTAATAGGAGGTTGAATTTTTTTCACAAGTGAGTCAATACAGGGTTATGGAAGATAGCTCATAGTAAAAGTTGATCCAGGGTCTAGTCTGATTGCCACCTTGGAGTCAGGAAGGAATTTTTTCCCCCTCTGAGGCAAATTGGAGAGGCTTCAAATGAGGCTTTTTGCCTTCCTCTGGATCAACTAGCAGTTAGGCAGATAAAAAAAAGGTTGAACTTGATGGACGTGTGTCTTTTTTCAACCTAACTAACTTACTATGTTACAATTCCTTGATGACTCTCATGTGTAAGTTTCATGAGCTTTTCTCTCAAGGCCTCTGGTACTAGTAATCGTGAGCTCCCAGGACAACATAGCCATCTACAGTACTAAGGAATTTATGTCTAATCCTGTAGTAAGGTTGAAGATCAGGACTGAGTTTCTTTGCAGCATTTGGCCATTTGCTTTGTAAGATGTCCCGTAGTTTTACTTGAATTGGACATGTGAGGCAAGCTTGCAGTCAGTGCTACAACTTCCGTGTCCTCATCCAGTGTATCAGAAGCTGCAGGTAAAGGTAAACATGACAAACAATCAGCAGTAACATTTTTCAAACCTAGTTTGTATTGCATTTTGTAGTTGAAATTCAGTAGCCTTGCTCACCATCTAGCTATATGCATTTCAGCTCTTCCTAGTCCTTTGTTGTAAGTAGTGTAATTAAAGGGCAGTGATCAGTGCTTAAGTTAAATTTTCTACCCCAGGTAGGTTCTCCATTTTTCTGTTGCCCAAACACATGCTACAGCTTCTTTTTCAACAGTTGAATACTCACACTCTGCCTCTGTAAGTGTTCTAGATGGAAATGCAATAGTTTTCCCTGTATGATATGCATGGATCACTGTGAGAACTGCACCAATCCCATAGTCTGAAGCATCTGTAGTTATCATAATGGGTAGTGCAGGATCAAATAAAGCTAGTGCTGGACTGTTCACAATTAACTGTTTAACAATTTCAAAATTATGTTGAGCAGACTCTGACCAAACCAGACTTAAAGTTCCACGTAGTAGTGCTCTAAGTGGCTCCACAACTGAAGCATAGTTGGGAATAAACTTAGACCTAAGAAAGCTTGTAAGATTTGGAAATCAGATGGAGTAGGTGCTTGTGTAACAGTTTTGACATGTTCAGGGTCCGGCAGTAATAACTCATCATGGGTATTAAATGCAGTGAGGTCGCTGCTTTCCTCGTGCAGTAATAATTGATGATAAGCACTCTAAAGATCCAGAGTAAAAAAGAATTTGCTTCTCAGAGTTCTGAAAATATTTCCTCTATGTGTGGCAAGGGATGATTATCCATAACAACTGCTTTATCAGGTTCACGGAGATCAACACACAATACCTCCAGTTTTCTTCATTGTTACAACAATTGGTGAAACCCATTTGGAGGCTTATGATTTTTCAATCAGATGTTGCTCTATCAGTTTCTTTACTGAGACATTCTCTCTTATAGGGGCAAATTCACTAAGCGCTGCAAATGTGTTAGCAACGGCTTCGCTGCAATTCGCTGCACTTCGCCAGCTGAATTTTCGCCAGACCGCCGCCAATTCACTAAAATGCGAATTTGCGCTCAGCGAGGTGAAAAGTAGCGAAGTTGCGCTATCATTTCCGCTAGCGATAGAAGTATATGTTACAGCCACTACATTATACTACACAAGCACTGGAAATCTTTAATACATAAAATACAGTTGTCCTATTGCCCTAAACATGTGCCCACTGTATAGTTGGGTTGCCATATGTTAGGAAATGTAGGGGGGGGAAATTACTCAGACTATCGCCCTAAAAAGTAAAAGTCGCCAAAAAAAAAGTTTTTTTTTCAAACTCCTATCTATTTTATTGAACTTCACCATGTAGAGACAAAGGAAATTAATCCAGGGGAGCACCCACAAGGGCCTCTTCGTGTGCTACTCACAAAAGACTGCTCCCGGTAGCAGCCAGGCCCGGATTTGTAGAAAGGCCACCTAGGCCCGGGCCTAGGGTGACAGGATTTTAGGGGGCGGCATACTGCCCAGCCACACCCAAATTGGTTCAGAAACACTGGGGATATGCAGGAGATACTGTCGTTTTTTAAATGTCCCACGCACCAATCCCCATTGCTCCGGTCCTGATGATGAAAATTTGCGAACAAGCAGCAGTGGGCCTAGGGGTGCCCGCTAAGTAAATCCGGCCCTGGTAGCAGCACAATCCATGTGTAGATGTAGAGAGAATATGGAGCACCACGTAGAGGTTTAAAACATAGCATTTATTCTGAAGTTAAAATGTTCAACAGACCTGGGAATCCAATTTCAAAGCAAAAAAGAAGAACCCCACGCTTGACGCGTTTCGTAGCCTCCAGCCACTTTTTCAAAAGCTTTTGAAAAAGTGGCTGGAGGCTACGAAATGCGTCAAGCGTGGGGTTCTTCTTTTTTGCTTTGAAATTGGATTCCCAGGTCTGTTGAACATTTTAACTTCAGAATAAATGCTATGTTTTAAACCTCTACGTGGTGCTCCATATTCTCTCTACATCTACACATTGAACTTCACCATGTCTGACCTGGTGAAGTAAAGTCTAGCGCAAGAGGTAACGTTCAGTAAAATGGATTAGTGTAGTTACGTCCCTTTGTCAGTGTGCAACTTCACCTGGTGTATGGGTGTCGAAGTTGCAATAGTCTATCTGCTTCGCTTGCAAATTTTCGCCAGGGACACTGTTAGTAAATTGGCGAAGTTGCGAAATGACGTCACACTGGCGAATTAGTGCTAGCGTTAGACACTTTGCGCTTTAATTAATTTGTCCTATAGAGTAGGGCAATTACCTCAATTTCTGGCGTACTGGTTTTACATCTGGTCTCAACTTAACTTTGTGCACAAAGTTCTTTGCACAACCCAATGAAGTGTTGATTTGTGGTGAAATTTCAGACACTGGCTGTGTGGCAGGCAATGGTCCTGTAGTAATGAGATCATCAACTAATTGTAGGTTTAATGCAGCAAAGAGATCCCTTCCAAGTATAGCAGTACCCTTATTCACAATGTAAAAAGTCACATTTTGCAGTATTTGATTCAAATTGTACCTGTATCAAGCATCAGGTTAATGGAGTGTCCCTTGTCAGCAGAAGCAGTATTGACATTGACAGTGCATATAAACTTGTCTGGAATAAATGTACCACCAATTTATTGTGTTTTGATAGCTGAGGATAAGCAGAGTATAACAGTGCTTTATTAGCAGGTTCATACAGCCGTTACACTTCAACTCACATGCTTTAAAGCTGTAAAGAAAGTACTGTGTATACAATATATGTAACTCTGTGCACAGTGACACCAACAGGCCATTTGTATAAACACCACAGGCTTCACTTGAGTATGTTCTTGTTTTAAAATCTGTAAAGGTATGGGACCTGTTATCCAAAATGCTCAGGACCTGGCGTTTTTCAGATAATTTGGTTCTTCATACCTTAAATGTCCTAGAAAATCATGCAAAATGAACCCAATAAGCTGGTTTTCGTTCCAATAAGGATTACTTGTATCTTTTTTTGGATCAAGTACAAGCTACTATTTTATTATTACAGAAAAAAGGGAAATCCTTTTTAAAAATAGGGATAATTTAATTATAATGAAGTCTATGGGAGATGACCTTTCCACAATTCAGAGCTTTCTGTATAATGGGTTTCTGGATAACCAGACCGGATAACCAGACCTGTATGTTTGTATCCCCTTATATACATAGGGCTACACGTTACATGTTATTTTTTTTCAGTTGCTATATCTTATCTTGTCTAAACGTTTTGGAAACCACGCTTAGTAGCATGCACGATTTTTTTAAAGTATTTACTAATTTCCGTAATATTAGTTCATTGAATTGTCTCTGCTTCTCTGTACAGGTAAGAGCCACTATACCATGACAACAGATGACGAGCCGCAGCACACCATTAATGGATATGCAAACAGTTCCTTGCCCGGTATGCAAATAGTGGCTAATGCAGTTTTGTGAAATATATTTTTCTTGTCTTTATTCTATTGTTACAAATATAATACAAATGTAATGAATCTATTAAACTGAATTGCTGGGAGATGCTTTTATTTATTTTAAATGCTGGAGGTCATGAACATTGAAATCAAAGCAGATAAATATAGTATCTTTTATTAGCTAAAAGTGGCCATACACAGGCCGATACATATTGGCCCGTGTATGGGCGGCCGACTAAAAATCCTGTTGGATCGCGGCCCCATCTGTTTGTTGATGCGGTCCCGCGATCCGACTGCCCATATGGCCTCCATTATTATCCGACCATTGTGCCCTAGGGCCCACGATCGGATCAGCCCAACATCGCCCACCTCAGGGTGTATAAAAGCAGAGAATGTAGATGCAAATGTTAAAAGAAAAGGCTATGACTAATCAGACTCTTTTAGAGCCCTATGAATATTTTCTTTATCTATATTTTGTTTTCTCTCAGCACTTGTAATCTGCCGCCAGAAACCCCTTTCCCTTCATGTCATTGGATTTGGACCACACACTGAAGTTCACACCATCTCGCTTGAAGGACATAGCTTTGTAGTAAGAGGGCACCGGATCATTTCTCTTCCTATTACTGCATTCACCTTCATCACTGCCTCTGTTCAGCCAGGAGAAAAAGGAACATATAACTTGTCTTGCCAGAATCCTTTGCACCTAGCAGGTACTGTATATAAATATCCAGCAACTATTTGGTACTTGTTGTTTACCATGTCCACCTGGTTATGCCCTAAGTGTATGGACATGATACCTTATGATGATTATCTTGCTGTCATTTAAGAAAAGGAACTTGGCAAATCGACAGACAGCAATGGACCCTTGTACAAAGCAGGATCTGCAAGATTAATCCATGATTTTGTCACAGAGAAATAAACAAGATAGCATGCTAGAAAATTTAGTGCATGTCCATGCTAAATACATACACTGATGTCTTCAAATGATTTTAATAGGAGCTATGAAGGAGAAAGTTTAACCCAAATTTTTTAGATTTTGTCTACCAAAGTGCCAAATTCTCCTGCATAGCTCCTATGGAAATCATAGAAAAACTCATTCTCATGTGCCATTACCCCTAACACTTCCTTATATTAAAAATGTTAGTTAAAAATATTTGTTGTAATTAGGATAAACTATTAGGAATAAAGAAAACATGTTAAGTGATGAAAAATCACAATAAATGATTATTAGTATAGTTTTTCATAACTCATCTTTGTGTGTCTTAGGGGGAATGGCAGCTCTTGTCAAGGTTCAAGATTGTGCTGAAGAATTTGTGAAACAGATGCGTTTCCTGGATATGCATGGTGATGATGAAGAGGAAGATTATTATGAGTATGATTATATAGAGAAACCAGATTATGTGTCACCCAACCATGTTCGATCTCATGGAAAACTTAGGCCTGTCATATGGAAACATTACATTGCCGCAGTGGAAGTCAACTGGGACTATGTTCCATCTAAAGATGATGAGAGGTAAGGCATCACAGACAGAAAAAGCAAGAGATAGCCGACACTAACATAGGGAAAGAAATACAAGTAGACCAAAATCACAACAAAAGAAAAGGTTTTGTGGGTACTGCAGAAGATAGTAACATAGCAAGTTAGGTTTAAAAAAGACACGTCCATCAAGTTCAACCTTTTAACTTTTTTTTAACCTTCCTAACTGCTAGTTGATCCAGAGGAAGGCAAAAAAAAACATCTGAAGCCTCTCCAATTTGCCTCAGAGGGGGAGAAAATTCCTTCCTGACTCCAAAATGGCAATCAGACTAATCCCTGGACCAACTTGTACCATGTGCTATCTCCTCTCCCATAACTCTGTATTCCCTCACTTGCTAAAAAGCCATACAACCCTTTCTTAAAACTATCTAATGTATCAACCTGTACAACTGATTCAGGGAGAGAATTCCACATCTTCACACCTCTCACTGTAAAAAACCCCTTTCAAATATGTAGGTGGAACCTCTTTTCTTCTAATCGGAATGGGTGACCTTGTGTTTAGAGAGATCTCCTTATATATTTATACACAAATCCTCTTAAGTGCCTCTTCTCCAGCATCCTCCCCAATTTGGCCAATCTTTCCTCATACAGTAGATAACATTTTCCATACCTTTTATCAGCTTAGTTGCCCTTCTCTGTACCCTCTTTAATACAATAATGTCCTGTTTGAGTGATGGAGACCAAAACTGTATGGCATATTCTAGATGTGGCCTTACAAGTGCTCTATAAACTGGAACAATGACCCCTTCCTACCATGACTCTATTTCCCTTCTAATACAGCTCAAGACCTTATTTGCCCTTGATGCTGGTGACTGGCATTGCTTGCTACAGCCAGGTTTATCATCTACAAGGACTCCAAAGTCCTTTTCCATAATGGATTTGTCTAGTGCAGTCCCATTAAGGTTATAAATGGCTTGGATATTTTTAAATCCTAGATGCATGTCTTAAAATCTATCAACATTGAATTCATTTGGCACTTAGCTGCCCAGATTGACAGTTTGTCAAGATCCTGTTGCAAGGATGCCATAGCGTGGATGGAAATAATTGGGCTGGATAGTTTTGTGTCATCTGCAAACACTCACCTAAGTCATTAAAGTGGTGGTTCACCTTCAAGTTAATTTTTAGTATGTTATAGAATGTCCAATTCTAAGCAACTTTTCATCTGGTCTTCATTATTTATTTTTTTATAGTTTATTGATTATTTGCCTTCTTCTCCTGACTCTTTCTAGCTTTCAAAAGGGAGTCACTGACCCCCTTTAAAAACAAATCCTCTCTAAAGCTACATATTTATTGATATCGCTTCTATTTATTACTCATATTTCTGTTCTGACCGTCCCCTATTAATATTCCATATTCCCATTCAAATCAATGCATGGTTGCTAGGGTAATTTGGACCCTAGCAACCAGATTGCTGACACTGCAAACTGGAGAGCTGCTGAATTAAAAGGCAAATAACTCAAAAACTACAAATAATAAAAAATGAAAACCAGTTAGAAGTTGTCTCAGAATATCGCTCCCTACATCATACTAAGAATTAACGCAAAGGTGAACAACCCCTTTAATGAACAAGTTGAATAAAAGTGGACCCAATACTGAGCCCTGAGGGACCCCACTAACAACCTTACTCCAAGTAGAGAATGTACCATTAACAACCACCCTCTGTACCGATCCTGTAGCCAGTTTCGTATCCATGTGCAAATGACTTAATTAAGCCCTTAGTTTAGAAAGCAGTCATTTGATGGCCACGGGATTTAAAAGTTTTGGCAAAATCCAAATAGATCACATCTTCCGCCCCCCTCCCCCACAGTCCAGCATCTTACTTACCTCATAATAAAAAGCAATAAACTCTGTCTGACATGACCTATCCAAGTCATGAAGCCATGCTGATTGATGTTAATAATGCCTTTCACTTTTGAATGTGATTCCTGGAATAAGGCAGTTTAAAATGCTACTTTCAGGATGACCTTTTGGTTTTTGGGCAAATGTTTTCAGACCAATGTCACCTTACAGATTTCCTTTTCTTGTAATTAAGTACTCTATAACTGAGTCCCAAAGTGATACATGGCATTTATATGCTGATGCTCAGTATGGAAAGTGATCCAATTGTTTTCACTAATTGTGGTCATGTGTAACAAGGGCCAGACTTCACTTACCGTTCCACCTATAATCAGACTGGATCAAACTGGGTACTGCCATATCTTAATGACAGGTTCCAGTGTTCCATTAGAGACAAGATATAAATTTGTACATATTTGTGTAACGTTGGAAAGAAGAATGAACCATTTTCAGTGGTTGACTAGCTCTGAAATGTATCCATGTTATTAAGAACAAGGTGTATATCTTGTGTACAGGTTTGTATGGGTATATTTGTATATTATGTATTTGCCTATTAAAAATGATCTTTTCACATTTAAGCTCCAGTTATATTAAAGCAGTTTTCCGAGAGTTTACAGATGCTCGGTTTCTTCATCCCAAAGTGTCAGAGCTTGCTGGAACAGGTATCCTGGGGCCAGTGCTGCGAGGAGAAGTTGGAGATGAGATCCAGGTAAGATTAATAAGTCTTAATTACAAATTCCTCCTCACTTTCTGACAGTCAGGACCCAATTTCCTGTGTTGGAGCCCCTAGGTCGCACGGTACTGGCAATGAGCAAAATCAACATATATCTGTTTTGCTACTTCTTAAAGGGGTTGTTCACATTAACTTCTAGTATGATGAAGAGAGATAATCTGGGACAATCTGCACCTGGTTTCATCTTTATTATTTGTGGCTTTGAGTTATTTATATTTTAATTGAGCAGCTCTCCAATTTGCAGTTTCAGCAAACTGGTTGCCAAATGACCCTAGGAACCACGCATTGATTTGAGGCCACGTTTAAAGTTAGCAATTCTATGACTTACTTAAAAGTTAATGTAAAGTTGAACAAATATAAATTTACTTGTCTCACAAATGGCGGCAAGCATTTTTATACTTGTCTGCAATGTTAAGCAGACTGGGGTCTAGGGATAGATTTCTCTAGGGTTGAATTTTTGAGATTTTTGTTATGACTAAAACTGTCAAATTCAACTAGGGAGTTATCCAAAATTAGATTTGAGTTTTGAAAAATTTTTATTCGATTTTCAATATTTATCAGACTCTGGCCTTTTAAGAACTCGAATTCGACTATTTGACACCCAAATGCCAAATTGCTGTTTAAATCAATGGAAGAGATCCTGGGATCAATTTGGTGATGTTTGCAGCCTTCCTGACATTCAAGTTTTTTTCAGAGAAAATTCTAATCGAATTTGATTCAAATTTGATTCGAGTTTTTGGGTCGATCCTATTCACCTGACATTTAAAAAATCGATTTTAGTGATAAATTTTGAGGTCATAGTAGTTTATGGGAGTTTAAAAAAAAACTCACAAGAATTCAAAATTCGACCCCAGATACATGTGCCTCCCCATGTCACAAATTGTGTGCATTTAATTAGCCATAAGTGTTTCAGTGTTGCTCCCAGGCTCAGGAATATAAAAGGTATTGGGTATGCCTCAAATATTGATAAAAACGCTAGATTGTACCTTTATGATCACTTATTAATAGCAAAGTGGGACACATTGATTTAATTATGAGCATTCACCAATATTTGAGGATTATATGTCAAAATGGGGTAAAAAGTCAAGTAAAACCTACAATCAGGGGATTTAAAATTGAGATTTCACTGTAATATACAGTATATAGCAACAGTACAGCATGGTCTTCACACTGACCTGTACAACATGCTTAACAAAACGTTGACATTAAACAATAACCCTAATTCTTACCATGTCCAGTATGGCTTGTTTTCTTCACAAGGGTTTAACAATCGTGCATTATGTGTAGATTTGCAATTACCTTTACCTACAGACAGTTCTCCAACAACACACAAGCGACACACAGGTTACAGTATTTAGTCATTCATCTATCCATACAGATGTTGCCATCATCACAGTCAAGGCTAAGATACAAAAAAGTCTAGAGATGATGGAAATCTGTTATTTATTTTTTTTTTTTTAGATTTTCTTCAAGAATTTGGCTAGTCGTCCATATAATATGCATCCACAAGGATTGGGAAGTGTGTCCACCAAAGAACCCTACATGACGGGTAACTATAAAACAGAAGAGAAGACATAAGAAGAAATACAGAGTTGTTTTGCCAGAGTCAGTAAGGCATAATGAGATAAGGTGTCTAATAGTTTGCATTCACTACTTTATTTATTTCTCTGTTCTAACCTCTTCACTGGTAGATCTATCTAGTTTTCCTGGTAAACTAGAGACCACGTCTCTGTATCAACTATATGACAAATGGGAATAAACTGAGTGAAGGCTTAGACTTGGCAAGCATGTTTTTTTCCACTCCATTATTATAGGCATAGGTGTAGGGTATATGGGTAATAATTATGTGTGCTGTATTGCAACTCTAAGGTGACTTTCACTTTTTCCATTAATTATGTAATTAAATAAGCATGCTGAACCTGTTGAATTTATTTAAATAAGGGGAACAACTGAAGGAATATGCCATTTATCCAAATGAGACCATTACATATATTTGGAGAGTGACTCAAGGAGATGCTCCATTGTCATCGGATCCACGTTGTCTAACAAGACTGTACTCCAGTTCCCTTAATCCACAGAAAGATCTAGCATCTGGTCTTTTTGGACCACTTCTCATCTGTACAAAGCAGACACTTGACCAGAGAGGAAACCAGGTAATTGTATATTTGTTTCATAGAAAAAAGTATCTTTCCAATATTCTAAATCTTTCATGTAAACAGAGGGTGAATTCTAAGGGGGTTAATTACTAAAATTCTAATTTATCTTATATTTTTATTAAACCAAGCTTGAACCAAGCGATACAAAATAAGTTGGCGCTATAGAAATACATGTTAATAATAATAATAATAATTGACCAAACTCCCATCCACAATTTTATCTTACAATAAAATAACTTGAAAAAGTATGGTTGGGAAAACTTGAATTGTACAAAATGATCACTATATCTACAAATTGTAAAAGAGACATCTGCGATTGACTTTTATATGACCTTGAAAGGTTTGAGATAGCAGATTTTTGGATTAGGACTTTTAGCAGCTTCAGGGTATAATAAATCTTGAAAAATCCTATAACTTTTTCCCCTCTAAATTTCTGAGTTTTTGCCGAGAAAGAATTGAGGTTGAGTAAATACCCAAAATATGTATTTATCTCCAGGTTGCAAATAAATTGTACTGAATAGGAGGTTAGCTAAATCTGGGAAACTCACTTCTAAGGGAACAGTCTGACAACTGCTCCTAAAGATTGATCCTAGAAAATGGAGTGGACTCTTCAAAGTTTCAGACTTTTCAAAGTTTACTACTTTTGTAGTTTGGCCATGTCCATTAGTTGTCTGACATCTAAAATACTGAAGGGGGTAATTGACAATTTAAATATTCAACTCCACAAGATCAACTCCACTGCTGTTGCATTGAGATCTGTTTTTCCAAAACAGTTGAAGTAAGGACAGGCAAACACAACTAAGTACATAGTAGAAGATGGGCCTTCCCACAGTAGGACACACAGATACATCAAGAACTTATACAGTAATGAAGAAGGAAAAACTGGCCATACCAGATTGTTACATGTGGGCAAATCTATCAAACTTCGGAAATGACAAATCTGTAAACATATCTAATTTGTGTATGCCAATATCACCACGTGAATCCTTTGTCTCTGTGTGAATCAAATCAATTTCAAGCTCTACTTTTATAAACATGTGTTTTTATAAAAAGTTTTATGTGTATGTGTGACAATTAAATACTTTTATCTAGATTATTACAGATAAGGAACACTTCCTGGTGTACTTTGTTTTTGATGAGAGCCTTAGTTGGTATTGGGAGAAGAACTTCAAAAGGCAAAATGGAAGATCAGGGAAACAAAACTCAAACATGAAACCTATGAAGCCAAGCCTTCTGTACAGTATGTATATATTGTGATGTACAGTAACAGATGTTCTATATGCTTAAAGGTACAATTGGTTAGAAGTAGCAAACTTCTGGGTAAGGCAGGTGTATTGTTGAGGCACTCAAAAGCCACTGTGTACAAAACATACTGTATTGATAAACTGTGTGGGCTACAGAGAATATTAGGCACTGTATCTATATTTAATATGACAAATCTTAGCATAAACCTGACCATGTTTCAGCATAGCAGTAATGTAAAACAGAGATGACCACGTACAATTGCAAGCACTCTTTTCTTTATATGAATAAAAACAAATTCCATGCTAAACCTATAAATTGAAACAATGTCAGCATCAGGGGAAACTGATGATAGTCCTGTCAGGTCCCCAGTGGCAGTCAGGGGTCTGACCAATGGAAAGGTATGGATCATACCGTAGACCAGGCCAAGTTTTTATAGGTGGGCAGTGGGCATTTGAGTATAAAAGAGTGTGTTTTTTCTTTCATTGGTATTATGGGGTCCCATTATTTCTAACGGTAGCCCTGGATGAATCAACCTCCTGCTGTATATAGCTGCCAATAACAGTTTTTCTTAGAATTGCATCTCTTCCATGTTTTAATTATTTTAAAGCCGTGGCCATATCTTTAAGCATTGTCTTCCTGACTAAAAAATTCACTAGATCACCTTGTAATAAACTTACCGTAGGACACACCACCACATATTGCAGTGCAGAATTTTTTTTTTTCTTATTCATTTTGGGAAAACAGAAAAGGTAACAAAACAAACAGTTAAACAGACATATTTGACACTTACATCAAGGTCAGGTACAGTTGTTCACTTCATATCCACAGTGAACAGAGCAGAATGTTTATTGGGGCATAGTATTGTGTGCTTGTACTTTAAATCATTTTATGTGATAGGAACAGGTAAAAATGACAGCATACAGGAAGATACACTTAGCTGGATCATTTAAAAAAAAAAAAAAAAAAACAGTTTTTTTAGTTTCATTCTTATTCCTTATGGTTTGTCCTAGCCGTGAATGGAGTTGACTCTCTGCACCTCTCTGTGTGTGTAAATGAAGTTAGCATATGGCATATTCTTAACCTTGGACCAGACCTTCTTTCCATTCGATTTGGAGGCAACACATTCAGCACAGACTCTGGCTATCAAGATACCCTCACTCTTTTTCCAGTGAAAGGGGAGACTATAAATATGGTCATGGAGAAGGCAGGTGAGCACTGGGATGTATAACTATATTGGCATTAACGTGATCAAGGTGCAGTTTGTAACTCCTTAAGCAGTGTCAGGAATTATTTATTTTCACTTATATATAAATCCATGCAAGCCATTGGAGTCAGTAGTAAAAAGAGTATGGAAGGACCTGGTTTGGTGGAAAAAATATTAGCTTAGCATTTTTGGAAATAGACCAAGAACAATATAATATTATTCCAGGAACAATATTTTATAATAGTATTCTAATATATTGAATACACTGGATTGGGCTTTTCCAGATAAGTTACATAGTTACATAGTTAAATTGGGTTGAAAAAAGACCGAGTCCATCAAGTTCAACCCCTCCAAATTAAAAACCCAGCATACATACACACACACATATCTCCACTCTTTCAAACACAAACCATATATGCCCATAGATATACTAACTGTAGAGTTTAGTATCAAAATAGCCTTTGATATTATGTCTGTCCAAAAAATCATCCAAACCCCTCTTAAAAGCATCAACAGAATGAGCCATCACAACATCACCCGGCAGTGCATTCCACAACCTCACCGTCCTGACTGTGAAGAACCACCTACGCTGCTTCAAATGAAAGTCCTTTTCTTCTAGTCTGAAGGGGTGGCCTCTGGTGATCCTCTTTATGGGTAAAAAGGTCCCCTATTTGTCTATCATGTCCTCGAATATATTTGTAAAGTGTAATCATGTCCCCTCGCAAGCGCCTTTTTTCCAGAGAAAGCAACCCCAACCTGGACAGTCTCCCCTCATAATTTAAGTCTTCCATCCCTCTAACCAGTTTAGTTGCACGTCTCTGCACTCTCTCCAGCTCATTTACATCCCTCCTAAGGACTGGAGTCCAAAACTGCACTGCATACTCCAGATGAGGCCTTACTAGGGATCTATAAAGAGGTATAATTATGTTTTCATCCCTTGAGTTTATGCACTTTTTTATTCAAGACAGAACTTTATTTGCTTTAGTAGCTACAGAATGACACTGCCCAGAATTAGACAACTTGTTATCTATAAAAACCCCAAGATCCTTCTCACTTAAGGAAACTCCCAACACACTGCCATTTAGTGTATAACTTGCATTTATATTATTTTTGCCAAAGTGCATAACCCTGCATTTATCAACATTAAACCTCATTTTCCAGTTTGCTGCCCAGTTTCCCAACTTAGACAAATCACTCTGCAAAGTGGCAGCATCCTGCATGGAACCTATAGCTCTGCACAATTTAGTATCATCTGCAAAAATAGAAACCGTACTTTCAATGCCCACATCCAGGTCATTAATAAACAAGGTGAAAAGCAAGGGACCCAGTATAGAGCCCTGCGGTACCCCACTAACAACACTGGTCCAATTAGAAAATGTTCCATTTACCACCACTCTTTGTAGTCTATCTTTTAGCCAGTTCTCTATCCAGGTGCAAATGCTATGTTCAAGGCCAACATTCCTTAATTTAACCAGTAACCTTCTGTGTGGCACTGTATCGAATGCTTTAGCAAAGTCTAAGTAAATCACATCCACTGCCATCCTAGAATCGAGGTCCCTGCTTACCTTCTCATAAAAGGAAATTATGTAATTAGCTGTAATTTGCATCCATGACAGTCTTATTACTGTTATGCATAGTGCTATCTAATGATTAAAGGACTTTATAGAAAATGCCAGTGCCTTATTTTGGAGCTTTGGATAATAGGTCCATTCCAAGGCTGGATAAATCTTTAACCCAAAACTCCCAATTCAATACCTGACATAGTCAATTAAATAGATCACTATATCTACACATCTACTATATCCATTGGTACAGCATTTTTTAGTGTTTTTAATATTAAGACAATTAGCTATTGCAAGGAAGGTTACTTTTGTAACAATGATAAGGTGATTAAACCAACATACACCAAATAAAAGACTTCTTGAACAAGTCAGTAGCAAAACTTTATGATCAGGACAGAAATGAGCAGTAACTTGTGAAACACAGGTGCTTTTTCCATTCTAAGCCCTGTCCAGCAGTGAACAACAGTGCTGAAAATACCTATCGCTGCAAGTGTTACTAACTCAGAAGTGCCACTTGAGTGTATCACAAACAGCACTTCTGATTCAGTAATATTTGCGACAATGACAGGCAGATGTGGCGATCTAACAACAGTGCTCAAAATATCTTTCACTGCAAGTGTTACTAAATCAGAAGTGCCACTTGAGTGCATCACAAACAGCACTTCTGATTCAGTTATATTTGCAGCAATGAAAGGCAGATGGGGCGATCTAACAACAGCTGTGCCTGTAGTAAAATATTTGGTGTGCTATAGCATATATGCCTATAGGCAAAACAACTCAATGGGATGCTAGAAGGTAGAAAATATGCACTTATGACAGGCATTTCTGCTGGGAGGTGGGGGTGAGATGCTGATACACCTCTTATACAGCCTGACATTCTGTGTAACAACAGATGGCAGTACCATTATTGTATCAGGCACCTGGGCTACAGAGTTGGAATCCATTTTCCAGAAACCATTATTCAGAAAGTCTAGTATACTGGAAGACCATCTCTTATAGGGGCAAATTCACTAAATGAGCGCGAAAATGAGCTAGCGACAGTTTCGCCGGCTTTCGACCACACTTCACCAGGCAAATTTTCACCAACGCTACGCAAATTCACTATGTTGCGCTCAGATCGGCGAACGGTAGTGAAGTAGCGCTACTGTTACAGGTCTGACCTGGCAAAGTAACATCTAGCATAAGAGGTAACGTTCACAAAAATGTTCATCTAAGTGAATTAGCGTATTTATGTCCCTTCGTCAGTGCGCAACTTCGCCTGGCGTAAGGGTGCGAAGTTGCGCAAGTCTATCTACTTCGATAGCGAATTTTCATCAGGGACACTGTTAGTGAATCGGCAAAGTTGCAAATTGATGTCACGCTGGCGAATTAACCCTCTCTATTTCTCTATAATAATAACAGTAGCTGTACTTCATCCAATCTAAGCTGCATAAATCAACACTGGTTTTATTTAATGTTTAAATGCTTTTAAGCATACTTAAATTATAGCAATCCATGTTAAAGAAAGACCACTTATTTTGAAAACCCCAGGTTCCAAGAATTGTGGGTAACAGATCCCATACATGTATCATATCCTTGTATCAAGTTTAAGTAGCTAAACCTAAAACTTTATCTGTGTGTTCACCAGTTTGTACCTGGTAGTGATGTGCGGGTCGAGAAAAAGTGGACCAGTCGACACCCAACTTCCAGCTATCTTTTATAGACTCAACCTTACCCGCCAATGACATCACAAAAGGGGCGGGCAGGCACGCACCTATAAAGTTGGAAGCCGGTAGTGTGAGGTCACTGGCGGGGAGAGCTGGCAGGTTTAACCTGAACGCGCAAGCAACCCGCAGATAGGGCACCGAAGTTGGCCCAAACTCGCCCGACCCACGGGTATCTGGCTGGCCTGCACATTACAAATGTCTGGGGGCAAGTGCGTTCTTTGTGGTGTGTGTTAATGAGATTGGGAGAGTTACATAAAAAGCAAAATTATCAAGAGTGCACTTTTGCATTATATGTCTATGATTTATTCAATATAGTAGTTCAGTAAGTTGCAACAAAGATTTAAAGCTTATTATTTAATTCAATCAGGGCACTGGACTATAGTCCCTTTGGACTTCCCTTTAGAAGAGCAAGACATGACAGTATGGCTTAGTGTCTCAAAATGTGTAAGTGATCAGGATGAATTCTATCAAGATGAATTTGAAGACTTTTCTGAGGAGCTGCTACATGACCTATCTCCCCCTAGCCCACGAGGCATTCGTCACAATATTGCAAAGCCTGCGAACATTAAGCAGAAGGACACTAAAAAGAAAAAAGAACTTGTAAGCAAGAAATTGGAGGATGAAAATTCTGGTATCTTTGCAAGTTTGTCAGAACTCAGTGAGGAAACTCCACAAACAGATCAGGCTGCCCCTTGGATTCTAACTTCAGGGGAGATTCCTGAGGATATATCAGATGAGCTGCCCAGTGCAAAGAGGAAAAACATTTCAAGTAATCAAGAAGAGAAGAAGAAATATTTAGACAGTAACAGCACTACAGTAACAGTAAGACATGGAACAAAGGAAGATGAGTTGTATGAAAATTATGATGACTTAGAAGCTATAGATATGTATGATGATGTGTATGAAGAGCACTGGGATCAGGACCCTCGCAGTATTAATGGGGTACTACGTACTTATTTCATCGCAGCTGTCGAAGTGATGTGGGATTATGGGTCAGAGACATTGCCTTATTTCCCTGTTAAAAAGTAAGCATTTTGTTTTTTTAATGTTTGGCTCACGTAGTCTTATAGGAAGCAGTGTTACAGTGTTGTTTTTAGACCTGCAGATTAAGCATTTCATGCGATTACAGGTAAAAGCCACCTGTTGGCTCCCCTGGTGGGGCAGCCCAATTCCCAACCTTGGGTAGAACCAGTCCTCCTAGCTTGCAAACTAGTGTGGGTAACATGGTCTGATAAGATCATAAGCTAAATTGAAGTCAGTAGCTCATTTTCTTATAACAAAGTGCAATTAGCAAATAACTATTTTTTTTTCTCTCCACTCCTCAGGACTGCTGGAGAATAAGCTATAGTAAACTGGGGACGGGCCAATTATTTTTTTGTAAAGGTTTTCAGCAGTTTAGTTGCTGTAAAGTTCTGGTGATAGTGATGCTGTCTGGCTGCTGTGTCCATGGAGGTAGAACCACAGAGTAAGGAGATAATGGCTGGGGAAGCACCCATATTAGTCATTCTTAAGCAGGTGCACATGTAGTCCTAGGCGAGGACTAACAGTTTGTGTGTAGATTATGGTCTGCCTCTATCATCCAGCCAGTCATTAAGGTGTTGCGGTGTGTTACTCTCAGGCACACTGAATAAAATGTGGCATACAGGATGTTGGCATAAGGCTTTGTTTGTCTTCTTTGAACTTGCCTCACTGTAGCTGTACCTTGGAGGAGATGTTGGCATAGATGTACAGTAGATGGTGCTGTATTGGCAATAGCGTGTCCCTTTCTTCTGTGCTAATGTCAAGGATGGCATCTCAGTCGTTTGCATTTTAATAGCCTAGTGAAGTTGGATCTTGGGGGACTCCCATTGTAGGACTCTAGCTAGTATCCCATGTGCCCTTTACACAGCAAAAATTGTCAGAGTAGGGAGCAGTTGAAGGTCTTATAAACATTTCAGTTCAGTCCCCTTCAGCTCTCTCAGGAAACACAACAAACCTCAGGTTGTTCCTGCTTAGCCTGTTCTCCAAGTAATCTGATTTGACTTGGAAAGCTTGCATTAAAGCTGGAGTTGTTGCACTTGTTATGGGAACTGTTGGGTTTTTTCCTCTATGTCACTGATAAGGCTTGCCATTGCTTATTCCCATTACCTTGTTTTATGATGGAGAGGTCTTTAAGCTGATTAGATTTGTGCACACACATACACAACTTTTGAGGCCAGTGGTGTCGCACAAAATGTATAATTAATTCTGACCTGGGCATACAGTTTTTAAAAATTCTCACACAAGTTTAAAGTGTGAACACAAAATAATTTTTTCTTGCACACATAGTTGAAACAGAAGTAGAGGGATCATTTTTGTGCACGTCTCGTTGGTGGAGTGGATTCTTTAAGAACATCCAGTAGGCTTGGATAATGGAATGGAGGTGTTGGGGCTGTAATACTGGATACAGTTGATACTGGATTCTTTGGTTCAGATTCATTTTCTGTCCCTTTAGAATTTGTTGAGCCTAGCATTAGCTTCTGAAGCTCTCTTTTGGGATTTCTGCATTTAGTGCTCTATACTTTTGATTGTAATGGTTCATTGTCAATTTTTCTTTTACTTACATCAGACATCGTGGGTCACATGGATTCCCCCTGTACAAGAAAGTAATTTTTAGAGAGTATCTGGACATTGATTTTACGGAACCCGCATTACAGGGAGAAAGAGATGCTCATCTTGGGTTACTAGGACCTCATATACGGGCAGAAATCAATGATGAAATCATAGTAAGTTATTTACAGATGTTATTGTCAAACTTATTATCATGGGCAGGGCTGGATTTACCTAGCGGGCAGCCCTAGGCCTGCTGTCGTTTGTCGCCCCTGCTCCCTCCCTTTTATTTGCTCAAATTTTCATCATCAGGACGAAGCAATGGGAATTGGAACACAGGAAACTTAAATTTCTGAACCAATGTGGGTGTGGTTGTGCAGCATGTCGCCCCCTAAAATCCTGGCCCGGGCCTAGGTGGCCTTTCCACAAATCCGGGCCTAATCATGGGCAAGATTATATTTTGAGAGAGAAACATATGTCCTTATTATATTCCCATTTCCCCCACTTCTATTGAGTTTTCATGGCATAAACCAAAAGTTTAGCAGTTAGCCTCCTAACTGCTAGCGTATCCAGAGGACTGCAAAAATCTGACTGAAAGCCTCTCCTGTTTACCCTAGGGGAGGAAAATATTTAATGAATCAAAAAGTCCAGTCCCTGGATCAACTTTGTACCAAGAGTTTTTTTCGTACTGAATTACCATTTTGCTAAAAAGTCTAACATTTTTTTAAAACTACTGACTATATTTGGTTAATAATCCATCATTGTGACTGTGATATGGTTCCCAATCAGTTATATGTATTTGACCTATCTTTTTAAAGTATATATGGGTATATAACTTAGTGTAATATAGAATCATTCCTGATACATGTGATCTGTTATCTGAAAACCTGTTATCCAGAAAGCACCGAATTATGGAAAGGCCATCTCCCATAGGCTCCATTTTATTCCAATAATCCAAATTTTTACAAATGATTCCTTTTTCTCTGTAATTTCAAAACAATACTTTGTACTTCAAACTAAGAAATAATGAAGCCTTATTGGAAGGAGAACCAGCCTATTGGGTTTATTAAATGTCTACATGATTTTCTAGTAGACTAAAGCCATGAAAATCCAAATTATGGAAAGACCCATTATCGGGAAAAGCCCCAGGACCCAAACATTCTGGGTAACAGGTCCCAGATCTGTACTTATTGCTTTATCAAAATAAGTGGCCGCCTGCACCTTTGGTTGCTCCACTTTCCTGTTTCTTTTCCACTAAAATGGGTTCAGTCAATGTATGTTGCCTGTTTGTTGCTCTGGTTAAGCATCATTAGATTGGCTGACTTTACCTTCTTAATGCAGAGCAGTATGAGAGCAAAGACTATTTTGGTTATGTCCATCCTATAAAAGGGTATGGAAACCAGATATAGTTTGGTTGCTATGCACCAAACTGTATATATAAGAGAAAAAAACAACAACCACAAATACACTTTCTATACATATCTGATGGGTTTTATGTCATGGTAGTAGTTGAAAGTGGCTGCTGTCAATTAGCTGGCAAAAGCCAATATTGGGAAATATTTGCTTAAAGGGATACTGTCATGGGAAAAAAATTTTTTCAAAATGCCTCAGTTAATAGTGCTGCTCCAGCAGAATTCTGCACTGAAATCAATTTCTCAAAAGAGCAAACAGATTTTTTTATCTTTTGTTTTGAAATCTGACATGGGGCTAGACATATTGTCAGTTTCCCAGCTGCCCCAAATCATGTGACTTGTGCTCTGATAAGTTCAATCACTCTTTACTGCTGTACTGCAAGTGATATCACCACCCCCCCCTTTCTCCCCCAGCAGCCTAACAACAGAACAATGGGAAGATAACAGCTCCCTAATACAAGATAACAGCTTCATGGTAGATCTAAGAACAGCAAAAACAAAGAATATTCTCTGTAACACCATGCTTATAAAAATACAAATTTATTGATTAATACATAAGAGGTATAAATATTCCAATTACCCCACAGAGGAGCCTGACGCGTTTCGTGCTTCTCAGCACTTATTCATGAATAAGTGATAAGTGCTGAGAAGCACGAAACGCGTCAGGCTCCTCTGTGGGGTAATTGGAATATTTATACCTCTTATGTATTAATCAATAAATTTGTATTTTTATAAGCATGGTGTTACAGAGAATATTCTTTGTTTTTGTAGTTTCACCTCGGTTCGACCACCAGAGGTCTCTAACACACCGTGCATTACTTAATTGAATTAACAAACTTTTTGTCTCTGTAAAGCCAACCTTCAAAACATTTTCAGATCTAAGAACAGCACTCAATAGTAAAAACCCATGTCCCACTGTGACTCCTTCAGTTACATTGAGAAGGAAAAACAACAGCCTGCCAGAAAGCAGTTCCCTCCTAAAGTGCTGGCACAAGTCACATGACCAGGGGCAGCTAGGAAATTGACAAAATGTCTAGCCCCATGTCAGATTTCAAAATTAAATATAAAAAAATCTGTTTGCTCTTTTGAGAAATGGATTTCAGTGCAGACTTCTACAGGATCGGCACTATTAACTGATGTGTTTTGAAAAAAACATGTTTTCCCATGACAGTATCCCTTTAAGACAGCTTTGTTAATAATTTCTATCTAGCAAATGCTTCTGTGCCAGCATTGACGATCCTTGCCCCTCCACCACCTGAGGCAGCTTGCTGTTGCTGCTGCCCCCCCCCCCCCTCTGCGTGCGCTCACCTTTTTGTGCCGGAGGGGGTTCTGGGGGTCCATGGGGGTGGTGGAAAAGGCCAGGACGCTAGCGCAGAGAGCACTATTGCACTTTCTGCGGTACAAGAGACGCATTTCGGAAATTTGTCTCTTAAAGTAACAGGAGTTGCAGTTTTGCCATCCCTGGTACCTAGTGGGGTGCTGCTGCCTGAGGTGAGTTTTATAACAACCAGCACCCCTGGGTGCCAGTAATGCTACTTGTCTACATGGATACATTCACTATGGGTAAAGGGAATTTATGAATAAAATTAATATTTTTTTCCCCCACAGATACACTTTAAGAACATGGCATCACGCCCATACAACTTTTACTCCAATATACTGTCTATGCAGACAGATTCAAAAGAAAGTGTTTCTCCACAAGGCACCCGTACATATACAGGGCGAGTAAATGTACAGTTTGGGCCTACAGAGCCTGGAGTCCAATGCAGAGTCTGGCCTTACTCATCAAATGTTAATTCAGTATGTCAACATTTATGTGCAGCCTTAAAGTTATATAATATGTATTGTATCTTCTTTTGGGGTTGTTCTATTATATGTACCATAGCTGAGGGATGTTACTTATTGTGTACATTACAACACCCCGGTATTTATTGCTTTTTATAAAAGTAAATCATACAGATTACACTGCTCTGTGATGTTGTTCTGACATGATAGCACCCCAGTACCCATTATCACAGCTTCCCATGCCCTCTACAGAAAATGACTGCCCCTCCAGTAGGTAACAGCATCTCACTGCTTTGCACTCTGGGGCAGACAGTAAGGACAGGAGCCTGTTGCTCCCTAACTTGTATGCCTGAAGATCACGCAAGTTAGGAGGCAGGAGGAGAGACACATATGTGGTCCACCCCCCCCCCATATGCTTATACAGCTGACTAAATGTTAGCGCTGGAACTAGGGGTAGGCAGAAGAGGCACCTGCTTAGGGCCCAAACATGTGGGGGTGCTGGGCAGGTACCCATTCAAAAGTTTTCTGCCTACCCCTAGTCCAAGTGGCTCGCTCCCTTGCTGCTCTCACCCTCCTCCCTCTAGCACTCCCCCCTACTCCATCACTCCCCCCTCCGTCACTCACTCTCCTGCCCTTCTTACTCTGGCCTCTTTGTGCGCGCACATAGGGCGGGGGTGTACGACCGGGTGCCTAGGGCGCCCAGTTGGCACAGCTCAGCCCTGATAAGTGTGGTGGCACACCAGGAGATTAGTCACCAAGTGACAAATCTTCTCTGCTGTGGGTGATTAAACTTCCCGAAATGCCTTACCACTGGCAAGAATGTGAATCACTGGTGGGGTAGCATTGGTTTGCTGAAGTTTCATTGTGAGGCAACTTCGGTCAGTTTCAGAAAACGAAGCAAGGTGCATGCCATTCATATTCACATTCTTGCTGGTGGGAAAGTATTTTGTGGAGACATTTAGGAAAGATTTGGCAATTGCCAATCAATCTCCCTGTGTGCCACCACCCAAACAGTCAGTGCTGTATTCATGAGAAAGTCAGAGGTCTCTGCTCTCCATACAGAGTGCACCAATTAACACACTTCAGAAAGTAGGGTGCAAGGTGCAAAAAAAATGCCTGATTTTTGTGTGTCTGTCTTCAATGTTCTTTACATCTCTTCCGATCGCATTTGTAGGAGAGAGACTTACATTCTGGACTTCTGGGACCCTTCCTTGTCTGTCGCCGTCAGGTTCTAAGCAGGCATTTTAATCGCCAAATTTCTGTAAGAGATTTCTCACTTATGTTTATGAAAACTGATGAGAGCCAGAGTTGGTACTTCAGTGAGAACCTACAGAAGCAATGCCCTCCTGGCTGCAGAGAAGGTGGGAGTACTCTTGCTTCGTGCCCCCAAGCTTGCACCAAAAGTCTTCTGCTGGAATTTCAGGAACTACACACATTTCATGGTATGAACTTTGTTCCCATTACGTATTGAACAGACTGTAGTTCAAAATGATATTGCATCATTTCCAGTGGGTGCCCTTGTGAATTGTGCAGATGCAAAGTATTCTGCTAGATAAGATTAGTACAGGTATAGGACCTGTTATCCAGAATGCTCAGGACCTGGGGTTTTTTAAATAAAGGATCTTTCCATAATATAGATCTTCATACCTTAAGTCTACTAGAAAATAATGTAAACATTAAATAAACCCAATAAGCTGGGTTTGCCTCCAATAAGGATTAATTATATCTGACTTAGTTGGTATCAAGTATAAGGTACTGTTTTATTATTACAGAGAAAAAGGAAATCATTTTTAAAATGTGAATTATTTTGATCAAATGGAGTCTATGGAAGACGTACTTCCTGTAATTCGGAGCTTTCTGGATAATGGGTTTCCAGATAACGTATCCCATACCTGTACCATACCAGAATTGTCCAAGTTTTGTCAGAGAGAAATGTGGTGCATTTAGCTGTAACATGCAGTTTCTTGTGTTTTGTTCATTTCGGTTTCAATTCTTTTTATTTGGTTGCCACAGTATTATTCCCCTGTGTAGGTCATTCAGTTTTTTTACATTGTGAATGAAATATTGATGAATTATAAGAAAGCACCGCAATGTAATGCATAAAATCCTAACAGACTCCTAACACCTTGAGATAAGTTCTATTTATAGGGACTTCAGTAGAGGGACATAATTAGAGGTAAAAGAGCAAATGTGTGCTGAATGTATTCTGAAATTTTAATATCCCCTATGTACCATATGTTTTTTTTCTTTATTTTTTTCTTAGTTAATTTGTTGAAATCACCTAATATGGAAAATCGAAAAATCACAGCATTTCTGCCAGCTTCTGCAGGCCTTTTTTTCCTTTCTTTATTGTGATATAGCTAGCTGGGTTTATACATCAGAAAGGCTGATGTGGCTGCTTTGCCCTGTGCAAACACAAACCCACCTGACTCCCTGACATACAACTAAGCAAGCTAAGCCACAAATTTTGAAATTGCACACATTTTACCCTAGTAACAAATTTGGTGCCAGAAACTATATGCAGAAAAAGGGATTTATACTCTCAGAATCAGCTAAGTACTACTTAAATATCTGTATCAACATATATATGAATAAAAATTTACATTATAGTACATGTTGATATGCACATTACTTGAATTAAGCTCTATAGAATGCCATAATTAAAATAGGAGGGGCCCCTTCTTCCCCGAAAAATGAATTTTTGAGCAACAGATAGTTTATATCAAATTAATTGACATATTAAAGAATCTTACCTACCTGGTATATATATTTAAGTACATATTGCCATTTTACATCTCTTGCCTAGAACCACCATTTCATGATGGTCTGTGTGCTGCCTCAAAGATCACCTGACCAGAAATATTTCAACTCTAACTGTAACAGGAAGAAGTGTTGAAGCAAAAGACAGAACTCTGTCTGTTAATTGGCTCGTGTGACCTAACTTTATAGTTTGTTTGGTATGTTTGTGTGCACTGTTGGATCCTAGGATCCCAGGAGGCTGTCCTTATTTTTCAAAAAGTATATTTTCTATTTATGATTACCCAATGGCACATGCTACTAAAAAAGTGTATTATTATGAAAATGGTTTATTTACATGAAGCAGGGTTTTACATATGAGTTGTTTTATGCAATATCTGTTTATAGAGACCTACATTGTTCGGGGGTATAGTTTTCTTTAACTGCTGTAATTGGTTTTAAGTGTTTTAAATTGTATTGTGATTCTCTGGCACAGTTGTCTAATAAACATTGCTTTTTATTCATATATATGTTGATACAAACGTTTAAGTAGTACTTAGCCAGTTCTGAGAATATAAATCCCTTTTTCTGTATATAGTTTTTGCTTGATACACCCTTGTGGTTGTGGAGACACTCTTTTGGAAATTTCCGGCTCATACATTATTGTATTGTTGATCAATTCTCTAATAGAATTTCAAATTTGGTGCCAGGCACAGCAGTGCTCCCTTGTGTAAAATGGCATATGGGGCAGAGGAATAATAGGACTCTTTTGTCAAAATGTAAATATGATTTTGTACATGACTGCTCCAGAGAAATGTACCTGTGCCAGTCTATGTCTGAGTGTGTGAAATACTATAATTATGTGTCTGATCCATTTATCAGTCTGCAAATTCCTCACTGTAGCCATCAATGGATACACGGCAGATTCTCTGCCTGGACTCATCATGCCCCTGGGACAAACAATAAGGTGGCATCTTCTCAGTATTGGAAGCAGCAGTATTCTTCCTATTCACTTCCATGGAAACATATTGACAGACCATGGTAAAGAAGAGCATCGATTAAGCTTGCTGAATTTATATCCGGGTAAGAGAGAACCTATTTTACATTATGGGGCACATTTACTAACAGGCCCAGATTTGTTGTGAGGCCACAAAGGCCCGGGCCTAGGGCGCCAAATTATGAGGGGCAGCATGTCGCCTGGCCGCTTGGGTGTGAGATCACTGGGGTGCGGGAGGCGGGTGCTAGGACTGCGAGGTCAGCCCTCTGGTGGGTGCTGGGACCACGCGGCCTAGGGGTGCCCGTGACCCAAATCCAGTCCTGATTACTAAGGGTAAGATTCGAATTTTCAAATGTGAACAACTGTCTCTTTAAAAAAATTTGAATTCGAAACTTCACCACCTTAAACCTGCTGAGTTGCTATTTTAGCCTATGGCGGACCTCCTGGAACCTTTAAGAAGTGTTTTTGAAAATTTCTGGAATTCAAAGGATTTTGGCCAAAATTGTTTGAATCGACCAATGCATTTGAATGATTCAAACGATTTTATTAGATTGAAAATGGACCTATTAAATACCTTTCGACCATCAAATTTTTTTAAAGGTATTTTCGATTGAAAATGAATCAAATAGGTAAATTTCCAATCGAATAAAAACCGTTTGAATCATTCGAATCAAAATTCGACCCTTATTAAGCATCAAAAACTCCACAAGAAGATGGCACATCTGGATATCATTTATTGGGAGAGACTAATTGAATCTTTTGCATGGATCGGCACCCAGGCGAATAAGTGGATGTTTATCGTGAGTGCCGCTATCTTTATTTTTTCTATATATATATATATATATATATATATATATATATATATATATTGTGGCAGGTGCTAAAAACAAAAATGAGCAAATGTGAGAAGTCAATTTACCTGGGTTTACAATGAAGCATTCAGTTAAGCATAGACACTACTGCACAAAGCACAAGTTATTTTATGATTATTTGATCAAAATTTCGAACTTCATGGACTCTGTGTAATTTTTTTACGCTTCTATACTCATGTCATATTTAATCCAGTCTGCATTGATTTTTTTTAGTCTTCAACATTCAGGGGCAGATTTATTAAGGGTTTTAATTTAACATTTTTTTATGGTCAAAACTCTCAAATTCGAACTCGATTTTAGTTTTAATTCGAATTTGAATTTCCAGCTTTATCACCTGAACTCGACTATTCGCCACCTAAAACCTCCTGACTTCATGTATAGGTCTATGGGAAAGGTCCAGGGACCAATTAGAACATGTTAGTAGCCTTCCTGACATTCAAGTTTGGTTTTTTTCGTAGAAAAAACTTGAATCAAGTTTAGTCGAATTTGATTCAAATTTGATTTATACTTTCAGGTCGGGAATATTCGTCCGATTTTTACATATTCGATTTTATCTTATAAATAACCCCTAGTTGTTTTTTGAATATTCAAATTTAATAGTGCTTTTAAAAAACACAATGAATTTGGAATTTGGCAGTGTATACAAAATATATACATCTATCTAGATATCTATAAATCTGCAGACAAAAGATATTGGGGCACATTTATGAGAAAAGGGACACAGCTGGGGCTCATTTATCAATACTAGGCAAATTTGCCCATGGGCAGTTACCTATAGCAACCAATCAGTGATTAGCTTTTTAAAGCCAGCTGCAAGTAGAACAATGAAAGCAGCAATTTGATTGGTTGCTAACTTGCTACTGGTTACTGCCCATGGGCAAATTTGCCCAGTGTTGATAAATGACCCCTGCTTTTAGCCACTATACATTCTGTTGCTGTATAGTGTTTATAATAAAGAGTAGTAGAAATGTTGCAGGTATTTTCCCCATAGGATGAGGCTACATAGCTAGCCTTCATCTTGCCACAGATAGAGCAATAACTGCTGCCTGCTTGAAGGTGGTAATAATTTCAGGCCTTAAGTCTTATTAAGGACTAAGGACTGACAGCGTGTATGAATCACAAGGCCAGAAGGGACAGAATCTGTTCTAATTTATTGTAATTAGACACTACCAGATAAACTGTCATTTTTATACAAGTTTTGGCATTTTTTTGGATTGAATGGGTTGTTAAAAAAATGTCACTTTTGTTTCAGTGCAATTACTATTCTGATGCAATTGGTTCTTCCAGTCCTTCACGACTTCACACTTTGTTTAAATATACAGTGGAACCCCCATTTTATGTTTTTCAAGGGACCTGAAAAAAAATTATGTAAAATCCAGGAAAATGTAAAATCAGGGAAATGTATTATGTATAATATATGTGGGACCACAAAACTTAAAATCAGGAGACGTAAAATTGAGGTTCTACTGTATGCCAATAAGGCTTTACTGTTTAATTTATGCTTATTTTTAGCAATTGGTTCTTCTTCTTCTTTTTTTTTTTTTTTTTAAGGTGTGTCCGTATCCTTAGAAATGGTGCCTCAGTCAACTGGTCTCTGGCGTGTGGAAACAGAAGCAGAATATCCAGTTTCTGAAATGGGGGCTCTGTACCTTGTGTATGATCCACGTGAGTTTGTTTATCAGATGAAAGTTGTGAATGCTAATTATCAATTACTAATGGAAGCATCGGAGAAACATGGAGTACATTAAAGGTCAAGGAATGTCTATAATAGAATAAGGCTAGAAATGCTGTATTTTGTATACTAAGCATAAACATGAACTTACTGCACCACAAGCCTAATCAAACAAATGATTTATGCTTTCAAAGTTGGCCACATGGGGGCTGTCATCTTGTAACTTTGTTAAACATCTTTGCAAGACCAAGACTGTGCACATGCTCAATGTGATCTTGGCTGCTTAGGGATCACCGTAACTTATCAAAACAGGGAAACAAAGAAAGATGCTTGAGTTCTGCATGGCTGGGAAGTAAGGCGGGGTCTCCCCCTACTGTTCATAAGTATGATTGTTTCACTGAGGGACAGTCTGACAATTCCTATCCACAGAAGTAAATGAAGGGACAATTTCACTGCATACAGTTAGGTTCATTATAAAATGTTAGACATTTTTTAACTAAAGTATATTGGAGATAGTTTTCTTTTTCATTAAAGAAAGTAAAAATTGAATTTAATTTTTTTGCCTTCCCTTGTCCTTTAAGTGAAAACATATGGAATGTCTTTATGTAGTGTTGAATCTGATGGAACTGGCTCCACCTAAAAGGCAAGGAAAGGCAGATTCACAACGTGGGGCAGTAACAACCTCCCCCCACATGAATCCAGTAGAAAAGGTTTTTCCACAGGTTTTTTCCGGTGCTTCTTTAAAGGAGAAGTAAAGCTTAACTAAAGAAGTAGCTAGAAATGTTGCACATTATGTTTTGAGCTTCTGTACCAGCCCAAGGCAACCAAACCAAGTAACTCCTCATCTCTGCTGATTCACTGCACATGCTCTGTGCTGCTGTCACTTACTGAGCTTAGGGACCCACTCACAATATACAGTACACATAGTATAAAAATGTCACAAAATAAGGCTGATTAGTACTTAATACAGGTATTTACTACATGGCAGCACAGAAACCAGTGCAGTTAGCATCAGAATTTAATAATCAGTCCTGTAGCTTATATTACAGACAACCCTCATTTTCTGGTTGATAATTGGTGATGACCCCTAAGTTAGCTTCTCAACAGCTGCTCAGAGCCCACTGAGCATGAGTGTCAATGTAGTCAGCTTGACTTTATAAAAGATAATTTATGCATTTAGTTAAACATAGACACTACTGCACAAAGCACATTACTAGAAGTTAGTTTATGATTACTTGATCAAAATTTTGAACTTCATGGACTGTAATTTTTGTAAGCTTCTATACTAATGTCATAGTTTAGATATTACTAAGCTATTAGGATGGTTGGTAGGTACAGTATATAGCAAGGTAACCAAGATTAAGGGGCAAATTTATTATTATTCCCCAAAAATCGTTCGACCAAATTCGATATTCGATTAGCATTCGATCGTCGAATGCTAATCGAATAGTTTTAGGCTACCTTTTATTCGATATTCGATCATTCGATGATAGAATAAAAAATTATTCGATCAGTCGAATCATTTATTCGATCAGTCGAATCATTTATTCGAATGATTCGTACGATTCGAACGATCGAAGACTTCGATCGTATGAATCCTATTCGATCCGGACTTAGCCTCAGAAGCCTATGGGAGTGCTCCCATAGGCTTCTATTGCAATTCGGTAGGTCCAATCTGCCGAAGTAGGCAACCGAATAAACTAAAAAATTTAAATCCTTTGCTGATCGAATGATCGAATATTTGTTCATTTGACTCTATTCGAATGTATTCAATCGTTCGACCATTTGCTATTCGATGATCGAATATGCCAAAAATTGCATATTCGACCAAACGAATAAATCCTACGTTCGAAATTCAACTGAATTTGTTCGAACTTCGATCTATTCACGTGAATATTGTAAATCGGCCCCTAAGTCTTAGGCTTTCTTAAGATATTATGCAAAAATGCTATTAAAACACTATTAATTTGAATGTGCTTGACTAAATTGTGTAGTGGGAAGATATGTAACAGGTTGCTGACAGATAATATTCATCAATATGTTTCGAATGGTAATATTAGTACTTATTAAGGGTTTTATGAGCTGGTCAGGCAGATAATAATGTTGCTTAGTAATGCACAAGAAGAAAGTCAGAACATGATGATGCAGTAAAGGAACTCTTGGGGATACAGCAAAACCAGTATGTTTGAGTGCAAGTACCACATGAATGATAAACATACTGTATAAACATAAATACATATATGGAAGATTTGAAGGATTATATGTAGATTGGATTGCCCTCTTTTGTTACTAAATAGGCCAGCAAATTATATATTCATCCAGAACACGCAAATAAAATATTTATTTATAAATGTTTAATTATTACGACAGATTTAGGGAGCCATGAATGACATTTCATCCTTTATCATCTTGTGTAAGAGCTTAACCCATTTTATATTACACCATTCTTCTGCATTTTCCCAGTTTCTGTTGGAATGGCTGCCCTGTGACTTCACAGTGGCCTTTATTGACATTGTTGTTATATCATTTACTTCGTAATTTTCTCGAAAAAGATCTTGAATCTGAAGGTGAATTCTCCTTCTCTCTTCAACAGAGTGTCGGCAGCCTCTAGGATTGTCAAGTGGAAAAATCAAAGACTCTCAGATATCTGCATCAGGACATTATGGTGAGAAATATAGTATATAGCCACAGCCTTTCTTGTGAAACGCATGTCGGCATGCTTCTCTCTGATCTCTCTTTGTTTTAAACTATCAGATCTTTTATCTCTGAAATTTGAATCTACAGTTGCCTTTAAGTTAATTCTGTTCTCCTTTTTCACACAAGGTGGGGGATTTGTGGTTTTTTAGGCAAGTTAAGCTCCCCATAGACGCAACGATCGTTCCCTGCCGAACGACCGATCTAAGGGAAGTCCGACCAATCTGTCAAATTATCGTGCGGTTAGTGGGATACAAACGATCGTTCGTCTCACAATTTTTCGTCCGACATTGGTCTGATGATTGATCGGCCAGGTTAGAAAATCTTTATCGCTCCCCATGCAATCTACCTATGTTTGCAGGGCCAAGCAGGCTGCGATCCTTCAGTTTTTGCTGGCAATATCGCCTGAAATGGTCTTTTTAGTTGATGGACACATCAGGCATTTAAACGATCGTTTTGAGACAATCGTGGTCTCATGATAACCATTGGATCTTTCAAATATCTTTATGTCTATGGCCAGCTTTAGACTACAATTCAGTTAGGGAAGGTAATTAACGAGACCACAGTCCCCCTCTCTCTGCCTTCTCTGCTTGTCGTAATCCCAGGGTTTAGAACCAAAACAGATAGTAACCTACGGGATGACTCCACCACTTTTTTCCTTTTTTCTAACTTGTTTCAAGGATCATGTGAATGGGATGTTTTGAAGCCTGGACAAGTTGATACTAAGTTAATTTGCTACACTGCTGATTAGGATTGATACACTGTAAATCTTCACAGGGAGTCTGTGGGTGGTTTTTTCTTAGGTTAATTGAGTTATTTATTATCAATTGTCTTTTGATACCACTTTTTAATTGTAATTAATTTATATCTAAGGGGAGATTCATTTAATGGAAGTGCGCTCTTTTTTCTAAATTATGGTTATTGCCAATTTTAACCAGTCGTAATTAATTTCATCACTCTAAATTAATTGAACAGTTATCTATATCGATAATTAATTGTGGAAGTTCACAGTCAGGTTGTTAATTGAAGAGATCGACTGGATGGTGAAAGAGATTGTTTTGCACATAAATTATTGATGGCATAGATATTACTATAAGCACTAGCACTTTCCATAGTGCCGATAATAGTGGCATGGTAATTAAGTGAATCCAGGCTTCTATATGTTGTTTTAAGTAAATTAGTATATTAGGGAATAAAGACCTACGGGGTTGTTCCTTTACTTTTTTCTTTTAATGAGAAATATAGTATATAATACTACTCTACACTAGAAAGCTTTAAGAAGGGGTTGCAGTGTCGGACTGGGATGCCAGGGGCCCACCAGAAAACCTTAGAACGATGACCCACTTTCCAAACTATTATTCCTTCTCTTCTCACTTCTTCCACCTCTTTTTTTATTCTCCTATTCTTTTAGATCTACTTACTATACTCTATTCTTCTATTAAGCCTCTTTTTCCTCATAAAAAAATAGGGAATGAACATGAAATAGGCCAAATTGTTAGAAGCAAGAGGGAGAGGCTTTAAATGGGTTTTTCCTCTGGATCAACTAGCAGTTAGGCAGGTTAAAAATGTCAAAAGTTTGAACTAGGTTTTTCAATCTAACTTACTATGTTACTATGTTACGGAATTTAAGGCCTTTTGCAGGAGCATATTTTGGTTTAAGCATAATTATATGCAATCATGGTTTCCTTTTTTTTTTAATTTTAACCTTCCTGATTTTTCAGAGCAACAGTGTGAGGGTAAAAACATTATTTTAATCAAATCTCTTTCATAATTGCACCTTCAGCATAATGAACTGCCCTGTGTCTATATCCCTGAGACAAATAAAATACATTTTTCGAAAAGCAAAAAACATCTTGAAAAAGCTCTCTTTATCTGGCTAACGTTAAGCATCATAGAAGACATTTGCTAAGCTTCAGAAGTTGCAATGGCTGTAATTCATTTATTTTACGAAGCCAGTCTTCATCGTTATGTTTGTATTTGTCTAATGGTATAGTAAAATAAGACTTTACTGTGCAATTTATATCTCGCTTGGTTTTTGTGAACAACAATTAGGGCAGTGTCGGTCATGCATAAAATAACATTATTCTTTGGCCACAGAGTTATGACCTTACCAAGAGAAGGCATTGCTTGATGTTGGTATTGTTGGCATTGCCAGCCAAAAAGAAGTTAAGTAAGCTTTATCAGAAAGGTCTATATAAATACACCAGTAAACCCTCAAAGCTCCTCTGTCAAAAGAAACACAGCATGTATTTCCTTCTATTGTGTACACATGGGCTTCTGTATCAGACTTCCTTTTTTCTGCATAAACCTCCAGGGCTAGGGCTTGAGCATGCTCAGTTTGCTCCTCTCTCTCGCCCTGCTGTAATCTGACCCTAGAGTGAGTAGGCAGAAAGTGATGTCACACCAAGCTAAAATGGCAGCTGCTCTCCTAAACAAACAGAGAGCTTCTAGAGCTCTTTAGTCAGGTGTGGTAAAACATTCTACAGAATAAATATAGCATTCTATCTTGCACTATTGCAGCTAATCTATTGGCAATACAATGTCTCCGTAGCTTTCCTTCTCCTTTAAGTAATACAATAACTCATGTAATATACAGGGTTCTGTATTGTATCCACTTGTATTTAATTTGTTCTTTAATGACTTTGGGAAGGGTATTGTAAGATGTGCAAATGACGCAGAACAATGCAGCCAGTTAAAGGAACAGCAACACCAAAAAAGTGTTTTAATGGAATAAAGGTATAATGTAGTGTTGCCTTGCTCTGGTACAACTGATGTGTTTGCTTCAGAAACACAACTATATTTTATATAAGTAAGCTGCTGTGTAGCCATGGGGGCAGCCATTCAAAGCTCAAAAAGGAGAAAAGGCACAGGGTATGCAGCAGATAACAGATAAGCTCAGTATGGGACTTTTCAGGACTTATCTGTTAACAGATAAACTCTGTAGTATGGGACTTTTCAGGATTTATTTGTTATCTACTGTGTATCCTGTGCTTAAATGGTTGCCTCCATGACTACACAGAGGCTTGTTTATATAAACTATAGTTGTGTTTCTGAAGCAAACACACCAGTTTTACCGGTGCAAAGCAAAAGTACATTATACTTGAATTACTTGAAAACTTTTAAATTGTTTGGTGTTACTGTTCCTTTAATTCCATCAATGTAGCATCCTCATGCCACACCGAGATTCAGTGAAGCTAAATGAAAGCTTATGGTCCTAGGATGTAAACGTATGCAGCTAAGACTGGACTGGGACTCAAAATATACTCAGAGGCCCACAATTCACAGAGGCCCGCATAGTCCCCCACTAGCCCACATATGGGGTTATGTAATAAAAGGCACTTGTTTGCCCAAGGGCAGTAACCTATAGCAACCAATCAGCAGGTGGCATTCACTAGTCACCTGTTTAAATGCAAGCATCTTATTGGTTGCCATGTGTTACTGCCCCTGGGCAAACTTAGTGCCTTATATTACATATAGGGGTAAGTATTTACTGTTTATAGCATCCTGCAGCAGCCACTCTGGCATTTGACAGAATACACATATTGCCAATCTGGGCCTGTATTCAGCCACTTTTTTCTCTAGTTGGGACTACGCTAAGGTGGCCATAGGATTGCTGATTTTAGCCTCCAATCCGACTAACGATTGTTCATGGCAATCATCCGACTTACAACTAAACATTCTGATTAAATAGTAGTAAAAGAAAAAAAATAACAAATCAGACAATGTTGTGACTGTGACAACAATTGTACGAAAGTTATGTCCAACAAATACTAGTGACATTCATCCATTGATATGGCAGATAGGCAATACATGCAGAGATATTATTGTTAGCCAAAGGAAATATTCCAACCTGTCCAACTAAATGACTTCCATGGTATGAAAAATGTCGGGACTATCCACACATGGGCCAAAAAATTGAATGAAACAAATTTTCTTGCAACTTTAACTTTTCATCTATGACCAGCTTTACAGAAATACTTGATAGTGAAGGACCAGTTTTTTTTTTTGGGGGGGGGAGCCCTTCCTGACTCCAAGATGACAATGGGACCAGTCTCTGGATTAACTTTGTACTATTTTCGGTGACCCAGTATTGTCGCTGCGTTCTTTTTGTCCTTTTTGTACAAGAGTAGATTAGAAATACATAGAACAACTATATTTGGCCAGATTAATGGGTGGCCAAATCAAGCAGTGAGTGGATTTTCTGACCGTTTGGTCTGAATGGATCAAAATTATAATCTGATAAATGTGTAAGTAAATATAATCTATTTGTCAGTTATTAAGAGCAAATGGACACAAAACATCACAGAAAATTGTGAAAATATTGTTTATTGTAAATTATATGGTTACAGGCACCTGGACACCAGCACTTGCTAGGCTGCATAACAGGGGATCTATCAATGCCTGGAGTGTGAAGAATGAAAATTCCTGGATCCAGGTAAGAATACAAATGAAAAAAGTTAAAATGAGAAGGGGGGACATATTATTTATAAACATCTATTGGTGGAATGCAATGAAAGTCATAAATGAAATTAATTTAGCCAAATGAAGAAATAAAAAATTGTATTTTTTAGTGTTATCTTGATAGCCAGTTGTTATTGCATTATGTTTCTATTACAAACCATTTTTGCTTTCCACATACTTATTAGTGTTTGTTCTCACTGTCAGGTTGATCTACATATGCCAACCCTGATACACAGCATTCAGACGCAGGGTGCTCGCCAGCGGTTCCATTCTTTTTATGTTTCCCAGTTCATTGTTTCCTACAGCTTGAATGGGAAGTCCTGGATCCAGTACCAGGGAAATGCTAGCAGTAACCAAATGGTATATTTTTAATCATAGGTTTTATTTATGCATTGGGTATACCCCAGGGCTTTGTCAATCCTTGACTAATCTTGGATCTTCATACCTTTAGTCTACTAGAAAATAATGTATACTTTAAATAAACCCAATAGACTGGTTTTGTTTCCATTATCTTAGTATAAGGTACCTTAGTATAAGGTACTGTTTTGTTATTAGGTTTTTAAGTTACATTTATTTGATGTAAGGAAACAGGTACAGAATTATTTCACAAGAGCTCCAAAAAGTGATCAAAGGCCACCAAGATGCTTAATTAACCATCATTAACATCATCCTCTTAAAAGAGAATGAAACCCTGTAGATTAGGACTTAGAAATCCAAAGTTTTTACTGCACATGAAGTAGTGATTGGCGAATCTGACCCATTTTGTTTGGCTGAAAATTTGCCAAAATACATTGACCCAAAACTTGTCAAAACACATGAGCACAGCCGACGACCACAGGAAAGATCTTGTGAGCTGGAAATGATGGCAGCGTGGCACTTACATCCCAGCACAAGTTGGCAACTGTTCAAAGATTAATGGGGGAATGTAATATGTTTCATTAGCACAAAAAACATTTGCAAAGACCATTGGGTATGTTAAAAACCATGGTTGTGTCCTTTTTGACCAATTGCAGACATCAACAACTTCCTCGCACAGTTTGTGACCAAATGGCTTTTACGAGTATTCACATAAAATTTCACAATCACAAAGCATATTTTGCAACAAAATATTTAATGAAACTCCAGAGCAGTTGTTAATGCTAACCTTTGCTTAGAGATGTAATATTGGCAAGCAAATGATGATACTCTACATTGCAAGCAATGCTAAATATTCGCAAAAACACCATTTTAAATAACAGTGGCAATTTTCAATTACATTACTCTTAAAGGAGAACTAAACCCTAAGAATGAATATGCCCAAAAATGTCATATTTTATATACTGAACTTAATGCACCAGCCTTAAGTTTTGGCTTGTCAATAGCAGCAATGTCACATGGGGTCACCATCTTGGAAAGTGTCCTCGGCGCTCACATGCTCAGTAGGCTCTAGCTTTTTTTAGGGGCCTTTGCAAATTATCAAGCAGAAAATGTGGTTGGCCTTTAATATACGCTGGTGCTATAAGGCTGATTATTAAATTCTGATGCTAGTTGCACTGGTTCTGTACTTCCATGTACTTCCATATGTATTAATGACTTATCAGCCCTATACTGTGACATTTCTATTCTATGTGTACTGTATATTGTGAGTGGGTCCCTAAGCTCAGTAAGTGACAGCAGCACAGAGCATGTGAATCAGTGAATCATCAGAAAAGAAGATGATACGCTACTGGGGCATCTTTGGCGGCGCAGATATTTACTGCTAAAGGGCTGTAGTTGCGTTGGACTGTTACAGAAGCACAAACATAATGGACAACATTTCTAGCCTAATTTGTTAGTTAAGCTTTACTTCTCCTTTAAAGGGAAAACGTTATTCCTTTAAAGGGAAACTGTTATGGGAAAATATGTTTTTTTTTTTTTAAAACACATCAGTTCATAGTGCTGCTCCAGTAGACTCCTGGACTGAAATCTATTTCTCAAAAGAGCAAACAGATTTTTTTATATTCAGTTTTGAAATCTGACATGGAGCTAGCCATTTTGTTAATTTCCCAGCTGCCCCTGGTCATGTGACTTGTGCCAGCACTTTAGGCGGGAACTGGCAGGCTGTTGTTTTTCCTTCTCAATGTAACTGAATAGTACACAGTGGGACATGGGTTTTCCTATTGAGTGCTGTTCTTAGATCTACCAGGCATCTGTTATCTTGTGTTAGGGAGCTGTTATCTGGTTACCATCCCATTGTGCTGTTGTTAGGCTGCTGAGTGGGGGAAAGGGAGGGGATGATGTCACTCCAACTTGCAGTACAGCAGTAAAGAGTGATTGAAGTTTATCAGAGCACAAGTCACATGACTTGAGGCAGCTGGGAAATTGACAAAATGTCTAGCCCCATGTCAGATTTCAAAATGAAATATAAAAAAATCTGTTTGCTCTTTTGAGAAATGGATTTCAGTGCCGAATTCTTCTGGAACAGCACTATTAACTGATGCATTTTGAAAAAAAAATTTTTCCCAGGATCCCTTTAAGCTTTTCCTTGTCCTTTTAAATATACAGGTACATAGCCAGACAGATACATACAGTGTAGCTATCATATCATATAGCTATTTAGGATTGTTACTTCATTGTCCGTTATCACCAGTGTCTTCACCGTTTCAGTACATCATTTTCTGTTAGGTCTTTTTTGGCAACATCGATTCATCAAGTGTTCAAGAGAATATATTTGACCCTCCAATTATTGCTCGCTTGATTCGACTCCATCCAACTCACACAAAAACACGAGCAGCTCTCCGAATGGAAATTTGTGGTTGTGATATCACTAGTAAGTGAGATTTTCTTTACCTCAAATTCTTATATAATTTTTTTTTAATATTTTTATTCTTTTTTTTCCTTTTTCCCTCAGGCTGTTCTCTCCCTCTTGGTCTGCAGTCAGGTACACTCCCTGACCATCAGATTTCTGCAACCTCTTACCTGAATTCCATATTTTCTTCATGGGCTCCAACCTTAGCCAGACTAAATCAGCCTGGCCGTGTAAATGCATGGAGACCACAAGTGAGTGAGAGTACAGTTTGGTGAATATTATTTCTAATTGTGGCCTTGGCTTTTGTGAGGCAGTCTGAATTATTAATGACACTTTATGCATTTATTTGGTATGCTACCTTCTCAAAAAACCATCACTACTTTACTTTTCAAATCTCATCAGATAATGGATGGGTTATTGGCAGGTCTAGAAGTGACACTGCTGTTCTCCCTCATTTCTACACATAGTAACCCCTTTGGACCATGGCCTGATAGAATTGGTTCAGTAGTACAGTAGCTGACCATTTGTCTTTGGTTGATTTTTGGATAACAATAATCATTGCAGACCAATATTTTAGATGGTCCAATATTTTAGATGATCTGTTGTATAAAATTATTATAGGTTTTTTGAAATGTACTTCCTCTACACTGATTTCTAATATTACTGTTAAATAGGTGGATGCAACTGGTCAGTGGCTTCAGGTGGACTTTGGTCGTCGTATGAAGGTGACTGGTTTAATTGTCCAGGGAGCACGTTCAGTATTTACTCCCATGTTTATTTCTCAGTTTTCTCTGAGTTTCAGCAATGACGTTCAGACCTGGGAGACTTTATCTGAACCCAATGGACATCGTAAGGTAAAATTAGAATTGTATAGTGATATCCATATATTCTCTATACAGTCTGCTTATAATAAATATTATATCCGTGCCTCAAGGAAACAAAACAAAACAGACTTAGAATTATAATAAAATGTTATTCAAGAATAAATTATATCAAAGTTTGTTGTGCATATTCAGAATGGTGTTAGATCCTCACACAAGGTCAGTACAAAAGTATGTATAGAGGTCTTTACTTTAACCCTTTGCCTGCCACGAATGTATGCTGTGCATGCTGGCACGCAAGGGCTTGAATCCTTAACCCAGGCAGATCAAGGGATACATATTACACAACCTGTTGCTTCTGCTAAAATTTACTTAGTACAGGGCAATGGTATCTCTCTCCCAGAGTTATGAGAAAATTAAATAAATAATTTCTTCTATAGTGAATTCTGTTTTATTGCCCTGTTTAACTGACTGATAGTAAAGGGAAGGTTGTGGCCAGAAAGCTTGTGAAAATGGCATCTTTAACTTGGCAGAAACTGAAAGTGGAGCATGTGAAACTTGGATAGAAGCTAAGGGGAAAGAAAACTAGACAACATAAGGTAATTATTAAGAAATTCTTAAAGGACAAGGAAAGTCTAAAATAGAAAAAGGCTAGAAATGCTGTATTTTGTATGCTAAAAATAAACCTGATCGCCTGATCAAAGAAATGATCTTGTAACTTTGTTAAACATCTTTGCAAGACCAAGACTGCACACATGCTCAGTGTGGTCTTGGCTGCTTAGGGATCCTCATAAATTAGCAAAACAGGGAAACAAAGAAAGCTGCTTGAGTTCTGCATGGCTGGGAAGTAAGGCGGGGGCTCCCCATGCTGTTCATAAGTATCCACAGAAGCAAATGAAGGGAGAATTTCACTGCATACATTCAGGTTTATTATAAAAACGTTAGAAGTTTTTTTAATTAAAGCATATTGGAGGTAGGTTTCTTTTTCATTAAAGAAAGTAAAAATTGGATTTTATTTTTTTGCCTTTACTTGTACTTTAATTTCCAATATACAAATCCATGGGAAATTATTATATGACATATAATAGACCTTAAAATTATGGATTAGCTCAGAGAGATGTTGCTGTATAATTTATGGTAAAGGATTTAAAATTGGAGCAAGTGTTTCCATCAATAAAGTGCATTGTTGATTGTGAAAGATGAGAACAGAAAACAAGCTTTTTACAGAAATATGGATGAAAACTGGACTTGTGTTCTACTGATAATGTACATGGAATTTGTTGTGTCTGTGAAAATGTAATCTTAGCAATTTTATGTTAAAAAAATGTTTGCCTTCAGGTTAACTTAACTTAGTATGTCATAGAATGGCCTATTCTTAGCAACTTTTCCATTGGCCATTATTTTTTACAGTTATTGAATTATTTTGCCTTCCTCTTCTTCCTTTTAGTATTTTATTATTTAAATGAGGTAATTGACCCTAGCCAAAACCAAAAATGATAGCTACAATTTTATTATTATATTATTATTGTTTTATCTCTAGTGAGCAAACTTTCCCTTTTCCCATTTATTATAGTTTATACAGGTGGCCAGCTCCATTTTGTAGCTCCCACCCTTTCGAGCTATAGTCAGGTGATCCCAGTGGTGGCCAATAAAAGGTCAATAATGGTTGGTAGTTTTAACCTTGCAAGCAAGTGAGTTGCAGGTAAAACTTAGTTCCTGTGTGCAAAATGTATAATGACACAGTAAAATTCTTAAAGGAAAACTATACCCCGAAAATGAATTTTTGAGCAACAGATAGTTTATATCAAATCAAGTGACATATTAAAGAATCTTACCTACCTGGTATATTTATTTAAGTAAATATTGCCATTTTACATCTCTTGCCTTGAACCACCATTTCATGTGTGCTGCCTCAGAGATCACCTGACCAGAAATATTTCAACTCTAACTGTAACAGGAAGAAGTGTTGAAGCAAAAGACAGAACCCTGTCTGTTAATTGACTCGTGTGACCTAACTTTATAGTTTGTTTGGTATGTTTGTGTGCACCGTTGGATCCTAGGATCCCAGGAGGCTGTCCTTATTTTTTAAAATTGCTATTTTCTATTTATGATTACCCAATGGCACATGCTACTAAAAAAGTGAGTTATTGTGAAAATGGTTTATTTACATGAAGCAAGGTTTTACATATGAGTTGCTTTAGGCAATATCTGTTTATAGAGACCTACATTATTAGGGGGGTATAGTTTTCCTTTAATGAATCAAATCAGTGAATGTGGCATGACAAACCATTAGGAAGGCAATTGATTTTCATTTTTTCTTTATTATTCCCATTTGCTTTTTTATTTTTTAGATGGGGTTAGTGACCCCCCATTTGAAAGCTGGAAAGAGTTAAAAGTAGAAGGCTGTAAAAAATAAATAAGGAAGACCAATTGAAAAGTTGGGCTTCTAGAACATATTAAAAGTTAACTTTAAGGTGAAGCACCCATTTAAAGGGGTTGTTCACCTTTGAGTTAACTTTTAGTATAATGTAGAGAGTGATATTCCAAAACAATTTGCATTTGGTTTTCATTTTTTATTGTTTGTAGTTTTATAGTTATTTAGCTTTTTATTCAGAAGCTCTCTAATTTGCAGTGTCATCAATTTGGTTTCTAGGGTACAAATTACCCTAGCAACCCTGCATTGATTTGAATAAGAGACTGGAATATGAATAGGAGAGGGACTGAATAGAATGATAAATAATAAAAAGTGGCAATAACAATACTTTTATAGCCTTACAGAGCATTTGTTTATAAATGGTGTCAGTGACCCCCATTTGAAAGCTGCAAAGAAACAGAAGAATATAGCAAATCATTAAAAAACAGTGAAAAATAAATAATGAAGACCAATTGAAATGTTTCTTAGAATTGGCCCTTCTACAATATACTAAAAGTTAACTTGAAGGTGAACCACCCCTTTAAGCTTGGCTTCTCAACAGCTGATTAAAGCACAATGAGCAGTATCACTGACAGGACCAAGATAGTGAGCTCCTATGCACAAATTTGAAGGCCTAAATCATTAATGTTACAGGGATGCTGAAAATCTATCCTGGTTTGTTCAGTTCAGTATATAAAATACAACATTTTAGTAATATTTGTTTTTTAGTTCTCTAATGAATATGACTGTAATGTTGGTTAAAATACAAATGTTGTTATATAGAAGGCAGATACATTTATATTTCCCTTGTGAGAAGTCTGATGCTTCCATTTTTATTGTTTGTGCACTAATTTGAGTGCAATAACAAACACACGCAGGCTGGTGAGAGGGGCCCCCACAGAAATCTGTCTGGCTTGGGCTGACACTGTACAAAAAAGAATACGATTTTTACAGCGCTAGGCCAAGCCAGACAGATTTCTGTGGGGGCCCCTCCCACCAGCCTTTTGTTGTTGCACGCAAATTAGTGCACAAACACGTGCACATTGACTGGAAGGGGTTATGGGCTTTACTGGTGAGCAGGTGGGAGAGGGAACAGGCAGCATTGGGGTGGTATGTGCCAGCACCTTGCCACCAGTGCACCCTAGGAACATGCCTCTTCCGCCTCTTTCTTGAGTGTCTATAATAAACATTCCTGGATGGGGGTGCATTAGATGGTGCTCATGTGACATATTACATACTTCTGAATAAATGTTTTGTAAGATAAACATTATCCTCACTATGCTTTTTTTTTTCTTCTTTTGTTTTTAAGATATTTCCTGGTAACCAGGACCCTGAAACGCCTTTCTCAATCGCCCTGGACACTCCAGTAATAACACGTATCCTGAGGCTGCATCCAGAGAGCTGGAAGGGTGGAATTGCCTTGAGAATGGAAGTTTTAGGATGTGAGAGCAAATGATCTAAATTATAGGCCCTCCACATATTTATATTGGTTTGATTGTGTAAAATCTATATATTCCATGAGGTTATAAGTAAGCAATACAGTGTTTATCAGGAAAGTACATTGAGGTATTATTTTTAGACAGATTGGTCTGATACAGTTGTACATAGATTGTACCTGCCTTACCCTTTGTTTTTCACCTGTTTAGGTCATTGAGTTCAGCTTCTTGCTTCTAACTGTGCACACATCATTAAATCTCCATTCTAACCTTCAATAATACTTTTTCCTTTTACCACGCCACGCTTGGTTACTCATTCCACAACATCAATGTGTATATTCATCACCTCCATTATTTCACAGCTTTATCTTTTCACTTTATTTCCTACTGTAACCTTCATGTGCCCTCAAGTAAGATATAAAACTTTTATTATTTTTAATAATAATCCGCATCACATCTTGCTTTACTACCCCCTTATGTACTAGACATATACCAATAGTTCTATTGTGATCTGCAAAAAATAGTTAGCCCTGCGGGGCCAACACTGTTGCGTGGGAGCTAATTTTTATATTTTGTATTATAGATTCTGAATAAAAACAAACGTAATCTTAATAAATGTTACTGGCCATTTCAAAAAATAAAAGAGATAAAAATATTAATACACATTTGCCTTTTTTTAAAAAATTTTTATATTTATTGTTTTGTGAAAACATTCTTCTTTTCTTAACATATGGGTTATTAGTGCTCCTCAAGTAGAATCCAGTAAACATTGCTGTTTTATAGAGTGTTACGTAGGGTGTAGCAACAATGCTTCTACATAGAATGTATAATAATTAAAGGTGTGTTTAGAAACCAGATAAGTCAAAAAAAAATTTATTCACATTAAAAATGATCCGTTTCAAACCCACTTTAGAGTGCAAAAATCCGAAGTTGCTCACACCAAATTCTGGCAATATACCGATATTCACGGTTTCCCGATTTCACACTTAAAGTCCTAGCACTTTACTGATTTCACTAATCGCCTCTTGTTTTGGGGCGACTAATCTCCCTGAATCGTTAACCCTTTTCTCGCACTGGCTAATTCACATGCAACAGTGCACTTTCCGAAGTTGCCTTGAGGTTAGCGATTCAGGGGGTCGCCAGGCGACTAATCTCCCAGAATCACCTGGTGTGAACTAAACCTTAGGGGCTGATTTACTAATTTGATGTTTGAATTTCGAAGTATTTTCCACTTCGAAATTCGACTATCAAATTTTTTTGAGGGGTTCATTTTCAATCGAAAACGCGGCTGTATATGATCGACTGAAAATCGTTCAAATCATTCGGAACGATTTTCACCAAAATCCTTCGATTTCTCAGAACTTAAAATGGCAATTTGGCAGCTTTAAGCTGGCGAATAGTCAAAGTCGAAGGATTTTTAAAGGGCCAGTACTTTGAAACTCCAAAATAGAATTTTGGGCTATTCAAATTTTTGAAATTCTAATTTAATTTGACTTTTCACTTCGAACCTATTCGACCCTTAGTAAATCAGCCCCTTAAAGTGAGCTTCCACTAATGCCACATCACTTTAATGCGTGTACAAAAACAGATATTGAACCTGATATCTGATCACACTTAAAATAAATTTATATCAAGTGTTCGCAATATAAAATGGGTTGTTCACCTTTAACTTTTATTATAATGTACAGAGCGATTATTGAAGCTGGTTTTCATTTTTAAATATCTGTGTTTTTGGGTTATTTAGCTTTTTATTCAGCAGCTCTCCAGTTTGCAATATCCAAAGTATTTTGGACCCTAGCAACCATGCACTGATCTCAAAAAGAATGGAATATGAATAGGGGTGGTCTGAATAGAAAGAGAAGTGCTAAAAAATAGCAATAACAATGTGTAGCCTTACAGAGCAATTGTTTTTAGATGGAGTCAGTGACCCCATTTGAAGCATGGAAAGATTTAGAAGAAGGCAAATAATTTATGACCTGTTCTCCAGAATTCAGACATGGGATTTTCCAAGTAACAGATTCTGTAATTTGCAACTTTAAATAAACCAAATAGACTTATTTGCTTCAAATAAGGATTGATTATATCTTGGATCATGTACAAGGTAATGTTTTGTTACAAAGAAAAATGAAATAATGCTTAAAAATGGGGTATTATTTGGATAAAATGGAGTTTATAGGAGATGGCCTTTCCATAATTCAGAACGGCTCCCATACCTGTATAATTTGTAAATAATGGGCAATTGAAAAGATGTTTTTAATAGGCCATTCTATGCAGGGTCGGACTGCAGCACGTCACTGGGCGCGTAAGCAATTCCCCCCTCCGCCGTGCTGCTGCTCCGCCGAGAGAATGCGCCTGTGGGCACGCCTGACACCTAATATGTAGTGCGTGTGCAGAGCAGCGCACACACTCAATGGCGTGCCGCAGCAGCTGTGGGGTCCGGGGGTCAGAAGGGGGGCCCTGGCTAGCAGCCCCATGGGCCTGCAAATGTGGATCTGGGCCGGCAGGGCCCATATGGCCCCACCAGGTATTTTCCCGGTGTCCCACCGGCCCAGTCCGACACCGATTCTATAACATATCAAAAGTTAAATTAAAGGTGAACCCTAAATGAATTAGAAGTTTTCTTTTGTTCGAATAGGTCTGTTTTCACTCAAATAGGTTTGTATTCAATTGAATTTGAATTGTTCAAATCAAAGTAATAGTGCGTTTTATCAAAGTTTTTCCCAAAAAAAAAATTGACTACAAATAGGAGGCCCCCCCATAGGCAAAAACCGCAACTCAGCTGGTTATAGATGGCGAATGGTTGATGAAAATTTTTTAAAAAGACAGTACATGATAAATTTAGAAATTTAGAATTTTTTGCTCATTCAAACCAAATTTGGACTATTCGCTAGCCAAAGAACAGAAAATGTGCTCAACATTAAAAAAAATGTAATTTGAATTTTTCACTTCGACCCTTGAAAACTCTGCCCCCAAATTCTGTCTGGGAAGTCCATTTTCTTCTTTGTTACCACTGTTGCATTATAGAGGAATATTTTTGCTACAAATATTTTCTGGTGCATTAGGGGGTTCAGCCTATGAGCAAAACTAAGCAAAAGTGGTCAAATGTAAGGGACATTACTTTGCCATGATCATCGGTGAGATGCTATTTTCCTTAGGTCTGTCACTCGATTTTGCCTGCTAGGCTCCTTCTGCTGTCCTGGGGGAGATGAACAGTAGTGAGGTAGTGGGGTATAAATGGTATGAATGGTGAAGTGTTTTTATTCTACCGTGTGCCCTGTTGTTTTATGTAACATAGTAACATAGTAAGTTAGGCTGAAAAAAGACTCACGTCCATCAAGTTCAACCTTTAACTTTTTTATTTTTTTAATTTTAACTGCCTAAATGCTAGTTGATCCAGAGGAAGCCATAAAAACCCATCCGAAGCCTTTCCAATTTGCCTCAGAGGGGGAAAAAATACCTTTCTGACTCCAAAAAGGCAATCGGACTAGTCCCTGGATCAACTTGTATAATGAGCTATCTTCCATAACCCTGTATTCCCTCACTTGCTAAAAAGCCATCCAACCCCTTCTTAAAGCTATCTAATGTATCAGCCAGTACAACAGTTTCAGGGAGAGAATTCCACATCTTCACAGCTCTCACTCGTGTCAGCTGAAAAGACCTACTGGTGAATAAAGCATTAGAGAGATTATTATATAATCCCTTTATATACTTATACATAGTTATCATATCACCCCTTAAGCGCCTCTTCTCCAGCGTGAACATCCCCAATTTGGCCAGTCTTTCCTCATAGCTAAGATTTTCCATACCTTTTACCAGCTTAGTTGCCTTTCTCTGCACCCTCTCTAATATAATAATGTCCTGTTTGAGTGAGGGAGACCAAAACTGTACGGCATATTCTAGATGTGGCCTTACAAGTGCTCTATAAAGTGGAAGAATGACCCCCACCTCCCATGACTCTATGCCTCTTTTAATATAGCTCAAGACCTTATTGGCCCTGGATGCTGCTGACTGGCATTGCTTGCTACAGCCAAGTTTATCATCTACAAGGACTCCAAGGTCCTTTTCCATAATGGATTTGCCTAGTGCAGTCCCATTAGGGCTCTTCCAGACGAGGAGATTGCAGGGAGATTTGTTGCCTGCGACAATTTTTGGGGCAACAAATCTCCCTGAATCTCTTCCCCCAGTCTTGCGCCCGTTAAAGTGTAAAGTCGCCTGCGCCTATTCACACACGGCGCTGCGCTTTTGAAAATCGCTCGAAAATGCATTTTCTAGTGATTTTCAAAAGTGCTGCGCCGCGTGCGCCTTTTTAAGGTCATGCCACAACATCTCAATAGGATTCAGGTCAGGACTTTGACTAGGCCACTCCAAAGTCTTCATTTTGTTTTTCTTCAGCCATTCAGAGGTGGATTTGCTGGTGTGTTTTGGGTCATTGTCCTGCTGCAGCACCCAAGATCGCTTCAGCTTGAGTTGACGAACAGATGGCCGGACATTCTCCTTCAGGATTTTTTGGTAGACAGTAGAATTCATGGTTCCATCTATCACAGCAAGCCTTCCAGGTCCTGAAGCAGCAAAACAACCCCAGACCATCACACTACTACCACCATATTTTACTGTTGGTATGATGTTCTTTTTCTGAAATGCTGTGTTACTTTTACGCCAGATGTAACGGGACGCACATCCACAAGGTATTTTCCCAAAAGTCTTGGCAATCATTGAGATGTTTTTTAGCAAAATTGAGACGAGCCTTAATGTTATTTTTGCTTAAAAGTGGTTTGCGCCTTGGAAATCTGCCACGCAGGCCGTTTTTGCCCAGTCTCTTTCTTATGGTGGAGTCGTGAACACTGACCTTAATTGAGGCAAGTGAGGCCTGCAGTTCTTTAGATGTTGTCCTGGGGTCTTTTGTGGCCTCTCGGATGAGTTGTCTCTGCGCTCTTGGGGTAATTTTGGTCGGCCGGCCACTCTTGGGAAGGTTCACCACTGTTCCATGTTTTTGCCATTTGTGGATAATGGCTCTCACTGTGGTTCGCTGGAGTCCCAAAGCTTTAGAAATGGCTTTATAACCTTTACCAGACTGATAGATCTCAATTACTTTTGTTCTTAGTTATTTTTAACAAGGGGGGCAATCACTTTTTCACACAGGCCCATGTAGATTTGGAGTTTTTTTCTCCCTTAATAAGGTAAACCTTCATTTAAAAACTGTAGTTTGTGTTCAATTATGTTATCTTTGACTAATAGTTAAGGGTTTTTGATGAGCAGAAACATTTAAGTGTGACAAACATGCAAAAGAATAAGAAATCAGGAAGGGGGCAAATAGTTTTTCACACCTCTGTATTTATTCCACCTTGTTCCTTGAGGGTATTGGTTATACGTTGGCAGTACATATATTCCACCATATTCCTTGGGACAGTTAGGAATGAGCAGGGCAGAGCCAAACAGATCGGGCACCCTAGGCAACACAGACGGTTAACACTGCCCCCCCCCCCCGCATGTGTGCAGGAGTGTGCATGTGCCAAGGGATGCGGAAGGTAGGTAAGCTAGATCGGCAGAGTGGAGTGCAGAGTAGGGGTAGGCAGAACAGGGCCAGGCAGCACCTCACTAGGCAAGCGTGTGCATATTTACGAATTGGCCCTTGCGCACATGTGCAGGAGTTAAAAAAAATAGAAAGCGCAGAGTTTTGGCCGGAGAGCGGACCGGAATGGGGGGGGGAAGGCGACAGAGGAGGTATGTTCCTGGCACCCCCCAAGCTTTGCGCCCTAGACACGCGCCTACTCTGCCTACCCCTTGGCCTGGCCCTGAGGCAGAAGTCCCCTGAACAGGCACCTGCCCAACGCCCCTGTGGTGTTTATACAAATGGCCTTCGGGTGTCACATTACGTGTACTATGCATATACACAGTACTTTCTGTACAGCTTGAGAGAGATAGAGTTCAAGTTACTGCAGTTGTGTAATGGCTGCATGAACCTGCTAATAAAGCACTGTTATACCCTGCTCATCCTTGGCTACCAAAACACAACTGTCCCTACATTTTTGCGTGCTAGGCAGGGGCCTCTTCTGCCTTCCCCTAGTTCCGGCCCTGGGAATGAGATGAGCAATTTATTTTGTCATTTGCACTGGGGGTATTAGGTATAAGTCGGCAGTGCATTTATTCCACCATTATCCTTGGCACATTTAAGAATGAGTTGGGCAGTTCATTTATTCTGTCATTTCCACTGGAGGTATAAAAGATCATTAAACAAAGTTCATTCTAAAGAACCATATAAATCAGTGTTGTTTATTCTTTGCACAACATGTTTGGAATCCAAAGATTCTTCATCATGTACTTTTTTTACACTGCACAAAACCCCAAACCTTAAATTGAACACAATATTCTGACTTTCTCCCAATCTTTCAGCTTTCAAGTAATCTCTAAAACCCCACTTTTTTAGAGAAGCCTACCCTCACTGTTAACTACTCAATGCAATACCACATACATTACTACATCTCTTTGGCTTTCTCTGTACAGGGCCTTCCTCACCTCATGTACCAGTATTTATTGTGATGTATGTAACTCCATATTTATGACTTATGTAACTCCTCATGTTCTATGTATGTAATTCATGTGATTTAGTTGTATAATCATATTCACTTTACAGCGCTACGAAACAAGTTGGCGCTATAGAAATACATGTTAATAATAATAATAATAATAATAATACACCAACAAGTGTGTCAGCTTCAACATGTGGCTAGACAGATAGGAACCAATGTTCCATATAATTTCTAACAGAGTATTGCCATCTAGTGGCCTACCAGAGAATGCACATCAAATTGCATCAATTGTATCATTCTAATCTCAATTTTAAATACATTTAAGATGCATTTTCAATAACAGTATACACTATTATGTAGCCGTTTCCTACCCTTTTGGGGGTTCCATTGTGTTAATCATGTCTATCCACCTAGCTTCACTCTGTAAAAGCATTGTTTTTCTTTGCTCGCAACATTTAGGCAACCTAGCCTCTTCTAGGACTATTGTGCCTATGTTCATAAAAATGCTTCCCCACAGGTGGATGAGTTTTTATCTCATTAGGGTCATAATTAGTTATAGAACACCATCTTAACTGTATTAGGTATAAGTTTGCAGTGAATTTATTCCACCATGCTCCTTGGGGCAATTAGGAATGAGATGGGCAGTTTCTTTATTCTGACATTTGCACTGGGGGTATTAGGTATAAGTTGGCAGTGAATTTATTCCACCATGTTCCTTGGGGCAATTAGTAATGAGTTAGCAGTTTATTTATTCTGTCATTTGCACTGGGGGTATTAGGTATAAGTTGGCAGTGAATTTATTCCACCATGCTCCTTGGGGCAATGAGGAATGAGATGGGCAGTTTATTTATTCTGTCATTTGCACGGGTGTTAGTTATAAATCGACAGTGCGATTAGTAGTAGGGTTGCCAACTTTTCTTACAAAAATGACTGGCCTTCCTATATATTTTTCTTTTTGTCCTATTAATAACATTGGGATCACCCATCAAAAATACCGGCCAGGTGGCAACCCTAGCAATTAGGACAGTTTATTCTGCCATTGGCACTGCGGTTATTAGGTATGATGTGTATTTGTACTCAACATGTTCACTATAAAAAATGTTATCCATAGGCACCCACTTGAGTTTTACACCTAAGCATTGCTCCAGTTCCCTGTAATGAAGTTTAATATCCAAGCAACCAGGGCCAGGCCAAGGGATATGCAGAGTAGACACGTGCCAAGTATGCAAAGCTGGGGGGGGCACCAGGCACATACCTTCTCTGCCGCCTACCCCCTAGTCCAGTCCCGCCTTGCTGTTCAGGTTGGCGTGTATAGCCAAAAAGGCAGCGTGCATGCGCGAAAAAGGTAGCTTGCATGAATGTGACCGCCGACCCTCACCCACCACCTGCCCTCCCTCCACCCATGCCTGCCCAAGCCTGATTTCCGGGTACCTTTTATAGACCAACACCGTCCTGCCTCGAAAATGATGTCACAAAAGGGAGGGGTGAGCAGGCTGAGGTTATTATGCATGAGATCTCCATTGTATTTACTTGTACCACTTGGGGCTGTTATGTATGAGTTGGGCACTGCATTTATCCAACCCTGTGCCCTTGGGTATTGTGTACAATCTGGGTAGTGTATTCAGCCATTTGTCCTATGGTTATTGTGCACGGTTGTGCCCTAGGGCTATTAATTATGAGTTGGGTAATGTATTTATTCCACCATGTGCCCATTAGGGTATTTGGCATGAGTAAGGCAGTATATTTATTTGCAATGTATCTTGGGGGTATTGATTATGAGATGAAAAGTGTATTTATTCCTCCACATGCCCTGGTGATGTTAGGTACGAATCGGAGCGGTGTATTTATTCTGCCATGTGCCCTGGTGGTATTATTTGTTAAAGGGGTTGTTCACCTTTAAATTACATTTTAATATGACGCAGAGAGTGATATTCCAAAACAATTTGTAATTGGTTTTAATTTTTCATTATTTGTGTTTTTTTTAAATTATTTAGCTTTTTATACAGCAGTTCGCCCATTTGCAATTTCAGCAATCTGGTTTCTAGGGTCAAAATTACCCTAGCAAACAGGTATTTATTTGATTAAAAGACTGGAATATGAATAGGAGAGGACCTGAATAGAAAATGTGTAGCTTTTCAGGACATTTGTTTTTAAGATGGGGCCAGTGACCCCCATTTGAAAGCTGGAAAAAGTCATAGGAAGAAGGAAAACATTTAAAAACTATAGAAAATAAATAATGAAGACCAAATTAAAAGTTGCTTGGAATGGGCCATTGTACAACATACTAACAGTTAACTTAAAGGTGAACCACCCCTTTAATGTTCCTTGGGGGCATAAGGTATGATTAGGGCAGTGCACTTATTTTGCCATCTTTCATCAGAGAAGAAAAAAGACCTCCAAAGTCCTTTTTAAAGGGCACCAATCATAACTAAAATCATTGACTTAGTAAATACAATATGTGAAAGTTCAAGAAATCAGATTTTTTAAAAAGTTAAAATTGTTTGTATAATGTAAGTAACCAGCTCACTATACCTTCTGCAAAATCTCCCCTATCTCCACTGCAGTTCTAGCTGAGGCAGGCATTTTGGATTTCACTGACTCCTCCTACCTATATCTTCACATCCAACTGTAGCTCTGAAATCTCGCACATGCTCAGTAGAAATTTCTTGGTTGCCTAATAAACCCTCTAAGCTTCAAATCTGCCAAACATCTGTGTTAGTGCTGCCACCTTCTGGAAGTTTATGTATGCCCTTCATTTGCATAATGACATCACCAGCAGGGGATAAGAAAGGGACATTTTGTGATACTTCTAGAGTTTACTAAAGCAGGCATTCTGGGTAGAATACTCATTTGCATGTTGTAGTCACAGTATGGACTCCCTCAGTGACAAAGTATGGGATTTTTTTTAAAACTGCTGTTTTTTTTCCTCAAAAAACTTTATATGTAGTTTGATTAAACATTCTTTGGTTGTACTAGTCAGGTTGTTAATATGTGTTTGATTTTAGCTGTGATTGGTGCCCTTTAAGTAAACTATTATCAGTGGAAACCACAATTAATCTAATCTTAAAACCATTTCATTTATTAAATACCAATTTAAAAAGACTCAATTCATCAACTTCAATCCATAATATAATAGCAAAGGAAATTACAATTCATTTGATAAACCCAAAGCAGCACATTGTCCATAAACCTTTTGACTTTATAAATGATGATTAGTAGCTGATAAGATTGTTAGTTCATAAATGGTTCTTAATAATTCATAAATTGTATTATCACTTCCAAAGCTGCACCCAAATGATATATACAGTTTACAAATTATCTCCAGCTTTGTAATTAGCATGTGTCCTTGTTAGCCTTACTGTGTACTCAAAGCCCTTCGGGAAACTATAAGATCTGCTGTGCAGTGCTAATTTGTGAACTGTATATATATTTTTTGAGTGTGGTTTTGGTGTTGGTGACCCAGTTTATGACTTATTAAACACTATCAGATTTTGTAACTGGATAGAGAACTGGCTAAAAGATAGACTACAAAGAGTGGTGGTAAATGGAACATTTTCTAATTGGACCAGTGTTGTTAGTGGGGTACCGCAGGGCTCTGTACTGGGACGCTTGCTTTTCAACTTCTTTATTAATGACCTGGATGTGGCCATTGAAAGTGCAGTTTCTATTTTTGCAGATGATACTAAATTGTGCAGAGCTATAGGTTCCTTGCAGGATGCTGCCACTTTGCAGAGTGATTTGTCTAAGTTGGGAAACTGGGCAGCAATCTGGAAAATGAGGTTCAATGTTGATAAAAGCAAGGTTATGCACTTTGGCAAAAATAATATAAATGCAAGTTGTACACTAAATGGCAGTGTGTTGGGAGTTTCCTTAAATGAGAAGGATCTTGGGGTATTTATAGATGTGTCATTCTGTAGCTACTAAACCAAATAGGGTTCTCTCCTGCATAAAAAATGGGCATAAACTCAAGGGATGAAAACATACTCATCCTCTTTTTAGATCCCTAGTAAGACCTCATCTAGAGTATGCAGTGCAGTTTTGGACTCCAGTCCTTAAGAGGGATATAAATGAGCTGGAGAGAGTGCAGAGACGTGCAACTAAACTGGTTAGAGGGATGGAAGACAAATTATGAGGGTAGACTGTCCAGGTTGGGGTTGTTTTCTCTGTAAAAAAGGTGCTTGTGAGGGGACTTGATTACACTTTACAAATACATTAGAGGACAGTATAGACAAATATCAGGGGACCTTTTTACCCATAAAGAAGATCACCGCACCCGAGACCACCCCTTCAGACTAGAAGAAAATTACTTTCATTTGAAGCAGCATAGGTGGTTCTTTACAGTGAGGACAGTGAGGTTGTGGAATGCACTGCTGGGTGATGTGATGGCTGATTCTGTTGATGCTTTTAAAAGGGGCTTGGTTGATTTTTTGGACAGACCATATCAAAGGCTATTTTGATACTAAACTCTACAGTTAGTATAGCTATGGGCATATATGGTTTGTGTGAAAGAGTGGAGGGGTGTGTTTGTGTATGCTGGGCTTTAATTTGGAGGGGTTGAACTTGATGGACTTTTTTTGCCATTAATGATGCATATACATTAATCTTTTTAAAATTGTATTTAATAGATTAAATGGTTTTTAATATAAGATCAACTGTGGTTTTTGTGGACTACTAAACAGGGATTGTTTGTCCATATATTGCAATATATTTAAGCTGCCCAACTAAGTCATCCCATTTATAGCCAGTCCTACTCTCAAATTGCATCTGATTCATTATTGCTTCATTATACATTTTACAAATATATTGCAATATATGGACAAACAATCCCTGTTTTGTTTAAAGGGTAAGGCATTATTTAGTAGCTTTACGCACAAAATGTCTCATTGTCTTAAATATATTGATAATGGGTTGAGTGCAGAGCACCTCTTGCATTTTCCAATATGTATTTTGTGGTCACAGCCTCATTGCACCCTGCCTAATGTTTTTAAAAATTAGTGGTGAGCACAAATGTTCCTTGCATGTTAGGTATGAAATGGGTGTGGTGTTTGTGTATGGTCCCTGTAGGTGTCGCTCAGAGACGGATTGGGGGGCCCGGGGCCCACCGGGGCTGCAAGCCAGGGCCTACCTTTAGACCCCTGGATCTCACAGCTGCAGTGGTGTGCACTGAGCGCATGCACAATACCCACACTCCACCGTGCTGCCGCTCCGCCAAGAAGCGCACGCTCTCGGCAGCACAGCAGGGGGGCATTGCGCATGCATTTATACATTTATTCCAAGTTCATATGCACTGTCAATACTGTAAGGGACACTCCATTAACCTGATGCTTGACACAGTTTAGCTGCTTCTATACTACCAAGGGATATTTTCTTGAAATACTTTGCAAAAGATCTGCTTGTTCCACCTGCCCTGAGACCGGTCGGTCAAATGAAAGATCCAACCCCTGAGCTTGGTTGCTTGCCAGTGACTTTACTATTTGAATCAAATACTGCAAAATGTGACTTTTACATTATGAATAAGGGTACTGCTATACTTGGAAGGGATCTATTTGCTGCATTAAACCTACAATTAGTTGATGGTCTCATGAAAATAATCCATATGTCTTGTCTCAAGGATGTCCAGAGTAACCGTTGTACTGATCCTTAGTAAATATTATTTTCACTGCAGTTAAACAGCTTCCCCCCAACAGATATCACAAAGCAGCAGCCCTTCTTGAACAAGTGTGCCAATCCCACTTAAATTATATTGTGATCTGACAAACCATATACTTTTTTACCTTTAAAATAGTTCTAAAAAAGTTGCATTCATTTCAAGAGTGGTCAAAAGAGAACTTAGAGCTAAATTATTTATTTTGGGAGAATGTATTCACAAGCCAGGAGCCTATACTGAAAGATTAACACTGGTGTAATCAATCAATAGAAATTTTAGTTCCACGCTTCCTCCTGTGTCTAGTGCTCACTCTCCATATAGGCCACACCAGCAGACCTTCGTGTATAATTCCAATTCGTAGTGGGATGGAGCACGCAATTCGCAGAGTTGTACTGCAACAAACTTTTATTGTTTCACAACATGTTTCGGACCAGCATGGATCCTTGAAAAAGGAATTGCGTGCTCCATCCCACTACGAATTGGAATTAAACACTGTTGTAATCAAGGTTCATAGGACAAAACAGTAACAGTATGCCTGAGACAGCACTGATACTACCTCAGAGTCCAGAAATTGAGCAGGTATACATACCACTTGCATCAAAGTGAAACCATAGTAGTGAACATACTCCCCATACAACTTTATTCTTTGTTGCTTCCTCACTCCAGCACTAAGCAATAGATTGATATAGCCCAAAATAACCTTTTATTTATACACAAAGCAGAACCTACACACATTACAGCACACATTAAATTGCACATTTAACCCACATAAAATGGTACAGCGATACTGCAACACTGATTTCCAGTATCAAAAGGCACACTAGCCCCCAGAATTTAATGGGATACATACCCCCAGTATTAACTGGTACACTGACTCCCAGGAATATTGAAATAAAAGAAGTGGGAGCACTCACAGACCTTATGGATAAAGCTTTACGCTGTGCTGCACATGGAACACGATCCCAATACGTCCAATCTATGTAGAGAATATTTGAACATGGAGCACCAGCGAACTTAAAACCATCTCTTTATTTTTCCTCCATTTAAAATCAGAGCGGTACAAACATCTAATGGCGTGCTTGACGCGTTTTGTGGCGCAAGCCACTTTCTCAGGCCCAGATTTATCCCTGTGCCCCAGGTGTACCAACAGCAGCTAAGCAACATAATCTTGGGGGCTGGTTGTCAGCTTCCAGAAGCCCTAAAATTAAATCTAGCCATGCGGACTCCCAGCCTTCATCCCTGCGAAAGCATACCTCCCAACATTTTGGAAGTAAAAAGATCGACAAAAATTTATTTTGCCCACAGCATGGCAAAATTTTTGTGTCCACGCAAATTTTTGTGGCCACACCCCCTAATTACCATGTTTATTTTACTAAATCTGACAGGTTATGAAAGTTTGAAAATATTTTTCCTTATCTAAACTGTTACATTTACTTATTTTCTTATCTCAAAAGTGTTACAAAGCATCTTATTTGCACCTATTAGCTGTTCTGGGCTCTCTGCCAAAAGCCAATTAAGTTAAAATCTTTGTTTCTTTTTCTGGCTGTTCAGTGCAGAGAAAAGAGGGACTTTCCAGTACAAATGAGGGACAGCGGGTTGAGCTCTCAAAAGAGGGACTGTCCCTCCAAAAAAGGGACAGTTGGGAGGTATGCGAAAGGACATGCTAACCATAATACATGAAGCATACTCCAATTATCAAGAAAATTAAAACATCATTTGAGGTATGCAAAATACTTAAAACACACTTCTGCAAATATGGAATAACAAGAGAAGTAAGAACAAGTACAGGCTCTCTGTTTATAGGAAAAGACTTCGTGAAATTCACAGAACAGTTTGGATTCAAGCATGTCACTTCAAGCCCAAGATTCTAACTGAGTAATGGACTTGCAGAGTGTGGTGAAAAGATTATAAAACAGTTGTTGAAAAAAGCTGTTCATTCAGGTCAGGATCCAAAAGTGGCACAAATTGCAGAGCAACAGCCCTGGAAGGAGGCAAATCCCCAGCAGAGTTCTTCCTTGCAAGACAAATACAGACATAATAACCTGCATTGGAACTTAAGTGTTACCACAATGATAAGAAGCTACATAAACAGTGCAGACAACAGAAAAAAAACATGCACGAGAGACAAAAGAAAAATTATGACAAAAGAAAAAAAAACTTTACACATTGGAGATGAGGTCGTAATTTATAAGGGTAAAATGAGGGATGGAAAATAGAGGCATTTAAAAAAAATCCATAAAATACCAAGTGTGATGGCCAGCATTGTAATCAGTCACAGGAGCCACAGGATCAGGGTTTGATTCACATGGAGCAGCATCTACCCGTGGATGCTTACTAGCCAGAGGACAATCAAGGAAAAGATGCCACTGGAAATAGGCAGTTGACAGTAGATAACAGTGAGGACAACCAGATGGACACATCAGAATCTTTTCTGAGAGATACTGCTCCCATCCAGAGAACAAGAAACTCAGATAATGCTACAGTTAATACACAAAATACAACTGACAAAACCCAGGAACAAACACTCATGGAGTGCAAACACATTATGGCGATGTTATAAAAAAAAAAAATCAAGACTAGTTGAACAGTGTTATAGTGACACAGTTAGCTGTTTACAGTAGTATAATTATTGCAAGTCACCTATACTAAGTTACAACTATTAAAGGGAAACTGTAATGGAAAACATGTTTTTGTCAAAATACATTTGTGAATAGTGCTGCTTCAGTAGACTTCTGCACTGAAATTCATTTCTCAAAAGAGCAAACTTGTTTTTATATTCAGTTCTGAAATCTGACATGAGGCTAGACATGCCCCTGGTCATGTGACTTGTGCCAGAACTTTAGGAGGGAACTGCTTTCTGGCAGGCTGTTGTTTTCCTTCTCAATGTAACTGAATAGTATGCAATGAGACATGAGGAGAGGAGACTGAGCTGTACAGTCAGAAAACCATGTTTCTTTCATGCCCTTTCATTTTAATAAATAAGCTCAGTGGCTTAACTAGATCTTACAGGGCCTCACAGCAAATAATTTTTCAGGCCCCCAAAATGTCTAGAGGTTGACTAGCTTTACCAATTTATTGAAATTGTATGTGAATTAGGGCCTCATTGGGGCCCCTATACCACCTGGGGCCCCCTGCAGCCGCTGGGTCTGCTTCCTCTGTAGTTACACCCCTGAATAAGCTGCTGTTTCAAAACTCAGAATCCCATTATTAAGGAGTACAACACAGCTACTGTTGCAAATTTTACTGAAAGATAATTTTTTTCGTGCTTTGGTTTATTTTATTGTGGCAAATGTTCTGTATTGCTGTTGAAAACTTGTTTTTGCCCATAAAACCCTAGTACAGGAATTCCTTTTTTAAATACACCCAACTTACATTCAACTCACACAGACGGCTATTACAGTAAAATACTATGGTTTGATTGGCCTTTATTAGCATTTAGCTTTAATAAATCACCTGCCCCAATCCCATCTGGTGTGTGTTGTCTACTGCAGAGCCAGAGTATAGAAAGGAAAAAATAAACACATTGTTAAGACAAACATCTGTCTTGTTGCATTTAATAAGTAAATGTATATGTTTCAACTTACATACAAAACAAACCTACAGCCCATATCCTGTATGTAACTGCCTGTATTGCAGTGAGACTAGTTGATTAGGTTTTATCTCACTGAGCATTTTCTTCTTCATTGGAGCAAATATATTTATTTTACACGTGTGTTGGGGCTGTTGCAGGGTGCCCAGGAGGTATATGGGCCCCATGAGGCCCTGATTCATATACATTTTCAATCATTATTTATAAAACAAGACAACCTCTGGACATTTTGGGAGCCTGAAATCTAATTTGTTGTGGGGCCCAGTAATATCTAGTTATGGCACTGGAATATAATATATTAGAACTTTTAGACAGATGCACCAAATCATAAGCTGTCTGGCAACACTGAAGGTTCTCAATGCATCACATGAAAAACAAGATTATGCAATCAATTCAAAGGCATCATTAATTAACATGTGTGTGTCCTCATGTTCCCAGAGCACTGCACTCTTTCAAGTCAAGCCAATTTTTTTTTTCTAAAATGTTTTCAAATGCATTGAAAGATGTCATGTTAAGTAGTGTGTTCAGCTGCAACAGTTTAAATGGTACAGCTGTTTTTTTCTTCTTTCACAAAGTATTTTACTATTCTTGCAAACATTTTCATTTAAATCCCTTTATTATGCATAATAAGAGTAACAGTGAGTCTGTTCCTAAGGGCAGAAGTACACGGCAGACTTCTGTGCATTTCTGTCGGATCCAAAGCTGGGCAACAAAATGCCCCCGTCAAGTCGAGGAACAAGGTAAAGTAATAAAGGATAAAACACCCACGTCAAGTTGGATCCGACAGAAACAAGATAAAGTAATAGGAAGTCAGACAGTGTCGCAGGGTTGATCCGACGCAACACGACTGTCAGTTTGCAGCATTTTCGTTGTGTTGCGTCGGTTCAACCCTGTGACACTGTCCAACTTTACTTATTACTTTACCTTGTTCCTGTCGGATCCAACTTGACATGGGCGTTTTATCGCCCAGTGTTGGATCCGACAGAAACGCAGGGATGTCTGCCGTGTAGTTCTGCCCTAAATCTCATTTTCATATTTTTAGAATGTTATTATGTAACTATTTACAACAGACCTAGCAGCTCATCCATAGTTTGACTATTTATATCCGAGCTTGCAGCATTTTCATCTGACTGTTGTGTTGGATCAACCCTGTGACACTGTCCGACTTCCTATTACTTAACCTTGTTCCTGTCGGATCCAACTTGACATGGGCGTTTTATCGCCCAGTGTTGGATCCGACAGAAACGCACGTCTGCCGTGTAGTTCTGCCCTAAAACAAATTTTCATATTTTTAGAATGTAACTATTTACAACAGAGCTAGCAGCTCATTCATAGTTTGAGAGAAAATCTTCACATTAAAACCGTTGCACTTTATGTAGTGTCGGACAGGCCCACTGGGACACCATGAAAACTTCTGTTGGGCCCTCCTGCTTCTAACCATTTGGCCTGTTTCATGGTCATTACCTATTACTTTATGGGAAAAAGCTAAATAGAAAAACCACTTGAAGAATGAAGTCTGATTGCGGTGAGGAAGAGAACCTTGCCTCAAGCGGCAGTGAGCTGGCAGTTGCAAGGGGCAGCAAAAAGCCGCCTCTTGTAACTTTAAGAGCTGAATTTTTGGGTTTTAACCCAGAAATTTGGCTTCGCTGGTACATAGAGCGCTATTGCACTCATTGCACCAGAGATGCTGCCTCCCCTTTGATCTGCTCAGACAATCCTCTGACTTTAAAGAACGGAGGGGGGGGAGCAGCGGTAGACAGGTCTGGACTGAGAGTCAAAATAGGCCCTGGCACAGAGGCCCGAACATCCCCCACGAGCCCACTAAATAGTGACTTTCTATGGCATTTTACAGTAGTCCCCACAAACTACCAGTCTGAGCCTGGGTGTAGAACAGCAGTAGCCTGCTGCAATAAACCTGCATTTTATCAGAGTGCCATCCTATCTTATGATTTGTGCTGCATTACAATCCCATGGCCCCACTTTAGAGACTGATGTTCTCTGGAGAGGATGAGGAAGCCACACATTTCTCGCTATGTAGACAAAAGATTTTGTTCTTTCCTAAATCTCTTACATTCTATGTGATTGATACAAATGATGATTGCTACTACACCAGTTTTAAAGACTACCATTCTGGTGACTAGATGTGGAAAGTCTTTATTTTTCTTTCCCATGAGATTGCAATTACAACATTTAGCACATTTTTGAGACCTTGTGGAGCAAAAGATGACCGGCATTCTGATGTGGCTTTGAAATTGTTGAAAGTCCCATTGAAAAATAACTATTTTGACTCTTAATACAGTGAAACCTCAATTTCACATCTAATTTTTTTGTGGACCAACCTATATATTATCCATAACAATAATGATTTTGTTCTGGTCCCTTGAAAAACTTAAAATGTTTCTACTGTATTTACTGCTTAGCTAACTGTATGCTTTGCCTATAAAGTGAGCCTGAAGTGTATACAGCCATAGCAGATATCCTATTTATGTTTTTAATCTGAACTTTCATTTTCTGTGTTGTCTCTCTCACCAAGCCACAAGGGTATGGATTCAAATAACCTGTAAAATGTATCATTGGGAATCTAATCTTCATCTGATCTCAATTGTCTAATGTAACTGGATGAAACTTTCCTTTCCTTATGTTTTCTGTTCTCATTGTTTTTCCTTCCAGCACATAGAGCTCCTTTTGGACATCCTCTTTGTGCAAAACTTTGTGGTATTTCTTCAATTCACCTTCAAGTCCATTACATCATATGGTATGAGCTCAATGGGGGCCCCTCCCATGGCATAAAGGTCATAAAGAGTTTATTACATACATACAAATGAATGTTTAAAGTAATTCACGTAAATATTGGGTTATGACTTTGTATACATTAAGTATCACCTTTCGCAGACTTGTTGTGCCTCACAGGAAGGTACCATCACCAATAAGTTATTATTGTACCACTTTAAGGGGCACATTTACTAAGGGTCAAAGTGAATTTTCGAATAAAATTAGAATTTTTAAAATTCGAATTTCAAAGTAATTTTTGGCAACTTCAACTATCAAATAGACGAATGTTCTATTCGAACTGAAAAAATTAGAATTTAGAAGTAACGGCCCTTTGAAAAAAAATTTCAAAAAAATTTGAAATAAACTATACGCTACCAAATTGCCATTTTAGCCTTTGGGGGACCTCCTGGAAGCTTTCCTGTAAATTAAAGTCCAGGAAAAAAAAAAAAAAAAGTAAAATCCTTTGAATCGAACAATTTGATCATTCGATTCTAACAATTATAATTAGATCGAAAACGGTAATTTTCGATCAAAAATGACCCTCAAAAAAAATCTGATGGTCAAATTACATTTTTTTTTATTCAAAATTCAACCCTTAGTAAATCTGCCCCTAAGTCTTTCTTCATGCATTGTGGATTTATTAAGGTTATGTATAGAAATTAGCAATGCACCGAATCCACTATTTGGGATTCGGCCGAATTGATATGAATTTGCATATGCAAATTAGCGACAGGAAGGTAAAAAGTGAAAAAACTTTTTTCTTCCTGGTTTTGTGACAAAAAGTTGTGATTTCCCTTCCCTACCCTAATTTGCATATGTAAATTAAGATTTGGATGCAGTTCGGTCAGGCACAAGGATTCAGGCAAATTCTGCTGCAAAAAGGCCGAATCTTGGCCGAATCCCGGCTTCGGTGCATCTCTAATAGAAATACTGCCATGATAATAAGGAATTTTTAAAGGTTATGCATATCCGTGGTGGTTTGCCTTGACACCTCACATTTGCTTAAGATGTTTCATTGGTGTTTGGGCAAAAAGTCTGAAATGTTTATTCCAGGTAAATAGATGGTGAACTTGCTTGCTACAACTGGACAACTGGCAGGATGGTGTAGACCTTTTAGGTAAAGTAAACAGTGCATGCACAGTTATTCAGGACCTGAAAAATTACTCTAACTGCGCATGTGCTGAATCTCCTCTCTGCTTTCGAAGATTGACAAAGAAAAAATATCCGCTGAGGGGTAAGTAAAAAGTTTGCAGCATTTCCCAGAGGGGGTAATTAAGGTGGAGGGAGGAGTGTCTATGGGGGGGGGGGGTAAGGTATTTTTTTCGAACAGGTTGAATTCTCCTTTAAGCTCTGTGTACCTCTGTGTGTAAATCTGGCAGAGAGGACAGAACTTGCATTTGACACCTCAAAAAGAATTCATAGAGTGTAATGTAGCACTGCCCTACTTCTGTCTGACTTGTGCTCCTGCAACTATACAATGATATCTCCATCAGAATCTTAAGAACAGCTATCAATGTTGCATATAGTGAAATGGAAGCTACCAATATAATAGAATCCAATAAAGGAATGGTAATGAAATACCCTTTGGCTATCACCTTGTTATAAGATTGAGGGACTTATTGATTTAGACTTACATTCAACAACCTTCAACAAAATAGTACACTGTAGGTAGTATTACAAGGGGCTTAAGGGTAAGAATATGCCCTCATTATCCTTAAAACCTTAGAATTACTGCAAGATGTGAAAGAATTGTAAATGTGCTATTGACATAATTCTGTTAAATCATTTCTTTGTCTTAAAAAAATTCTTAAAGGGGTGGTTCACCTTCAAGTTAACTTTTAGTATATTGTAGAAGGGCCAATTCTAAGAAACTTTTCAATTGGTCTTCATTATTTATTTTTCATAGTTATCTAACGATTTGCAATTTTCTTTTGTTTCTTTGCAGCTTTCAAATGGGGGTCACTGACACCATCTAAAAACAAATGCTCTGTAAGGCTACAAATTTATTGTTATTGCTACTTTTTATTACTTATTCTATTCAGTCCATCTCCTATTCATATTCCAGTATCTTATTCAAATCAATGCAGGGTTGCTAGAGTAATTTGTTCCCTAGAAACCAAATTGCTGACACTGCAAACTAGAGAGCTGCTGAATAAAAAGCTAAATAACTATAAAACCACACATAATAAAAAATGAAAACCAATTGCAAATTGTCTCAGAATATCACTCCCTACATTATACTAAATGTTATCTCAAAGGTGAACAACCCCTTTAAACATCCTAAGCAAAGGAGAGAGATTGTTTCCAGCCCATTCAAAATAATTATAAAATGCAGAAAAATTGAGGAAATGTTAAGTGTCAAATTTAGGACAGACATGCTACCAAGAGCTGACAGACCCCAGGAACTCAACCGTACCCAACCCAGAGACGTTATCAGAGGGAGATGAGGAAACAGAGAGAACAGGAAACGATTGAACGAGAATGGGACATCTCCACAAAGAGTGCCCAGACAGACTCTGAACCACTTCCCTATTCTGCATCATTATAATCTTTTTTTATTCCTGGGCACAAAGAAAAAGATGTGGGAGAGCGAGATATCAAAGGGTGCACATTTTGTTTTTGTTATATATTTTTTAATAACTTTTAATTAATCTCTTGTGAGCTTGCAGCTTTCTTTAAACATTGGGGAACCTGCACACAGACACCATGTTTATCTTTCTTCAAGGTGACATGCAGACAAAGATCATGGTACACGGCACTATCAGTATCAGATTTCTATGGGATCTGTATGAGAGCACACCCATTAATAAATTTTTAACACCCCACTTGCTCTCATATTACAGAAAGACATATTTAGCATACATGTATAGTACATTGGTTTATACTCCACATGTGTCATGTACAAATTCTCCCAGTTAACCTTTGTTACTGGCTTAGTCATAGCATCTGCTACCATTTTGTTTGTGGAAAAATACTCAAGAGTTATCTTTCCCTCACTTAGTGCAAATCTTAGAAAATGGTATTTAATATTATGCATTGCACCTTGTGGATAGACTAAAACAATATCCTGGTGTGCTTCTTTTGTCATTTAGGTCTGAGGCCCAACTAGCATCACTATATGCCTCATGTTTTATGCTCTCCTTACATTTCCTGTAAGATTTTAGCAGAGGGTTTAGCTTTTGTATGTTTTAGATCCATCTGCATTGCTTTTCATTGCATAGACCCGTTTACCCCCACTGCATTTTTACCTTCTCGTACAGTGGTCAGCGTGAATGTATCCTTCTCTTTTAGTGAATCTATTTCCTCTTTCATTGCATTAAGCCATAACTGTGACTGGGGTGAATCTATGGCTTCTCTAGTAGTCCATACAACGGTATCAGATCATTATAATCTGACTTTTGTACATAGTCTTCTAAGTACTGAGAGGCTTTTCTGTCCCTTTTAAGGTATCTTGTATAATGACTGTCCTGTATTTTGCCCTCTGCACTCTCAACTTCAGATACTGGGACCTCTCCTGGATTTGGGTTTAACATATGGTGTACACACATTTCCCTATAAATATTATCATCAGCATCTAACATATCAGTTTGAGTTTGTCTCTCATTCACATTCTTTGTAATGAACTTTACTAGCCTGTTTTTAAATACTTTTGGCTAATATACATAGTATGAGAGACTATTTGGTCACATCCTACAAAAATTCCCCTTTTACATTGAGTCTAGTTTCTTTCTGTCATACTGGTATGCAAAGCATTCTGACCCAAAAGTTTTCATCTTTGACAGATCATAGCAGCAGTCATTACTGCATAAGCCGATAACTCTTTTTTGGCAATTAACTCTCAAGAAACATACACCTTGCCATCTCAAAGAGTGTTCTCTAATTTCTCCCAGCAGTCCCATTTTAATGGGATGAGTAAGGAGCTGCAGTCTCATGTCTTATCATTTTCTTACTGAGCAGTGACTGAAAGTTCTTTGCCATGAATTCTGTGCCATTATTAGACCATATACATTTGATAGTCCCAAAGGGGGCAGTATCAGCAATGAACTTTTCTGTGGCCAATACTGTATCACTCTTATTTTTCAGAAAGTACACAAATACTGGAACAGAGTAATATATATAGTAATAGTGCTATAGCATATCTAAAATCATATTTTGCTATTGGCTGTAAATGACCTGCTTAATCAGTGTGTACTAGTTCAAATGATTGTTTGGCATGGGTGTCAGACTCTCTGTTTCTGTTCCAAACAAATTTTCCCTGGGTACAAATTTCACAATTTAGATTAGACGTATCAACCTTACTATTACTCTTCATTCCATTAACTACACTTAGTAGTTTTTAAAGATCATCAGAACTACAGTGATCAAGGATTTCATACCAGGTTTGAATATAATACCAACCATGACAACTGTCACCAGTATCATCAAAAGTGTTCAGATAAAGTTGATTATATTTCTTGATGGTAAATTTAGAACCATTCTTATAGATCAGTTCACTCCCATGATGCTGAAATTTAATAGATGTGCTGTTGCTTGTTTCTGCTTCAACAGAGCAAATGTCCTGTTGATATGTGAGGATATAAAGTGCATTAAGTAACATTGTCTTTACTGTGTTCCCCTTGCTGTCAGTCAGTCACACTTCTGCGTCACCTCTCCCCAGTGTTACACTAGAATAATTTTTAACGTCCGCAAACTCCATGTAGTGGTTCTCTGGATGGTATGGCTCCTCAAATCTTTGAAACTTTTTTATCTTTGTAATTATATGTGATGTTATGTTACTCCTGTATCCACCATTAGTCCCTTTGGTATAAAACTGACTGCCTCTCACTTATGTTGAAGGCAAAAGTTTGTTCTGTGTCATCAGTTGCTTACTTTACATTATCCCACCCCTTGCATCTGGAAATGCCTCTTTATGTGTCGGGTTCTTGCAATAGTTATACAACTTGTTGTGTTTGGTAGCCGAGGATGAGGAGCGGATAACAGTGCTTTATTAGCAGGTTTGTGAAGCCATTAAATAATAGCAGCAACTCTTACTTTCACTTTCAAACTATACAGAAAGTCCTGTGTATGCACAGTGACACCTGCAGGCTATTTGTATAAGCACCACAATCCCCCTATAGTAGGAAAGCATTTGGGCAAATATAATAAAGAGTAACAATTAAACAGTATGTTTCTTAAAGCAATATATACATTCTTCACGTGACATAGTCCTTGGCCCATGCAGGTAGTTTTCAGATTCTCTCAGTACGCCTTATAGGTTCACTTTCTACTGGCCTATTGTGGTTGGCATTAGGAGTAGGACAATGTCCTTCATCAAATGGAACATCTCCAAAGTCATATCTAGCAGGAGCAAGATGACTTGCATTCCATATACGTCCATCAGACAGTTCATATGTGTATGGTCCTCGCTGGCCTCTCACTTCAAGTGGTGTAGTAAATTGTCCTTGTTTCAGTATTCCTGGTTTCTTAATCCTGGCTAAAGATTCAGGCTGAAAGTACACTTCTCTTGCACCACGTTTTCTATCAGTATAAGCCTTGCATTGGCTTGTTGACGTTTGACAATGTCAGCAGTAGATGAGTTTGTAGGAACAGTATTTGGTGGAAGTTTGATGTCTGCAACATGTAATCTGTCTCTGTAAGTGTTCTGGATGCAAATGCAACAGTTTTCTCTATATGATCAGCATGGATCTGTGTGAGAACTGCACCAATGACATAGTCTGAAGCATCTGTAGTAACCAGAGTGGGTAGTGCAGGATCAAATAAAGCTAGCGCTGGACTGTTCACAATTAACTGCTTCACTATTTCAAAGCTGAGCAGTCTCTGACCAAACCAGACTTGAAGTTCCACGTAGTAGTGCTTGAAGTGGCTCCACAACTGAAGCATAGTTGGGAATAAAACTTATAATACCATGAAGACCTAAGAAAGCTCGTAAGGTCTGGAAATCAGGTGGAGTAGGTGCTTGTGTAACTGCGTTGACATGGGCAGGGTCAGGCAGTAATCCATCTTGTGAAATTATATGAAATTATATGACCCAGAAATGACAGCTGAGTGTGGCATTTCAAAAGGTTCAGTCCTGCAGAATCAGAACCTTTTCCAGGTACTTGTCATGAAGATCCATAGACAATTATATCATCCAAGTAGCATTGTACACCAGGTATGTCATGGAGTAAAGAAGACATCAGTCTTTGAAAACAACTCGGTGCTGAAGCCAGTCCATAATGTACACACTTAAACCGAAACAAACCATCATGGGTGATAAATGCAGTGAGGTCTCGGCTTTCCGCATGCAGTAATACTTGATGATAAGCACTCTGAAGATCCAGGGTTGAAAAGAATTTTGCTCCTCGGAGTTCTGAAAATATTTCCTCTATGTGTGGCGAGGGATGATTATCCATAACAACTGCTTTATTAGGTTCATGGAGATCAACACACAATCGAAAACTTCCAGTTTTCTTCTTTGTTTCAACAATTGGTGAAACCCATTCAGAGGATTCTGATTTTTCTTTAGTTCCTGTGAGTCTCCCATATAGAGTAGGGCAATTGTCTCAATTTCTAGTGTATTGGATTTACATCTGGTCTCAGCTTAACTTTGTGCACAAAGTTCTTTGCACAGCCCAGTGAAGTGTTGCTGTCAGGTTTGGGTGCTGGTGAATGGAGCCTATATGCTGGATAACCCAGGTGATACACATTTACTGCAGGTTTAACAGCAAAAGCCATGTTATGATGAAGGAGTTTTTAATGGAGATGAATTAAATAACAATAACAGAGTGTAAACTGAAAAATACAACCTGGGTAAAGGCAAAGCAAAGTCCAATGAACAGGCGGAGAAGGTCTGGGCAGGCGGCAGGCAAGAAAGGTCCAAAGAGAAGGCAAGGTCAGAGGCAGGCAGCGTTCAAGCAGGGTCGAAATAACAGGCCGAAGGTCAAACCAGGGAATCCACAGAGAAAGGAATCAGGAACCAGGTGGGAACAGGAAAAAGGAACAGGCAGGGAACACAGGAACCAGGCAGGGGACGCAGGAATCAGGAGTCAAGAATCAGGAATCAAGAATCAGGAGTCGCAGAGTAAGGGGCTGGATCGGGCTCAGGAGCTCAGATGATCAAGCAAGGATCTTAGGGCAGGGACAGGCTTATAAAGGGTCATTAATTGGGAATGGAAAACACATGCTGTTAATGAGGCAGGGGAGAAAGAATATGTTTCAAGTTTGTCCAGAGCAGTGTCTAGCAGGAGTATAAGATCCTCCAGTGGCTCACCCTGGTAATGCAACACTTCAACACCAGGGACCAGGGTTCGATTCCTGACAGTTGCTTTGTCGTGAAATTTTAGACACAGGCTGTGTGGCAGGCACTGGTGTTGTAGTAATGAGACCATTAATTAATTGTAGGTTTAATGCAGCAAAGAGATCCCTTCCAAGAATAGCAGTACCTTTATTCACAATGTAAAAGTCACATTTTGCAGTATTTGATTCAAATTGTACAGTCACTGGCAAGCAACCAAGCACAGGGATTGGATCCTTTAACTGACCTGTCTCAGGGCAGGTGCAACAAGCGCATCTTTTGCAAAGTATTTCATGAAAATATCCTTTGGTAGTAAAGAAACAGCTGAACCTGTATCAAGCATCATGTTAATGGAGAAGCAGTATTGACATTGACAGTGCATATAAACTTGTCTGGAATAAATGTACCAGCTTTATCCACGCTGAATACTGTGACATTTGTAGTAGTGAGTTCATGAACATCTTTAGTAGAACTATGGCAGACCGTAGCAAAGTGACTCAACTTTAAACATTTGCGGCACTGTATAGCTTTTGCAGGACATTTAGCATAGTTTGGAAGGTGTTGTGTTGAACCACAGCGAAAGCAGTATTTGTATTTGCTGCACGGTTTTGCAGTGAATCCCTTTCCTTAGCACTGTATTTTTCCTGTGACTGCGCATTATTAGGCCACAGTTTTGAACTCACAATCTGTACATTCGCAGCAGTTCCATGACTGAGAATTTTAGCCTCCGCCACAGCTGTTTCAATTTGGCTAGCAATAGCCTTTGCAAGGGTTAAATCTTGCTGTAAGAGCAGTCTCTCTCTAATGCGGGGTCAGTTTGTTTTTTCCACTATTTGGTCACTTAGCATTTCATCTGTTCATCCCAAACTCACAGGTAACAACCAGCTCTCTCAAAGCTGCTACAAAATGTTCTGTGGATTTTCTATTATGCTGTCCACGTTGGCAGAATTTATGTCTTTCAGCAACCACATTTACTCTTGGCACAAAAAAGTTCTTTATAGCAGTAAGAACAGTTTATAGCAGTAAGAGCAGTTTCATAACTTTCATTAGGTAATGGTAATGTATAGAATATACGCTGTCCCTCTACCCCCAGGCAGTGGATAAGTAAAGCACGCTTTCTAGCAGGAGAAACCTCCCCTTGGTCAACAGCAATAATGTAATTATCAAACAAACGGATCCAAGCAGTAAAGGGTATGGTAGGCTCACCAGGGTTTGGTAGAAAATGTGCAGGCTGCTGCAGAGGTAGAAAAGACATCCTTGCCGCCATTTGTTGTGTTTGGTAGCCGAGGATGAGGAGAGTATAACAGTGTTTTATTAGCAGGTTCATGCAGCCATTACATAACAGCAGTAACTCCTCCTTTCACTTTCAAGCTGTACATAAAGTCCTGTGTATGCACAGTGACACACGCAGGCCATTTGTATAAACACCACACAACTGTGACCTTTTATTTAGTTTGCTTGGGCATGCGTTAGATTTGTGGCCCTTTTTTCCTTTACTGTTGTAACAAGGGTGCTGACCTGCATCACATTATCAGTGTTTGGGCTGACGCAGTATTTCTCAGTGTCCTCAAAACTTCTTAACTGCATTTTAAACTCAGGAGATGTTTCCATCTCCATGTGTGATATGGATAGCAAAGGGGTTAAATGATTCAGGTAGGCCCTTAAGAATCATTGCAATAAACAGTCCCTTAAGGGGCACATTTACTAAGGATCAAAGTGAATATAAGAATAAAATTTTTATTAAAAAATTTGAATTTCGAAGTCATTTTGGTCTACTTCGACTATCGAATTACTGGCCCTTTAAAATCCTTTGACTTCAACACTTCGCCACCTTAAAGCTGTCGAATTGCCATTTAGCCTATGGGGACCTCATAGAACCTTTTGTGCAAAATCCTTCGAATCATTAGATTCAAATGATTCGAACAATTTTTATTCGATCGAAAATGGACCTATTCGATCGAATTAGGTCCATTTTCTAGTGAAAAAGCCCTTTAAAAAACTTTGAGGGTCGAATTTCTAAGTTTTTTCACTCTGAAAATTCGGCCCTTGGTAAATCCACCCTTAGTGTCGGTCCAGCATTTCTCAGTGCTGCAATGGCTGTTACTGCACGTATTATATAGTCTGTGGCATTTTCATTTGCAGCTTTCCAGAGATGTTAACTCTGTATATATGCTCATTTTTGGTGGCTTACCTTACCTTGCCAGCATAGTGGTTTCTCAGGATTTGCAGTAACATAGTAAGTTAGGCTGAAAAAAGACTTGCGTCCATCAAGTTCAACCTTTTTTTTTTTTTTTTTTTAATTTTAATTTTAACTGCCTAACTGCTAGTTGATCCAGAGGAAGGCAAAAACCCCATCCTAAGCCTCTCCAATTTGCCTCAGAGGGGGAAAAAATTCCTTCCTGACTCCAAAAAAAGTGCTTTCCTTCCATCAGCTGCTTCTCTCATAAAAAAATTTGAATTAACAACGCATAAGTCTCCTCTTTCTTACATCTATCCTCATCCAAGTCTGTGTCCTCTGTGGGTTCATGCAGGATGGTTTGTTCAAAGGAACAGTAACATCAAAAAATGTAATTGTTTTAAAGTAATTAAAATATAATGCAGTGTTGCCCTGCACTGGTAAAACTGCAGTGTTTGCTTCAGAAGCACTACTATTGTTTATATAAATAAGCTGTTGTGTAGCCATGGGGGCAGCCATTCAAAGGAGAAAAGGCTCAAGTTACACAGCAGATAGCAGATAAGCTCTTGTAGAACATAATGTTATCTGTTATCCATTACATATCCTGTGCCATATAGCCATTTTTCAATTTCCGCCATTGCTACTTAGCAGCTTGTTTATATGAACTATAGTAGTGTTTCTGAAGCAAACACATCAGTTTTAACAGCACAGGGCAAAACTACATGATATTTTCTTTACTTTAAAACATTTACATTTTTTGGTGTTACTGCTCCTTTAAGATTCATCAGGCGCATGTGGCCTAGAAACTGTCTCCTATAGTTCACAGTTCTTTTCATCTCCATCAAATATTAGCCTGCTGCATTAGTTTTCTCCCTCTCTCCTGGGCCCATAACCTTGTTGCAATTCTGCTTAAAGTGATACAAACTCATTTTTAAAATATGAATGTACATTAAAACTTACCTATAGGTCATGTGGACCATTTTTTGCTGAGAGGTTTATTTTTGCAAGTAATTGTTAGTTGAGGTTTCTAAACCTGTATCTCTCTAATAGGTGGGATAACCGGTAGCTCAATCTCTTGTGAGCTTGCAGCTTTCTTTAGACAGAGGAGAAACTACACACAGACACCATGATTCTTTTATGTCAAGAAGACATAACTTTATTAACACTTCTGCATTAGCAGACAAAGATCATGCTACATGACACTGTATTACTATGGGATCTGTATGAGACCACACCCATTAATGCATATCTTAAAAACTTTTGTTTTTTTGAGATAAAAGTGTGTGAAAAAGAGAAAATACAAGCTAACCCTAACCACGAACGGCTGAAAACCACAAGATATCCTGCTTGCTGACCATGGTTAGCTGTCAGTAGATAACTGCAAGAATTTAGTTTTAACTAATTAGGATGTTTTACCATAATTTTTTTATACGGCCAGGGGGTGATAACTACAGGGTTTCCTCCGAACCTTGCAACCATAGGTGCAAACACACTTGCCCTTAAAGGACAAGGAAAGCTAAAAACATGAAATCCAATTTTTACTTTCGTTAATGAAAAAGAAATCTATCTCCAATATACTTTAATTAAAAAATGTGTACTGTTTTTATATGAAACCTGACTGTATTCAGTGAAATTTTCCATTCATTCACTGCTGTTTATAGGAATTGTCAGGCGGTCCCTAACTGCTGGGCAGGGAAATAGTCATACTTAAGAACAGCAGGGGGAACACCCACCTTCCCAGCTTGCAGTCGGCGACTGTGTAGAGATTTGTATTGGATTTTATTTTAGCCTTTCCATCCCCTTAACTATTTGCAACTCCAGCTGCATGAACAAAGATGATGGAGCCATATTTAATTAGTGATGGGCTAATTTGCGGCGAATTCCCGCGATTCGCCACTGGCGAATAAATTCGCAAAACGCCAGCGAAAATTCGCTAAAAAAACGAGTCACGCATCGTTTTTGACGCAACGAAAATGACACAACGCAACGAAGTTGACGCGACACGCCCATCCCTATATTTAATCAGAAAACTGGGTAGATTTGCCCATCCCTATATTTAATCAGAAAAATTGGGATTCTATTTGGAGGATTAAATTGGGATTCTATTTGGAGGATTATTTTGCTGCAGCCACTGGTTCTGCAGAGTTGGAGAAAGTTTGTATTAAAGAATACAAAAACTATAAAATCCACATTATATTACATGACAACACAGGACCCAGTGCAGTCTGTATATTCTGATTATTAATCAGTCTTGCTGCATCAACTTCTCAGATTTTACTTGCCTGCCAAATACCAGAAATAACAACAGGTAGACTAAGAAAAATATGTCAATTTTAACAAATAGGATGCAATTGCTTCAGGCACAGTGCTGTCAAGAGAATTCCCAGGTTGCATCCACAACAACCCTGGAATTCTGGAGAAAAAACTCTTTATTGTGGAGAAAAAACATGGCGATTGTGATTGATATTGCACTTTGTAAATTATTATTTCACAACTTTGCACAACAATATTTCTGTCTTATCTTCAGACGTAATATTAACATCAAACCTCTACACATGTTACTCATCTACCTGTTTCTCCCAGTGACAACCCACCCTAATTCATTTTATTATATGTACAATTTATCTCTATCTATCTGTAACTTCCTAATTTATTGTCCATGAATACTCACTGATTTAACAGTATATATGCAGTGCCTTTCCAGCTTTCATTTGTATTTTGTCTGACAAAGGGGCCTTCGGTGCTCCGAAAGCTTGCAATGTATTTTTATTGTTAACCAATATCACTTCTACAATACTTTTGTATTTGTTTGTTTTATTTATTTTTCATAGTGACCTCAAACAGATGCTTTTTTTTTTTTATTTCTGGCTTTGAGGCAAGTTTTGTTAGGATTAAAGCCAGGTGTACTGCCAAACACAACCTCCTGTATGCTGTCAGTCAACATAGGGACTACCAAATAGCCAACCACAGCGTTTTGCCTACCCCAGAAACGTTCATGCTTGTGTTGCTCCCCAACTCATTTTACAGTTGAATGTGGCTCATGGGTAAAAAAGGTTGGACTGCTGACTATCCTCCTGGGTGTTTGGTTGTAGCAAGTAATATGTCTATGTGGAACCCGCCACCATCTAATCACAGAATGTTGTCCCTAAAACACCTCTATTAAACATCTTAAGGGTTAGATATTGAGACATGAGGCTCATTTATCAACACTGGGCAAATTTGCCCATGGGCAGTTACCTATAGCAACCAATCAGTGATTAGCTTTTTAAAGCCAGCTGCAAGTAGAACAATGAATGACTAATGTGTATATACAACATACACCAGGCACTAGAACAAGAGTGTCTCCAAGATAGTCAATGCTACAGCATGGGTTAGACCAGAAGTACCCATACTTTACTAATGTGGGATCTACTTTTAGTTATGTTGTCACATTATGTCACACTACAACCATAAAAGCATTGTTAGCATTCTGTTCCATGGAAAATATTACTTAAATACTGATTTATAGAAATTGTATATTGCTGTATTTAAAAACATCTATTTATTAACCATAACATAATTAATATCTGAATGAAAAGCATGAAACAGGAGGGTAATTTAGTCAAGCTGTTTGTAGACAGTGTCTTGAGATCAACTGATCACCAGCTATGGGTGGTGGCAGACTGGGAGAATAGTTGCTCAGCAAAAAAAACCTTCTCTACTTCGGGCGACTAATCTCCCTGAAATGACTTCCTGACAGCAAGAATAGAAATAACCTGCAGGAAGGAGTTTTGGAGATTAGTTGCCCAAAGTAGAGATTTGTCACTGGGCGACTAATTTCCCCATTTGCCACCACCCTAAAGCTCTACTTGTAAATCCCAATCTACCTTTTGGGCACCCCTGGGCTAGACAGAGTATTGTCAATTTCTTTTTGTTTTGTGATGAATAAGAATATTCCGCCTACAACAAAATATATGTTAGTCAGAAGTACTGTAATTGAAGTAGATTAAAAAGTAATGGAAGAAATTTGAAAATGAAAAGGATGAAATGCTGATGCAGAGATTATGATGCTTGCGTACCTGCTAGAGGCAGGGCCAGATTCCATGATGTGTCGCCCCCGAAGCAGCGTGATACTAGCAACCAAAAGCTACTGCACGCAAACCCTCTTCCATCAGCATGCTGACAAGCACCGGAGCACTGGGGAGCTTTGAGTCCCCAGTGCTCCTTAGGATGTGGCTGGGTGGCATGCCGCCCCTAAAGTGTTGCTGCCCTAGGCCCGGGCCTATGTGGCCTGGGGTCTTCCCCCATCGTTGCAGGAGTGTGTTGAGTAGTGGGCGGATGTGCAACTATTTTTTTTCCATAGGAAGATTTTATTGATTTTCAAATATACAACATAGCGAACCAAAACATAGGGAATAGAAAGACAATTTAACATATTGCTGATGCATATACAAGTACTGTGATGTGTACTAAGAGCAAACTGATTTACCTTATTACATTGGACTGAGCAGAATTACAGTCTGTTCACAATAAAGACTGCAAACATTATATCATATTCTTATTCTATGTGCTTCCCAGACCTGCCTCCCACCAGACACTAAATAGCTTATCAAAGCGGTTGGGAGTCTCCCTAGCTATTTAGAGTTATTTTGATGTGGTACTGTTTGGTTAAACAGGGATATCCACTGTTGCAATGTTGGGGGATTATTTCCCTTCCATGATTTGGCAATGAGCTTCCTGACGTAAAATAGCAGAGTTCTGTATCACTGTCTGGCATAACTGGTGCTGACTAATTCATCCACTATCCCAAAAATGCACACCTGAGGAGTCAGTATGTTAGGGAATTGTAGTTTTGCAGCCAACAGTGCATTAACACCTTTCCGAAAGGCTGGTGGACATTGCCAGGCTATATGCATAAAATCTGTGACATGTAGCTTCTGGGTTTTGCCTCATAGATTTTTGCTTAAAAGGTGTCATATAGAACTGATGAAGCCAATTAAACCAATTTGTATTTTATGGAATCGGCGGCGTCCTCCTCACTTAACTCTGCTTCCATGTATTGTAAGCTGATTGAAAGGGAAAGGGAGTCATTTGCATGAGCATATTATACAAAGTAGACATTGGTTTAGGAAATTGAAACACCCATGTAATCTCTAGCGAGCCAAACTGTGCCAGGAAGGCATGTTTCAGTTGAAAATATCTAAATTGGGACAACTTGGGGTCTTTAGTTGGAGGTGTGACTATTTGATCCTGATGGCAATTCAGAAAGCACGTCATTACATTCCTTGACTTCCTGAGGTATCTCATTCTGTGTTTCTGTGAGAGGAAGCCTAACCGCAGAAAGAGGTTTGTTTGCCATGTTTAATTAGATACACATGGTAAATTGCCTCAGGCTCTCTTATACATTGCTAGTCAACCTTCTAGCTTACCTCATTTTACAGATGAAGCCACTTTGGATTGTGTGTTTGACACACAATTTAACTCAGACTTCACACTTGTTTCATTTAACACAGAAAATTGTGCCACAGCATCCCATCTAATTAAAGAGTTCATCATTGTGAACAATGGTGCTTTGGTATGCTAATGAAAAGGTTAAATGCATTAAATGAGTTAAGATAACTTTAGATATCATAGTTTCTTCAATTAGCCCTGAGTCATGACGCATTTAACACACAAATCCAAGTGGCTGCATCTGTACCTCGGCCAATTATTAAAGAATTTGCTTTCTATTATGGATAATAACACCAGTTCTCTGGATAAAAAGCGCAGGCGTTAGATGATTAATATACACCATTCTGGGCTCCCTGTGTTTATTGGAAGTGTATTTTGAAGACAGGCATTTCAGTAGTCCTTCAGATGTCCTTCCTGATCATTCCTTGTCCCTCCACTCCTGTCATGCTGGGTTTACCATGGTTACGACTACATAACCCATCCATCGATTGGTCCTCCGGTCAAATCTCCCATTGGAGTCTGCACTGCCAAGGACATTGTTTAATTTCTCAGCCCATCCTACGAGTTACAGCTTCTTCAACGAACCTATCTTCCTTGCCCTCTGTCTACAGGGACTACTCCTATGTTTTCTGCAAGAAGGCAGCAGAATTCCTTCCCCCACATCGGCTGTATGACTTCCCCATTGACCTCCTTCCTGGAACCATGCCACCCTGTGGGCGGACTTACCCTTTGTCTCCTGCAGAGACTACTGCCATGAAGGAGTATATCTCCGAGAATCTCCAGTGAGGTTTCATTCGTCCTTCCACATCCCCAGCCGGAGCTGGTTTCTTCTTCGTGGAAAAGAAGGACGGTGGTCTCCGTCCCTGTATAGACTATCGGGGTCTCAATAAAATAACTGTCAAGAACAGATACCCCTTACCCCTTATTTCTGAACTTTTTGACCAGCTTAAAGGGGCCAAGGTTTTCTCTAAGTTGGATCTCTGCGGGGGTTACAACCTCATCAGGATCCAAGAGGGCGATGAGTGGAAGACGGCTTTCAATACTCGTGATGGGCATTACGAGTACCTCGTGATGCCCTTCGGCCTCTGCAATGCCCCCGCCGCCTTTCAGGAGTTTGTTAATGATGTCTTTCAGGACCTCCTGGGGAAGTCAGTTGTTGTGTATCTGGATGACATCCTCATCTTCTCTCAAGATTTGGAAAGCCATCACTCCAAAGTCAAAGAGGCTCTTTTTCGTCTTAGGGAGAATTCCCTTTTCACCAAACTGGAGAAGTGTATCTTCGAAGCTCCCAAGATCTCCTTCCTTGGCTACATTATCTCGTCTGAGGGCTTCGAGATGGATCCTGCCAAAGTATCAGCTATCCAGAAATGGCCACTCCCCCAGAGTACCAAGGCGATCCAGAGGTTCATAGGCTTTGCGAACTATTACCGCCAATTCATTAAAGGCTTTTCTTCCCGCATTGCTCCTATCCTCTCCCTCATCCGCAAAGGAGGGAAGCCCAATTGTTGGCATCCTGTGGCCCTTGAAGCCTTCCAGTCCCTTAAGGATGCCTTCATTTCTGCCTCTGTTCTTCGGCACCCTGAGCCTCACCTACCCTTCTTCACTGAAGTCGACGCCTCTGATGTCGGGGCTGGAGCCATCCTTTCCCAGAGACATTCTGCAGATGGTAATCTCCATCCGTGTGCATTCTTCTCCAAGAAGTTTTCCTCTGCCGAACATAATTACGACATTGGGAATTGTGAGCTCCTGGCTATCAAACTCGCCCTCGAGGAATGGCGTCATCTCTTAGAGGGTGCACCTCTTCTGGTCACGATTTACACTGACCATAAAAACTTAGAGTTTATACAATCCCTCAAGAGACTAAACCCCCGTCAGGCAAGATGGGCTCTCTTCTTCTCTCATTTCAATTTTGTCCTGACGTATCGTCCTGGGACCAAGAACCAGAAGGCAGACGCCCTGTCTCGAAGTTTCTCCCCAGAGGACCGCCTTCCTATAGAGCAAGATCCTATCATCTCTCCATCTAGGATCATCGCTGCTGTACTACCCCAATTCGCTGAGCAAATCATGTCTTGCCAGTCTGCCGCTCCTCCAGATACCCCCATTGGAATGGCATTTATACCCCCTGAGTTACACCTTCCCATCCTCCAGCAGACTCATAGCTCCAAACAAGCCGGACACCCTGGTTCGGAAAAAACTCTTGAGCTCCTTCAGCGCCTAGTTTGGTGGCCGACCATCCGCAAGTATGTCAGAGACTTTGTCGCAGCCACTCTTGACCCTGCGGTCTTCTGCAACCACTACCAGTACCCTCTCGCCCATGGACTCATTCAGGTATGGACTTCATTGTGGAGTTGCCGCCCTCTTGTGGGAACACTGTCATTTGGGTGGTAATAGACCGCTTCAGTAAGATGGCACACTTCATTCCCTTGAAGAAACTCCCCTCTGCTGTGGAACTTTCTCATCTCTTCATACAGCATATCTTCGGTCTGCACGGCTTCCCTGTGGAAATTGTCTCCGATAGAGGTTCCCAGTTTGTCTCCAGATTTTGGCGCTCCTTGTCTCTGGGAGTTTCTCTTCAGTTCTCCTCTGCCTATCACCCTCAGACTAATGGGGCAGCGGAGCGGGTGAACCAAGCTCTCGAACAGTTCCTGAGAAACCATGTTTCCCTTTGTCAATACGATTGGTCTGATCTCCTCCCGTGGGCGGAATTCGCTCATGACAATGCCAGTCACTCTTCCACGGGGAGATCTCCATTCCTGTCTGTATACGGTCAGCATCCTTTGGCCTTCCCTCAAGACTTTCTTCTCTCCGACTTTCCCGCTGCTGAAGACCATGCAGCTCACATGTCTGTTATCTGGGCTGCCACCAAGTCTAATTTGGAGAAGAGCTCCTTGGTGCACAAGACCTTTGCTGATCATAGAAGAAAGCCTTCCCCTCCATACAAGGTTGGTGATAAAGTCTGGCTTTTTTCTAGAAATATCCGCCTGAAGGTTCCGTCTCCTAAGCTGGGTCCCAAATTCGTGGGTCCCTTCTCCATCTCTGAGGTGATCCATCCTGTGGCTGTCCATCTGCAACTGCCCCCTGAGATGCGGATTCCCAGCGTGTTCCATGTTTCCCTGTTAAAGCCTGTAGTGTCCAATCACTTCTCCTCTGGTCAGTCCCCTCCTTCTGCCATCCTCGTGGACGGCCAGCAAGAGTACGAAGTCGAGAGGATTCTGGATTCTAGACTCTCCAGGGGATCTCTACAATATCTCATCCAGTGGAAGGGCTTTGGCCCTGAGGAATGCTTCTGGGAGAAGGACTCTGATGTGCATGCTCCTCGCCTTGTGAAGGCTTTTCATAGTCTATTTCCCCAGAAGCCTCGGCCTGGTGGGCCAGTGGCCCCTGTAGGGGGGGTACTGTCATGGGCGCCCGGCGCCCCTTACCTGTGCGGCGGCTGCGCAGCGCTGGATCCAAGATGGCGGCGCCCAGGACCACACGTGGGCGCAAGGAAGCCGGCGCCGTAGCACTGGCACGATGACGTCAAGCGCTGTGGCGCCAAATTTGAACTTAAAAGGACGCATGAGACCCAGGTTCGATGCCCGAGTATAGCTCAATATTACATTGAGTTCCTGGGTCTCCTTGCTTGCCTGTATTTCCTAATACTGATCTTCTGCCTGTTCCTGACCTTGAATCTGCACTGCCCGCCTCCAGAACCTGTTTGCCTGGACTTTGGCCTCTCTATTGGATTCCCCTTGAATTGTACTTTGCCTGGACTCACTGGAAAAGGACTTCCTCCTTGATCCTGACTTCACCCCCCTATGGGTGCCTCAGGCCCCCGCTGACAATAATGTAGTGTTGCCATGCACTGGTAAAACTGGGGTGTTTGCTTTAGAAAGATTATTAGGGTTTGCATAAACAAGGTGCTGTGTGGCCATGGGGGCAGCCATTTAAGCACAAGACAAATAGTAGATAACATATAAGCTATGTAGAATCACATTGTATCCTACAGGGCTTATCTGTTATTAGCTGTATATCCTGTGCCTATTCTCTTTTTTCAACTTTGAATGGCTGCCCCCATGGCTACACAGCAGCTTGTTTAAATAAACTATAGTTGTCTTTCTAAAGCAAATACATGAGTTTTACCTTTAGTTTAACATAGTCCTTGGCATCCTGCTCCCTTAGGTCATAGTAGACCTTTGTAGGTTTAGCAGTTAGATATGGTGCAACAATCCCTTCTCATTGTTCTGTTGTTTTCTCTCTCTAAAATTCTTTCAAACAACATTATTTAATATTATCTGCAGATTTCATCTTCTTAGGGAAATTCTGTACTGCAGCTAGGCAGTTATTGGTGCCTGTACTAGGGCAATACCAGCTTGTACTTTTTCAGACATGGACTGGAATTTGTATTGGAAATGTAGATCTGGGAGATCGGCATTTCTGCGCATGATCAGTTGGAGCAGCTTGCCGGTTTGCACAACTGCGCATTCTCAAAATTACACGGAAATTGCCAATCTCTCAGTCAGTTTACAGAGATTGCAAAAGATGGCTGCGTGCAACTCCACTGGAAGAATCTGTGGCAAGGGGTAAGTATGGAGTATGGGTCATCTCCCCGGGGTGGGTATTTAGCCTAGGGGCAGTCTACCTGGGGGGTTGAATTCTCCTTTAAGCTGGCCATAGATGTGCAGATTTTACCCTTGTGTCCAACGAACTATCATACAATGCAATTGTCCAACCTGTCACTAACCATTTAGATTAAATAAAGAGGGTAAAAGAAGAAATAAGACTCTGGCCGAGACTGCAATCATAAGAAAGATATGTCTGACAAATAGCAGTGACAGTCACCCATTGATCTCATCAGATCTGCAATACATGCAGGGGTATTATTGTTAGCTGACAAATCTTCTAACCTGTCCGATCAACTCAACGACTGATCACCGTGATAAAAAAAAAAAATCCCCATGGTACTCAAGCTCCTACACAAGCTCCTATTAGGTACTACTCTGTATCCACCAACACTGGACTTTATAACAGGGGTATTGGAAGATACCACTTAATAAACAGTATACATGAAGACTGATTTGTTTGGATGTATTATACAGAATGCTTGGGCCCAGGGGTTTCCCAGATCTTTCAGTAATTGGAATTTCCATACCATAAATTTAAATATAAAACCCAATGAGATTGTTTTGGCACCAGTATTCATTTATACAACTTGGATACCATCGAATACAATGTGCTGTTCTATTACTACAGAGAAAAAGGAAATAATGTTTATAAATTATAATTATTTGTTAAAAATAGAGTCTATGGGAGATGGCCTTCTTGTAATTTGGAGTTTTCTGGATAATGAGTTTCCACTCTAGACATACCTTAGATAAAATGGGAGCTACTTGTGATTTATATAAGTCCCTAGAGCCTTAAAAAGCCAGCAAGTTGTTTATAGCTTAGTGCTGGAAAGGAACACAGCAGGATATATAGCAGGAACTTAAAACAATACAAATGGAAAAAAGAGTTGTTGAAAGGATAGGTGGTCTAACAAATAAATGTGAATAGATTGGGATTTGGGAGCCAGTTACTTTACCATGCATTACAGGGTTGTTGACTTTAGTTACAACTGAATGGATTCAGCTTGTAGTTTTTAGCAACTAACTATTTCACAAATCACTGTTTATACTAAATCAGCTTGCCTGGCCAGCTACAATAAGGCTATGGGCACACAGCTGTGGCCTCTGGCTGTTGTCAGGCTGCATATTTTTGCAAGCTGTGAGAAGCAGATCTGCTCAATGCCACTACTCCATTGATTTGAATCTGATCTGAGGTGAGTCCAAATACTGACCTCTACTTCAGCTCCGCTATGTGTGTGATGGCACAGAGGTTGATTGGATTTGAATCAATGGAGCACGGATCAGATCTGCTTCTCTCAGCCTGCAAAACTATGCAGCCTGACAACAGCCAGAGCCAACAGCCTGTGTGCCCATAGCCCATGGAGAGAACTAGGCAGAAGAGGCAACTGCCTAGGTGCAATGATAGGGGGCCCTGGGCAGCTACCATAAATCATCTTCTGTCTAACACTACTCTGTGTTTGCACCATGTTGTGTTTGGTAGCCGAGGATGAGGAGAGTATAGCAGTGCTTTATTAGCAGGTTCATGCAGCCATTACATAACAGCAGTAACTCTTACTTTCACTTTCAAGCTGTACAGAAAGTCCTGTGTATGCACAGTGACTCCCGCAGGCCATTTGTCTAAACCAGGCCTGATAATGAATCCTTATTGGGCTTATTTAATGTTTAAATACATTTTTTGTAGATTTAAGGTATGACGTTTCAAATATGGAAAGATCCATGATCCAGAAAACTCCAAGTCCTGAGCATTCTGGATACATGTTTACAGTCATATGAATTAACATGACTAATGGAAGTATTTCAGCAATGACATAAAGTTTCTTGGATTAACAGAAAATATGCAATATGCATCATAACAAAAGTAGACAGGTGCATAAATTTGGGCACCCCAAAAGAGATATTACATCAATACTTGGTTGAGCCTCCTTTTGCAAATGTAACAGCCTCTAGATACCTCCTATAGGGGCAAGTTCACTTAGAAGTGAAGCAGTGCTAGCGCAGCGTTCACCGCACTTCGCCTGGCGAATTTTCGCAAGAGCTCGTCTAATTCACTAAAAAGCAAAGTTACGTTCATGTAAGCGAACGGTAGCGACATTGCACTAGCGAAAATTCGCCAGGCAAAGTGCAGTTGCGCTAGCGAAGGCTAATTTGCATACGGCGGGAACTTGTAGGTTTGAATGGAGTAATATGTTACACTTCAAACATTACACTACACATAAACACCACACAGTGTAAAATATTGCAACTTGAATGAGGAAGTAACCCACATGAAACTTCATGCACAAGGGGGAAAGTCACAAAAAAGAGTAAGGTTGGGGTATTTTTCTTGGAGTACATTATAGACTGATAGCAGGGGGATCTTTTATCACATTGCAAAGAACTAGAAGCCACACCCTTAGACTAGAGGAACTGAACTTTTATCTGAAGCAGCAAAAATGGTTCTTCATGGTTGTAAGGGCAGTGATGTTATGATGGGAGATCCTATTAATTTCTTGAACAAGTATAATATTCAAGGGTAAAGTAATGTTACCATCTAAAGTTACTTAGTATAAGTATGTGCATTTATAGTTTTATTTATGTGAGTGTATTGAAAGGTCTACATACATATGTTTAGATTTGGGTTGACAAAACCAAATTCACCCAAAAAGTAACTATGCAACTATGTAATTTGAGAAAAAAATGGGAGAATTTTGCGATGGTGCAAAGAAAAAAACATCAGGTTCTAGCAGTAGTGTTAATTTTACTTGAGGTGGGTAGGGGTCAAAGATTACACCCAGACAGCATGCCACATGAAGAGGGTTAATGTCATACCATTCAGAGTAATAGTAAAAGGAGGAGAAGGGACAAGTGTGAGCAGGAAGTCTCTGAGCTCTGTTTTAGCTCTGTTCAGTCAATGATGGCACTGGTCCATCCAGAAGGAGCTAAGATGGAATATTAATAATACAACAGCAATTTCCTGTAAATAAACAGAAGAGAGAATGAGTTAGTTCATAGCTTCTTGCTAAACACCTGTTCATTGCACTTTGGATTGCTTTATTTTGGAATGGTTCACCCTGCACTCCTCCCCAGTGTGCTGCTTTCCTCAAATTATGTCTTAACAAATAAGAAAACAGAGGTGGGCCATTCCTGGACTCCAAACTGGAAAATGAAAGCTGACTGCAGCTAGTGTTTATACATGTTCATAATTTGACGTGTTTAGAAGCATTTATAAAAAAAATGTAACTCCTTTTTATGATTTTATTTCAAACCTTATTGGGTGGATATTGTATGCCTTGTAGGAGAAGGATATCACTATTTACTCTGTGGTGCCAAAATAACATTAGGCCAGGAGAAGACTTTGATTCAAGGTAAGTGGTGCTAAAATTTAACCTTCCAGGGCTGGTGCAGCAGCACAGGGTTGAGCATTAAACCTTAGGTATTCTATTGACTATGCATACCATTTTGGCACCAGAGTGAATAGGCTTTTACTTGCCCTTAAATACATCAAGGGAGACTTTCCCGAAAAGCATCAGGCCATGTAACATCTGTCTGGAGTGCTGTCTAATCTATGAGTTGAGTGGATATATATATAATATACTGTGCACTTGGTGCACTTCTGTTGCCTTAACCAGATCCAAAAGAAACAAAGGAATTATATCAATCGATACATTTACATGTTCATAGGACAGAAAATGTAAGGGCTTAAAATTAGTCTTAAAGCGATACTGACACATTCCTATAAAAATCCTAGGAATGTGTCCATATCTAGGAGGTGCTGCACTATGAATATTTTCCTCTAAAAGCCCCCAAAAGCAACCCCCAGCTTCACAAACCTTCATGAAGCTGACACTCTGACACTACTGATGGATTTTCTGTGGTTGTCCCCCATGCTTTGCTGGGGGCGGAGTGATCCTTTCATAGGCTAAAGTCCTGTTTGTAATCAGCCTATGGAAGGATTACGCTGCTCTCAGCCCAGCGTGACTGAAACACCCACAGACGAACCAGTAGCAGTGTCAGAGGGTTCACTTCATAAAGGTTTGGGGGGCGTTTAGAGGAAATATTCAAAGTGCAGCACCTCCATCATATCGACATGTTCCTATAATTTTATAGAATAAGTACTTAAAGATGAAAAAGAGGACTAGCTGGTACTTTTCTGCCATCGAATGTTATACTTCTCCATTTAAAAATATTCCAAGCTGCTGACAAAATCATTTTTGATACTGTATGAATGCTTTTAATTCCTTCTACAAACATATGTTGGGGTTCCAGACAGAGCGCTGTAAGGAATTTTTATGTTCTCCCCAGGCTTGTCCCAAGGCACTGTGTGTTTCTTCTCTTTACAAACACAGGAAGCTTAAATGGCTGCTGATAAAATGACCATTGTGTAGGAGTAATAAGATTAGACTGTAAATTCCTCTTTAGGCGGGAATAGACACACATGAATGTGCTATGGAATATGCCAGCGGCAATTAATAAAGTATAATAAATAAAATGTTGAATGTTACAAAACACAAACTCCTTAGATATTTGAACTGCAAATGATATGATAATATTAAAATTCAATTTGTAGCAAAAGCTACTGACCAGAAAACACTGCTACTGACCAAGTTAAATGTAAAAGTCTGTATCACCAGCCAGATTGCTTTTACCCCAAATAAAACATGTATTCTAATGACATTATGTTGAGTGCTGTACTTCTTGGAACTAATGACATTATGCTGGTATACTTAGGGGTTTATTTGTTAATTTCTAAATGCCAAAACCTGAAAATTTTTAAGGTTTTTTTTTACTATAAAATCAAATTTTTTGTAAAAAATAAATAGGGCAAAAATCACAAATTGTGAACACTCTGCGCCACAACTTTGGTGGCGGAGAAAATATTTGCAAAACTGTTTCACAAATTGCGAATTTAAGTTACTGTTAACGCTATTTTCCCGCAAAACAATCTCGCAAAGTGCTTGTACTCACGCAAAGACCCGTCTTGTTTGCGAGTTGTTTGCGAAAATTCATTTGCAATGTGAATTCACAAAAGACGGGCACAGTAGTGCAATATTGTAGCGTTCAGGAAAAAACATGGGCAAAAATATCATTTGCGAACAATTATGTGATGCGCAAACTTTATAAATGACCCCCAGTATCTGAAAATCCTCCATCTCAGACCTGGCAAGGTTGTAGTCAATGGGAGAGGTCCCTATCCTATTGGAAGTTTATGTGGTCTGAACTGGAATTAGCCTGAAAATTCGACTATTTCTGACTTTTTGGGCAAAAATTCAAAGCATGTGGGAGTTTTGGGAAAAGGTCCAAAAAATATATTTTTGCTTGATTTTATTTTTTAGTGTTTCTCTGTGATCCGATTAAATTGTGCTTTTTTTTTTAATAATAAGTAAGGTCCAATTGTTTATTCTAGTTTGATCGAACTTTTTAATTAAAATAATCAGAAAAATTCAGACTTTGATAAATATGGCCTCTCATGTCAAATACAATTTTTTTTCTCTCTCTAGAAACATCTGTAGAAAATGAAAATGGTCAAGTTCTGCTTCTTATACTAATATTTCTCATGCAATGGCTATTTGTTTATTGGGCTCTTCTGCATGTTTATGATATTACCACAAAGTGTTGAGTAATGTAGTTCATACAGGTATGGGACCCACTATCCAAAAACCTTTTTTCCACAAAGCTCGAAATTACAAGAATGCATCTCGCATGGACTCTTTTGATTTTATCCAAATAATTCAAATATTTAAAAATGATTTAATTTTCTCTTTTATAATAGAATAGTAACTTGATCCAAACTAAGATATAATGAATCCTTATTGGGCTTATTTAATGTTTAAATACATTTTTTGTAGATTTAAGGTATGACGTTTCAAACATGGAAAGATCCATGATCCAGAAAACTCCAAGTCCTGAGCATTCTGGATACATGTTTACAGTCATATGAATTAACATGACTAATGGAAGTATTTCAGCAATGACATAAAGTTTATTGGATTAACAGAAAATATGCAATATGCATCATAACAAAAGTAGACAGGTGCATAAATTTGGGCACCCCAAAAGAGATATTACATCAATACTTGGTTGAGCCTCCTTTTGCAAATGTAACAGCCTCTAGATACCTCCTATAGGGGCAAATTCACTTAGAAGTGAAGCAGTGCTAGCGCAGCGTTCGCCGCACTTCGCCTGGCGAATTTTCACAAGCGCTCGTCTAATTCACTAAAGAGCAAAGTTACGTTCATGTAAGCGAACGGTAGCGACATTGCACTAGCGAAAATTCGCCAGGCAAAGTGCAGTTGCGCTAGCGAAGGCTAATTTGTCTACGGCGGGAACTTGTAGGTTTGAATGGAGTAATATGTTACACTTCAAACATTACACTACACAAGCCCAGGGAACCCTAATAAAGCCTAATCTAGTTGTTTTATTGCCCTACACATGTTCCCCTAGTCTAGTATATTTGCCCTATGTTAAGAAATTAAGGGGGGAGCAGGGTACCCAAAAAAAATTTTTGTTAATTTTTTTTCTATCAGCCTACGCTAAGGAAAAAATGCCAGCGTTTTTTTGGGAGAGAAAAAATTTCAACTATTTCGGGACTTAGAAAAACTTTTTTTACAAAATCTCCTCTACTCTATTGCACTTTGCCTGCTCTAACCTGGCGAAGTGAACTCTGGCGAAGGGGCTAACGTTCAGAAAAATGACTAGCTTTGTGAATTTGCTAATTTTCGCCCCCTTCACCAGAGTTCAACTTCGCCAGCATTAGGGTGCGAATTTGCACTAGACTATCTACATCGCTGGCGAATTTATGCCAGTGATGGACTTAGTGAATTTGCGAAGTTATGATTTGCACTAACACTGGCGAATTTACGCCAGCGTTAGTCACTTCGGACTTTAGTGAATTTGCCTCTAGTCTTTGATGAGTGTCTGGATGTCTGTATTTTTGCACTGAATTGTAGAACAATGTACAGATACACCAACTGCAGCAATATGTACTTGCAGGTCCTGCAGGTGATCTTTGGGTTGTCTGTAACCATTTTCAAAATCCTCCTCATATGCCACTCCTGTATTTCTCTTGGCCTGCCATACCTGGGTTTTACAGCAACTGTGCCTGTGGCCTTCCATTTTCTGCTTACATTCCTTACAGTTTAAACATCTTTTTGTAACCTTCCTCTAAACCAGTGATCCCCAACCAGTAGCTCGCGAGCAACATGTTACTCTCCAACCCCTTGGATCTTGCTCCCAGTGGCCTCAAAGCAGGTGCTTATTTTTTAATTAATGGCTTAGAGGCAAGTTTTGGTTGCATAAAAAACAGATGTCCTGCCAAACATTCTTTCCTGTAGGCTGTCAGTACATATGGGGGCTACCAATAAGCCAATCAGCTCTTATTTGACATCCCCATGCACTTTTTCATGCTTGTGTTGCTCTCCAACTCTTTTTTAAATTTAAATGTGGCTCACGAGCAAAAAAGGTTTGGGACCCCTGCTCTAAACCATGATTCTGAACCATCTTTGTTTTAAGATCTTTTGAGAGTTGCTTTGAGGATCTCATGCTGTCACTCTTCAGAGGAGAGTCAAACTGAAGCACAACATGCAATTGGCCACCTTAAATACTTACTCTCATGTTTGGACACACCTACCTATGAAGTTCAAGGTTTAACAAGCTAATCCAACCAATTTGGTGTTGCCAGTATTGAGCAGTTACATGCATTCAAATTAGCAAAATTACAAGGATACCCAAATTTTTGCACAGCCAGTTTTTCAATTTAATTTCAATTGAATACTGCTTCATTAAAAATCTTTGTTCAGAAAACATCCCAGTACTCAGATGTTCCTGGGAAATTAAAGGCATACCACTAAACCCCCCAACATTTTGGAAATAGAAAGAGGTACAAAAAAGTATTTTTGGCCATGCCCGTTTTTGTGGCCACACCCCCTAATTACTATCAACTAGCCAGGAACTACCGGATTAACTGCAAAAACAAAGATGTTTCGGGCGAAGCCCTTTTTCAAGTGTTATCCACAGAGTATCCCACCTTTCAATTAAAGGGGTGGTTCAACTTCAAGTTAACTTTAAGTATATTGTAGAAGGGCCAATTCTAAGAAACTTTTCAATTGGTCTTCATTATTTAGTTTTCATAGTTTTTTAATGATTTGCAGCTTTCAAATGGGGGTCACTGACACCATATAAAAACAAATGCTCTGTAAGGCTACAAATGTATTTTTATTGATACTTTCTTTTACTTATCGTTCTTTTCAGTCCAACTCCTATTCATATTCCAGTCTCTTATTCAAATCAATGCACGGTTGCTAGTGGAACTTGTACCCTAGAAACCAAATTGCAGACACTGCAAACTAGAGAGTTGCTGAATAAAAAGTTAAAAAACTATACAACCACAAACAATAAAAAATGAAAACCGATTGCAAATTCTCTCAGAACTATAACTCTCTACATTATACTAAAAGTTAACTCAAAGGTGAACAACCCCTTTAAATAGACATAGTCACACCCATGATGTGCAATGATTGGAAAGAGCCACTGCTATAGGGAGTATACTTAATTAACCTAGATCAGTAATATAAAATCAATTTATATAAATTTATAACTGCCCATAAACAAAGTTAACGTAAATGTTACCACATAGTAGAAAAGGGCAGCAAATTTGTTTTTGCTTTTTATCTGTAAAGAAGGGGAACACTATCAGTCATACGCTCAAAAAAGTTCACAAAAAAGGTAAAAAAAACAAACTCCAGTATTAATTTAACCTCATTGAGACCAAGCTGCTCAGATTCATTATCCACATTTTCCTCCCTTTGCAAAAGCAACTTCTTAAAGTCCCCTCCTCACTGGGGTTTACATACTACTTCAAGTACTAACCATTTCAGTTGGGGACTGTTTATGTTTGTTACTCCAAAAATGCCTTGATACGGAAGTATCAGTCGGAGAATTGTCTTTATAATTTCTAATATTCGATTTATGTTGTTTAACTTGATCTTTTACCGGACGTATTGTTTTTCCAAGGCCATTTTAATACATATATTACCGCTGCTGTATCGCAGGTAGCATAGCATTTGAGGGCAATTTTATTCCCTTTAGTGGGGGTGACAGAAGGAATCTCCCTTTATTACAGAAGAACAACATACACACCCTAAACAGGAAAATGTACCTGTTTTTGCAGACCCATAGAATACATTACATTACATTGTCTGGTTTTCTTTTTGTGTTCTTTTTGGATTACTGTAGTAAAAAAGTGTGGGTTCTGTGCATATCTTAGACAATGTTCTATCTCCTTGTAGGATGGGCCAAAACCTTTTTAACGCTTTTTCCACTTTGTTGCTATTCTGGTGGTATTGACTCACAAAAGGCACCCATGAGTTACTAGATGTTTTACCACCAGCGAGCAAGGGAGTTCTTGGAATCTCACCTACTTCCTGTACTATCTTATGGAGTGAAGTCTTATTATAACCCTATCAATCAAGGTTTTTGATGCTTGCCAAAATGTGTTGTCATCAGATGCAATTCTACGTGCTTGTAAAAACTGCCCTTTTGGGATGACAGCAATGCATCTACAATTGTGAAAGCTAGAGTGGTTTAGAAGGCTACCCCCTAATTACCATGTTCATTTTACAAAATTTGGCAGGTTATGAAAGATTGAATATATGTCTGTGGTTTTTTTCAGTTATCTACGCATATGGGCATGCACACTCACAATAAACCAACACTAGTCCACGGGTGTATGCAATATAAATTTTTTACTTAATCTTTCACAGAATACAATCAAGATCACAAATATAGTATACACATGGTACAATTAACACCAATGTAAAGTAAAAATATACATACCCCAAAGGAGACAAATGCAAACTATGCCAAAAATTTACACCTACAAGCAGCAAATACGCTGGCCGCTGATGAGAAACCCCAACGTTTCGGCTACAAGCCTTTATCAAGGGGATTCTCCTTGATAAAGGCTTGTAGCCGAAACGTTGGGGTTTCTCATCAGTGGCCAGCGTATTTGCTGCTTGTAGGTGTAAAAATAAAATTTTTATTGCATACACCCGTGGACTAGTGTTGGTTTATTGTGAGTGTGCATGCCCATATGCGTAGATTGTTTGGTAGGAGGAGTGTAGTAGGTACATTCCTGGGTTTGGCACCTCTATAAAAATTTACAAGTCTAAGTGACTTTTGGTTATGAATTGGTAGTAGATGAAGGAGTGCCCTCCATTTATGTATTTTTTCTGTATGTTTTTTTCAGTTATTACAGTTTTAGTAATGAAGGTGAATTGCCCCTTCAGCTGTGAGTCTAATTTTTTCCAAGGGACCTGTTATCTTATATTGTTACAATTACTTATTTGCTTATCTACAAAAGTATCTTATCTTCTGCTGTGGCTGTTCTGGGCTCTCAGCCAAAAGCCAATTACGTTAGAAACTTTATTTCTTTTTCTGGCTGTTCAGTGCAGAGAAAAATGGGATCCAGTAGAAATGAGGGACTGCAGGTTGAGTTGTCAAAAGAGGGACTGTCCCTCTAAAAATGGGACAATTGGGAGGTATGCATCACTGTTATCTTTTTTATTGAAAGTGGAGGAAATAATTATGCAGGCTGAGAGGGATTCCCAAACCACCCTCTGTGCTCCACTGTGCTCACTTGCACCTGTCCGCACATGTGCCTTAGCAGAGGGGAGGAAGGGGAGAGCAGAAGACAGACTAGGAGTAAGCAGAAAACACTTCAAAGGGGAATTCAACCCCCCCAGCGCTAACCATTCCCCCAGGCTCTCATAGGCCCCCCTCCATTTTCACCCCCAGTCTACCTCTCCCCGCGGGCTATTGTCTCTATGTAGCTACAGTACTACTTACGCCACTGTGTAGGTCCCCTCCAGCGAAGTTCACAGGGTCCATCTTCTCTTCCAACCACTTCTTCCTGGGCCCTCTTCTCTTCCAATGGCTTCTTCCTGGATCCGGCTCTGTTGGCGGCGCATACACAGTAGGACGCTGGTACTACTGCGCATGCGCACAAAGTTCAGTGGTGAACTTCGAGAACTTTGTGCGCATGCGCAGTAGTACCAGCGTCCTACTGCAATGCGCGGCCGAGCACCGACGGATCCAGGAAGAAGCAGTTGGAAGAGAAGATGGCCCCTGTGAACTTCGCTGGAGGGAACCTACAGAGAGGGGTAAGTAGCGACTTAGGGGCAATAGGCTGGAGGGGGGAGGAGGGGAGCCTACGGGAGAGGTTAGCACCGGGGTGTTGAATTGCCCTTTAACAGGTACCTGCTCAGCCTGTATCTTCTGTGCTAAAAGGCTGTGGTTGTCTTGGGCTGGTACTGAAGCCCTTTTCCTTTAAAGCTGCATCCCAAACATGCATAAAAGCATGCCTCTGTGTAAGAGCCTTAGGTTAGGACCAGAAAACAGCAGAATCTGCTCCTGCCTGCACCCAGAAGCATTTTTGCTGCTGGGGTGCAGGCCTGCACAGCAGATTTTGGCGCAGAGATTTTGCATTTCTTGCCGAAATCCGCTCTGCCTAGCGAAAGAGAAGGGGAGTAGCTCGGCAGTGGATTCTCCATCTGCAAGCAATATATTTTGTCTGGCCCTAGCCTAAAGGTGAATAAAATGAGAATTGCCCCTAACCTGGTCCACTCCTAGCCCATTATACAGATCTAAAAAGACATTCTTCATTCAAAACAAGAAAGGGATCTTTATTTTCTTTCATGTTGCGCAAATGAGCCATGGAACAAATGTAAGTAGGAGAAAACAGATTTCTCAACCGTACAGGATGATGTCTCCCACCTGCCCATTTTCTTTGTTATTTTGCTGCTCCCTCACCTTTTCTTCTGCTGCCTGAAGGGGTGGCTGGGGGGAAGGGACCCTGCTCACAGCCTACAGTGCCGCCTTTGGGGGATGGAGATCCCTCTGCCACAAAAAGTACATTGCCAGCCCTAAAATTTTGGTTATTAATTTTAGATGGGTGTTTTAACTTTTTTACCCAGTCTGCGAAGCCAATATACAGTATTGAGCATATAGACATAGTGGAGAAAATCATGCATTGCCATTTTTCCACTAGCATTGTGCAACCTCATTTCCAAACTTCCAGCTGCTAGTCTTTTCCTACATCAGATTAAGTTTAAAAGGCAGGAACTAGGAATCCTACCATGGGCTTTGCATAGACAATGTGTTCTAACTTGTCTGGGCGTTTTTTTTCACTAAAGCAACATTGGGCAGCACTTCCCTTGCAGTGAACACGGCTGCAGGCTAAACATTTCTGTAACCGTTACCCTTATTGGCTGCAGATAGGACCTGTAAGTGTGGGAGGGGAACATTCTAGGGCTCTTTATGAAATGTGAATAGGTTAGAAAGCAGTTTTCCATTGTAAGAAACCACAAGTACCTGGCGAGATGGCTGGTAAGTATGTGCATATTCTCCAACAGACTGGCTTCTGATTACACGAAAGGCAAAGCTGAATGTTCTTAACTATGTGCCTGCATTTCAGGACTCTGTCTTACTGTACTGTTTGTGATTGTCACCAGTTCACATTCACTGGAAGTTTCAACTAAAGGTAAGTGTCTCCTTTTCAATTATATTTTTCCTTCCATTTTATGCTACATTTCAGTATTCCAGTTGGGCTCATTTCTTGCATGTTGGAAAAGTACCTAATACTTTAATGAATGCATAAAAAGGGCACAGAGAAGATGCATATTTTTATCCCCCTGTTAAGGAAAATATGTCTTAGGGGGGAAGGGGGGACCTGCAGCTTTTTCATATCTGAAGTCTTTCTCCCTGTAAAGAATCCAGCTTGTGCTCTCAGAGAGTCTTCCATTGAATTCAGCTATTCATAGAGGTGTACTTTTATCTTCTTTTGCCTTTGTTATGTGCTTGTAAAATGTATTAGATAACTTCCAGTTGTAACTTGCACACCACACATCTAAAAGGTACTGAAGAACAACACTTTGAATACAGCACAATACAATACAATACAATGCTCTGAATCCTTTGTCAAGTGTGGGATCTGTTATCCAGAATGCTCGTGACCAGGGGATCTTAATTCAATGTGGATCTTCATTTCTTAAGCCTACTAGAAAATCATATAACCATTAAATAAACCCAATAGGATGGTTCTGCTTCCAGTAAGGATTAATTATATCTTAGATCGGATCAAGTACAAGGTACTGTTTTATTATTACAGAGAAAAAGGAAATAGTTTTTTAAAACTTTGGATTATTTGAATAAAATGGAGTCTATGGGAGATGGCCTTTCTGTAATTCAGAGCTTTCTGGCAAGTGGGTTTCCAGATAACGGATCCCATACCTGTACAACAAGGGATAGAAAACGCAACTTACTCTTAAACACAGATGCTGGTGTCTATTCCATTCTGCAGTTTCTGATATGATCAGCTTGCATGGTTTTCCTTGATTTTATACTTATACTTTGCTTACTGTTATAAGGGCTTTGCACCCTACACTGTAAAGTCTAATGCATTGGTACTTATATGTAGGGCTCATTCACAAAGCATTCTACCATCTACCATGCTCCCTTACCCACAATGTTATTCCATAGTAACTGTGGACCCATGCAAAGAAGTTTGTGTCACAAGTAAATGTTTAGACTGGTGAATTGCGTAAATTGCTGATGATTTCTATATCAATATGGAAGCAAATTGCATCATTTCTGGTTGATGTGCAAGGCATTTCCTGGATTAGCATGCAATTCATTAGGTTTAGGTTAGATATGTATGTAGGTACAACATGTGACTGTTACAAATCATCAAGACAGTTGTTCCAGTACTTGTGTCTGGATCCCCAGTACAAGTATAGGATCTGTTATCCAGAATGCTCAGGTGTCTAGAAAATCATGTAAACATTAAACAAACCCTATACGCTGGTTCTGTTTACATTACAGATTTAACAAATCTCAGTTGGGATCAAGTACAAGATAATGTTTTATTATTCTAAAGAAAAAGCAAATCATTCTTTCAAATTTGTATTACTTGCATAAAATGGAGCCTATGGAAGCCTATCCAGAGTCCCATACCTGTACTTTTCTTGTACTTTTTTCAACAAAATGAACACAGCAATGTGGTGCAAGGCCTGTGAACTGTATTTAAACAGAAACAGGTATATTTTTGCATTTTGTTGTCAGACAACCCCTTCTAAAATCATGTCCTAAGAACACGCACTGCAACGGGCAAACCCCTCCACATGTCATAGTCAGGCCCGAACTGGCAATCTGTGGGCCTGATGGGCCGCTTACTTTAAAATGTGGGAGGAACCAGGAATTCTGAACAACTTCAACTAGCAATATTAGGGCTGCTTGCTATATACTCAATCCCTTCTGTTTATGATAGGTATATTGGCAACTGGAGGATCTATGCTCAGAACAGTCACTTCAGCCTGTATATGGCAAACTGTGATATGTAGCATTAATTGCACGAGACAATTAATTCAAGAATGCTACACCTGTGACACACCTGGTAATTAAAGTCCTCTTATCTGCCAGGGTGCATGGTCTAGCTGGGGGCACACAAAAGAAAATTTTGAAAAGTATAGGGCCACTAATACATCAGATAGAATAGTTGTGATAGAAACAAGGGGGAGATATGTGTTGCAAAAGCCAGTTCCAGCACATAGGGTGTATAATATTGCTGGGGATTATATGGTAATGAACTCTTAAAATATCTAATTATTAACACTAGTTCTAGTTAACCTTGGGGTTGGAAATATATATAATGCTTTGCATGCGCATAAATACATGGGCTGCTTTGATACTTTTGCCAGGGCTGCTTTTTCCTCCCAGTCCGGCCCTGGTCATAGTCAATGCAAAATTTTGGCTGCAGTTGTAAAGATCTCTACCATTGGACAATGGAAACATGTTGCCTTGGCATTGTAAACTGTTCATTGCCATTTGAGGACAGTTTTGGAATTGGGGGTGAATGCAAGGAGAACACTGCACTAAGAAGTACATTTTTCCCCCTCTGAAGCAAATTGGTGATGCTTTAGATGGGGTTTTTGTCTTCTTCTAGATCAACTAGCAGGCAGGTTAAAAAAAGAGTTTGTTATGCTTTGTCATGAAAAATTGCTTTGTGTAAGACATTTTAAAAATCTTTCTCTGCTTGTTGCAGAATTTCACAGCATTTTGCAGAGACTTGGTTTCAGGCTTTGTTGCCCTATTGTTGGGGTATTTAAAATGTACAAAAATTGCTTTGAGCTATAGCAGTAGGTTATGACAAAGGGGGTTATGCAATAAAAGGCACTAAGTTTGTCCAGGAGCAGTAACCCAAAGCAACCATTTAGCAGGTAGAACCAGTCACCTGTTTAAATGACAAGGAAAGGTGAAAAAATTAAATCCCACTTTTACTTTCTTTAATGAAAAATAAATTTATCTCCAATATACTTTAATTTAAAAATGTGTACCGTTTTTTTTATAAGAAACCTGACTGTATTCAGTGAAATTCTCCCTTCATTTACTGCTGTGGGTAGGAATTGTCAGACGGTTCCCTAACTGCGTGACAGGGAAACAATCAAACTTATGAACAGCAGGGGGAGCCCCCTCCTTACTTCCGAGCCATGCAGAACTCCAGCAGCTTGCAGTCAGCGACTGTGTAGAGATTTGTATTGGATTTTATTTTTGCCTTTACATTCCCTTTAATGTTTCCAACTCCAGCTGCAGGGATAAAGATCATGGAGCCATATTTAAACAGATAAACTGGAAGTCTATTCGGAGGATTATTTTGCTGCAGCCACTGGTTCTGTAGAGTTGGAGAAAGTTTGTATAAACAATATAAAAAACTATAAAATACACATTAGATTACAAGACAACACAGAACCCAGTGCAGTCTGTATATTCTGATTATTAGTCAGTCTTGCTGTATCAGCTTCTGGCAGATATTATTTGACTTGTGCTGTTTTGATAATTTTTGACAATCATTAAGCAGCCCAGACCACACTGAGCATGTGCACAGTCTTGGTCTTGCAAAGACATGTAACAAAGTTACAAGATGACAGCCCCCTGTGGCCAACTTTGAAATGATTTGTTTGATTAGGCTTGTGGCGCAGTAAGTTCATGTTTATGTTTAGTATACAAAACACAAAATTTCTGGCCTTATTTTATTTTCGACTTTCCTTGTCCTTTAAAAGTGTTTTGGTTGCTATGGGTTACTGCTCCTGGGCAGACTTAGTGCCTTTTATTACAAATGCCAAATTTCTGTAATAAATTCTTTCTGTTAGGGAAGCACTGAATCCAGGATTCGGTTTGGTATTCGGGCATTTTCAGCAGGATTTGGATTCGGCTGAATCCTTGTGCCTGGCCAAACCGGGTCCTAATCCTTAAAATCATGTCACTTTTTCGTCACAAAACAAGGAAGTAAAAAAAAGTTTTGCCTCCCCCTCACTAATTTGCATATGCAAATTAGGGGTTTGGTATTTGGCCAAATCTTTCACAACGGATTCGGGGGTTCCGCCGAATCCGAAATAATTGATTTGGTGCATCCCTACTTTCTGTATTATATGTGCTTGTAATAATGGATCTTTTTACTGATGCCTGTTTATGGGATCTCTTGAGAGCTTGCCATTTATACTGAGTATGGTTCGCCTTTATCAGATGTAGGTCTGATGTAGGTCTGAGGCATGTGCAGTTTTCTACTGGAGAGATGTATTAAGTCTGCTGATATATATATAATGGTTAAGCATCTTGAGAAAGGTTTTAGACCATAAACCAAAACGTTGATGTATATGATATGCATTTTTTGATGCTCAATAAATGAAGAAGGGAATCAGAGTGTGTGTAACGTCTGCTACTCTATAGATTTTTATCAGCCGTTCTGTGCACAAGTCTCCTGATGTGTTTATTTATACCAGGATTCCTTCCATCTCTCCTATTAACCAGGCGTGCACATGACAGGAAGCATGTGTTCTGTTTAATATGATAAATCCCTCTAACATTTATTAATAAGAATCAGCTTGCTACTTTGTCTCATTGCAATGATGAACTAGTTTTAGAATTTGTTTATGGAGCTTATTCAACTTTCAGCTCTACAGCTGACAACGGCTGTCTGAGAATGCTGCGAGAGAACAGTTTGGATAACTGTTGCTCTTTTATCCATAAGATTAACATTTACATTGAGTATACTATGTATGCAACTATATACATAGTTACTTAGTTGGATTGATAAAAGACCAAAGTCCATGAAGTTCAACCCCTCTAAATGATCCTCAGTGCACATATATGCAGCTATCTTATACTCGTATACATAACTTTATATTCCTATTTCTATATTAATGAACTCTAGATTTTTAGCAAGCAGTGTAGAAGTAGAGTCTGACATCATAACACCACCTGCAGGGCATTCCACAACCTCACTCTCCTGACTCTGAAGAACTCCTTACCCTGCTTCAAATAAAGTTCTGTTCCGCTAATCTATAGGGGTAGCCTCTGGTACAGTATTAGTTTTTATGGGGAGAAAGATCCCCTGCTATGGGTCTATAATGTCCTCTACTAAAATTATAAAGAGTAATCTTGTTCCCTTGCAAGAGCCTTTTCTCCAGAGAAAACAACCCAAGTTTTGCAGTCAACCCTCATCATTTAAATCCTCCCTTTAACCAGTTTAGCTGCACATATCTGCACTCTCTCCAGCTCATTATTCTACTTCTTTAAGGAGAAGCAAAGGTTAAAACTAAGTAAGCTTTATCAGAAAGCTCCACCTAAATATACCAGTAAACCCTCAAAGTAATGCTACTCTGCTACGTTGCATTTCTTTCTTTCTATTGTGTACATATGGGCTTCTGTATCAGACTTCCTGTTTTCAGCTTAAACCTCCTTGCCCCGGGCGTGAGCATGCTCAGTTTACTCCTCCCCCGCCTTTTCTGCTGTAATCTGAGCCCAGAGCTTTGAGCGAGCAGGGAGAGGTTCAGGCAGGAAGTGATGTCACACTAAGCTAATACCGCAGCTGTTATCCTAAACAAACAGAGACCTTGCTTCTAGGGCTTTTTACTCAAGTATGGTAAAACATTCTACAGAATAAATATAGCACACTAGCTTGCACTAATGCAGCTAATCTATTGGCAAAAAAATTAGCTTTCCTTCTCATTTAAAGGGGAATTCAACCCCACCTTCTCCTAAATGTTTTACCGGCTGGTGGTGGGCGGGAACAAAAAGGGGCAGGACCATGGTACGGAGATGTAAGACTGAGAACTAAAGTTACATTTCCAGGGGATTGAGTGCATTCCAAGGGGTCTTTTTAAGGGTATTACAAATTTACCGGCAGCTACATTGCTGGTAAATTTGTAATACCAGCCCCAGCATTGGCAGGTGTTTTACTGGCTAGGCCGGTTTTATTATTACAGAGAAAAAATTAATTAAAAAAAAATCTGATAATTTTATTTGATAAAATAATTTGGAGCTTTTCTGGATTTCCGGGTAAACAATTCCATAGCTGTACTAAAAATACCAGTGTCTCTGTATAGGATTATGTAATGTCATTAATAGTTTATATATATATAGAGGCTTTTTTATTAAATATATTGTTATAGAAACCTGCAATGTTCATGGGTTTCTCTTTAGCAGTATTGTTGACATGTTTACTTTTTCTCAGGCAGAAGCAAGTGAAACAATAGAAAACTGATGCGTAAGCAAGCTTCTGGTGTTACGGTACTAAAAAAACAAATAGTAAAATGAGGAATAAAAAAAACAAGAAACCTATTTATAGTTTGAGTGCTAAAGTCTTAAGCTTCTACTAATGTACAAGTATGGGATCCTTTATCCATAAAGCTCCAAATTATGGAAAGACCATCTCCCATAGACTCTATATTATTCAGATAATGCAAATTTTTTAAAATGATTTCCTTTTTGGGGGTAATAATAAAACAGTTGCTTGTATTTGATCCAAACTAATATATAACCAATCCTTATTGGAGGCAAACACAGCCTATTGGGTTTATTGAAGGTTTACATGATTTTCTAGTAGACTTAAGGCATGAAGATCCAAATTACAGAAAGAACTGTTATCCGGAAAGCCCTAGGTCACCAGCAATCTGTATAACATGTGCCATACAGGGCCACTCCTGCCATGAGGCAGAAATTTGCCTCAGGTGGCAAGGAGCAGCCAGTTACATGGGGTGGCAAAAAGCCACCTCTTGTAACTTTAAGAGCCGAATTTCTGGGTTTTAACCTGAAATTCGTCTCAGCTAGTGAAGAGAGCACAATTGCGCTCAATGCACTAGCGATACAGCCCCTTGAATTTTAAGCGTGGAGCGGGAACGGCATCGGGGCTGCTGCCTCAGGCAGCAGCAGCCCCGCAAACGCCACTGGTCCCATACCTGTACTTAAGTTATGCACACATGCAAAAAAAAAGGTAATTTGGTGATTCCGCTCAGTGTTTAGGTTTGGGTGGAACTTGAAGCAATTACTGTCTGGAATGAAAGCACAGAAATCTGAACATATATAAGCAGCAATTATAGTCCGACTTCCCAGGTCTGGGAGGAAACTGCAAATTATGTCATCCAACAGAGGCCCCTTTCTGTTCCACTGTCACTGAAATTGTGAAGGATGTTATCACGTTGGTTTCATGATTCTGTTGAGTAGGATAACTATATTTTGACATTGGCATAAATAGTATATAATTAGAGATAAGCCATTGGGCTTCCCTGAATCTAAATAACATATAGTGGAGTCTGAGAGAGAAAGAGAGAGAGATGAAAACTACTGGGGCATCTTTAGAGGCACAGCTCTTTACTGCTAAAAGGCTGTGGTTGCCTTGGAGTGATACAGAAGCCCAAAACACAATGTACATATGGGATCCATTATTCGGAAACCCGTTAAACAGAAAGCTCTGAATTACTGACAGGCTGTCTCCCATAGACTCCATTTTATAAAATGATGTCCTTTTTCTCTGTTCTAATATAACAGTACCTTGATACAAACTAAGATATAATTAATCCTTTTTGGAAACAAAACCAACCTATTGGGTTTATTTCATGTTTATAAGGTTTTCTAGTAGACAAGGTATGAAGATCCAAATAACGGAAAGCCCCAGATCCTGAGCATTCTGGATAACAGGTCCCATACCTGTACAACATTTCTGCCCTCCAAGATAGTATAGGAAGAAGTTTTCCAATTTAGCTGCATTGCATTCAGCAGAATCTAATTCATTGAGCATTGTTGGAAAAAGCCTAAAGAGATAAGCAAATCATCTTTACTGCTTTAACTCACCATGGGAGATAAACTACAAGACAAGGCAGCTCACTCTGACCCAGAACATTAAGGTCTTAAGAATGTTGGTTTGTTCAAAGACACTACCAGACACCAAAGATGATATGAGATAACACAAGCACCTCAACAAATATGAACACCACTGACCCCAACAGCAAACCAGTGTCTCAGAGCACTATAGTACGTTAGCCATCTGAGATCCCATTAGTGTCAATTTCCGGAGTCACTTTTTGAGATGCTAGAAAGTAAACATATATCATTTTATATGCCAGATTATTTTACGTCAACAGACAAACAGAGGATCGCTAATGTGGTGGACACTTCCACACATCCTCAGAAAATGGCATTTCCATCATGGACAAACCTCATTACAGTGTCAAGTTTGGGGGCAAGCTTTCCATCTCCGACTTGTCAGGAAATATGGCCAAAAATGCTATTGTATAATAAACATTATACTTGGACTCAGCAGCGGATACTACAGCGCAACAATGATTCATAGTTAACTCATTTAATTCCCGGAGCACACATTTGGGAAGCAGACTATTTAATGGAACAGTTCAGTGTGAAAATAAAAACAGGTAAATAGATAGGCTGTGCAAAATAAAATATGTTTCTAATATAGTTAGTTAGCAAAAAATTTAATTTATAAAGACTGGAGTGACTGGATGTCTAACATAACGGAACAGAACAAACTTCCTTCTTTTCAGCTCTCTAACTCTGAGTTAGTCAGTGACTTGAATAGGGGCCACATGGGACATAACTGTTCAGTGTGTTTGCAATTGATCCTCCATATTCAGCTCAGATTCAAAAGTAAACAGTTATGACCCATATGACCAGTTTTTCTTTTTATACTTAACAGTTCCTTTAAATTTTTAAAAGGGCAGTACACACCTATAGATGGCCTCTAAACTCTAGTAAGAGCGAATGGTTTCTTCATCTAGAAGACTACAGTTAGATTGTATGCCGGTGGGGGCTGCTGCATATAGACATGCTAGCGTCCAGCATCCCAGTACCCAATTATTGTGCCAGGTCGCAAAATGCAGAAGCCTCATGCATAAATGCCTTGGCGATGGTTCACATACGGGTAGCTTGTTATACTTAAAAAAGGAAAAGGCCAAAGCTATACTTTTTGTGCCAAATGGGAAACATAAACATGTATCTTTAAACAGGCCACTGAGAAACAATCTTAAAATAGCCCACTAGAGCAATATCCAACTATAAATCAGGGAAAGCATTCTTGGTTGGGTGCCATCAGGCAGAGGTTCCATGTTGAATAGGGGCGCCCCAACAACTAAATGTAGAACGTCTGATGGCTACATGACTCTTTTAATGAAGTATACACATTAAAAGGGCCCTGCAATTCTTTTTCAGTTAGAGCTCATTCCTCCGTTAAAGGGGAACTACAAGCTTCATCATACTGAAATAAGAAAATTTCTAAATACAATCAATGAAATTCTGTACCGTATCTGAAATCAACTTTATCTTCACTTAAATGACTGGGGCTTACTCCTCAGGCATAATATAGATAGAAATAGGGCTGCCATCTATGTAGTTTGTAACTGGACATCTCAGATTTCAAAGGGCTGTCCGATTTAAAACATTGAGAAAACTGGGCAGAAATCCAGAATGTTGCATCTAAGTAATGCAGTAACCCATCCCCGACATAACTCCACCAACATCATTATCATCATAATCATGGACTTAACTACAGAGGAAGCAGACCCTGTGGGGCATGGGAGACCAGGAGGTATAGGGGCCCCAGGCAGCCCTATTTTATTTACAATTTCAATCAATATTGGTAAAAAAACGTCAACATCTAGACATTTTGGGGGCCTGAAAAATTATTTGCTGTGGGGCTCATTAATTTCTAGTTACTCCACTAATCATAATGCCCTTCTGCCCCATCTCATTTGTTTGGGTTTAGCCATCGGCAAAAGTGGCAACCCTAGAAAAAGTTTAAAAACTGGTAATAGACGCCTTAAAATGTCTGAAACTGTATATTTGCCAAATACTAAGTAGACTACTTTGAGTCATTTATTCATGCATACATACATCAATAAATGTTTTTGTGTTTAGTTTAAGGAGGCATCCTGTGCAATTAAATTTACTGGATAACTAGCATGCATGTGTTTTTGCCCAAATAAATAAAATTACATGCAGTCAGTGGTGTATATCATTTACCAGTTACTTCCCGTATGGAACCTACTTTTTTGTACAAACTCAAGACAATACCTTTGCAATGCCATCCTTCCAGGTGATTTATGAATATGTTTAAGCAGTGGACAATGTACAGGCCTCTGAGGCACTCCTCTAAGGATACTGATCTGTTCCATTTATCTGTGGAATCTAAGTTATTCCATGTATCTGTTCACCTCCGCATAAAAGGGAACATCAATAACATGCTATTGCATGCAAGAATTGCTCACTGTTAATTTTTATTTTTTTATTTTAAATAATTTCATATTTGCTTTACAAAGTCCTTTTCATTTTCTGCTTTGATTGCTTGTTTTGCATGCTCAGCTGAACTCTTTATACTTGCAAATGTTGTTGATGGCCCAGTAGAAAATTAAGTGTACAGTGGTGTGAAAAACTATTTGCCCCCTTCTTGATTTCTTATTCTTTTGCATGTTTGTCAAACTTAAATGTTTCTGCTCATCAAAAACCGTTAACTATTAGTCAAAGATAACATAATTGAACACAAAATGCAGTTTTTAAATGAAGGTTTACGTTATTAAGGGAGAAAAAAAACTCCAAATCTACATGGGCCTGTGTGAAAAAGTGATTGCCCCCCTTGTTAAAAATAACTAAGAACAAAAGTAATTGAGATCTATCAGTCTGGTAAAGGTTATAAAGCCATTTCTAAAGCTTTGGGACTCCAGCAAACCACAGTGAGAGCCATTATCCACAATGGCAAAAACATGGAACAGTGGTGAACCTTCCCAGGAGTGGCCGGCCGACCAAAATTACCCCAAGAGCGCAGAGACAACTCATCCGAGAGGCCACAAAAGACCCCAGGACAACATCTAAGGAACTGCAGGCCTCACTTGCCACAATTAAGGTCAGTGTTCACGACTCCACCATAAGAAAGAGACTGGGCAAAAACGGCCTGCGTGGCAGATTTCCAAGGCGCAAACCACTTTTAAGCAAAAAGAACATTAAGGCTCGTCTCAATTTTGCTAAAAAACATCTCAATGATTGCCAAGACTTTTGGGAAAATACCTTGTGGACCGACGAGACAAAAGTTTAACTTTTTGGAAGGTGCACGTCCCGTTACATCTGGCGTAAAAGTAACACAGCATTTCAGAAAAAGGACATCATACCAACAGTAAAATATGGTGGTAGTAGTGTGATGGTCTGGGGTTGTTTTGCTGCTTCAGGACCTGGAAGGCTTGCTGTGATAGATGGAACCATGAATTCTACTGTCTACCAAAAAATCCTGAAGGAGAATGTCCGGCCATCTGTTCGTCAACTCAAGCTGAATCGATCTTGGGTGCTGCAGCAGGACAATGACCCAAAACACACCAGCAAATCCACCTCTGAATGGCTGAAGAAAAACAAAATGAAGACTTTGGAGTGGCCTAGTCAAAGTCCTGACCTGAATCCTATTGAGATGTTGTGGCATGACCTTAAAAAGGCGGTTCATGCTAGAAAACCCTCAAATAAAGCTGAATTACAACAATTCTGCAAAGATGAGTGGGCCAAAATTCCTCCAGAGCGCTGTAAAAGACTCGTTGCAAGTTATCACAAATGCTTGATTGCAGTTATTGCTGCTAAGGGTGGCCCAACAAGTTATTAGGTTCAGGGGGCAATTACTTTTTCACACAGGTTTGGATTTTGTTTCTCCCTAAATAATAAAAACCCTCATTTAAAAACTGCATTTTGTGTTTACTTGTGTTTACTTGTGTTATCTTTGACTAATAGTTAAATGTGTTTGATGATCAGAAACATTTTGTGTGACAAACATGCAAAAGAATAAGAAATCAGGAAGGGGGCAAATAGTTTTTCAAACCACTGTATATTTTTCAGTCTCAAAGCTCAACTTTCCATTAAACCTATAATTTTTTGTTTAGTCTTTTCTTGTTTATAAGACATAATCCATTGCCATAGCGATCTTATCCTCTGTTGATCTGTTTGGCCTGTAAGCAAGGTCTAGGGGGTCTAGAATTCCTTCCAAGTTTAAGGCTGGGGACAGACAGGGAGATTCTGTCGCCTGGCGTTTAATAGCAGGCGACAATCTCCCCGAATTTCCTTCTCCCTGTCTGCCGCTAGTATTAATGACAAAGCGCCAGCGCCTGTGCACACACAGCGCAGCGATTTCTGGAATCGCCCGAGGATACTTCGTGAGGAAACTTCGGGCAAATTATATAATTTGATTTTGCCTAAGCACTAAGGAGCAGATTTATCAAAGTTTTTTTTTAAACGGTCAGCTCTAGGCCTTAGAACAATTATGAAGCAATCAACTTAATATTTAAGGAGATAAATTAACACTTTAACAGTCCCTAAACAGCTCACCCTGTAATTTAAATGACTCGCGTATGAATACCCCGAGTCCAGCATTTGAAATCTCAAATCCAATATCTGCATTAATAGTTGTTTTGTCAGTACATACGCAACTCACCAGCTCCGATCTCTGGCTCGGGTGCAGTGTCCCAAGCCTGCAGCTTAAGCAGAAAACCAAATCGAACAATCACACGCACTCCTGCAGCCGATCGGCAAGGTAAAAATTAGCTTTCATATCCATCGATACGTAATCATAGGCACACAAACTGTTACAACTTTTTAAACATAATTGAAGGAAGTGACGTCTGGATTAGTCCTGTTTAAGACCAACAGACCTACAATTAAAAAGCACATATTAATCCTTAACTGAAACGGAAAAAAGAAGAAAAAAGCTCTATTTACAATACATGGAATACTGCATATTTCATAGGATCATTCATATTCCTGTATAGGGTTGCCACCCAGCCGGTATTTTACCGGCCTAGCCAGTAAAATACCAGCAAAGGCCGGGGCCGGTATTACAAATTTACCGACACTGGGGGTCCTGGGCACAAATCCACAGCTAAAGCTACACCTACGGGTGCGCTACATTCCAGTTTACAATTGATTAATTCATTAATCGAATAAATACATAAATAACCGTATAATATATATCATCCTAAGTATGAAAATATTTAATTCATATATACCTATTTCACAATTTAAAGGTATATTTAAATGAGGAATGACCTATAAAAAGTTATGAAGCTGTTAAATGGAAGAGCGGCATAGTTGCGAAATTAAGAAGACTGTAGACTTCTGAAACTTTTATACAATCTTGTAAATATTACAGTGTTTCTGTCGGATCCGACCCTGAGGTCGACAAAACTCCTGCGTCAAGTCAGATCTGACAGGAACAAGGTAAAGTAATAGCAAGTCGTACGGTGTCGTAGGGTTGATCCGACTGTGTAAGCTGCATCTTTATCCGACGGTCGCGTTGTGTGGGATCAACCTTGCGACACTGTACGACTTCCTATTACTGTTCCTGTCAGATCTGACTTGACGTGGGTGTTTTGTCGCCTCATGGTCAGATCTGACAGTAATACTGTAAAGTCTTCTTTGTAGTTCTGTCCTTAAAGACCTGCACAGAATGTTTGTCTTACAGCAGTATGTTCAGCTATGCTTGTAAAGACCAGATACAGCTAAGAGGCAGAATGATCCAAATTTGAGATTTTAGCTCACCACTGAAAAATGCACCCACTTTCTGTTAAAAGTGCCTGCTTTGAGGCCACTGGGAGCAACATCCAATATTATCATGAAAAAAGGTAATGAGAGCCCTTAATGGAATATGTGCAAACTGAATATCATCACAAACTTAATTCCAACCACCCCAGTCCAAACCTTTTAGCTATAAGTAATGTTGTTATTCAATGCCCATTAAAACCTCTTTGCTTATGCTCCCCCAGCTGTGTTTAAAGATAATACAAAGGGGGTTGTTTATCTGCCCTCCCATTCATGCTCTTTATTTAATTTCTGTGGTAGGGAGACTGCTTTATCTAAATACACATTTAAACATAACATCTTAAAAACCAGGACTTCCTTTTTCTAACTTTGCCTTCCCACCTCCCTTTTTCCAATGGAATGTATAACCAAGTCACTGACACTTAAATGTTACTTTAAACAAAAAGTTGTTTGTGGTGCCAGACTGTACTGGCCATCAAAACCCAGTATCCGTGTAGTCAGCATTGCTTTAGCACACATAGCAGAGACCAACTATATAGTCTTACTGTTTTATTAGCTTCACGATTGGACAGCACTTTACAAACCTTCTTTGAAACTTCATTTTTGCAGTTACACAATTAAATTCTTTCACTGATGTGCATGGTTATATTGTAAACCCATCATTTTAAAGGAATAGTAACAGCAAAAAAATGCAATTGTATTAAAGTAAAAGTTATGTATTTGCTTCAGAAACTCTACTATAGTTTACATAAATAAGCTGTTGTGTAGCCATGGAGGCAGCCATTCAAAGCACATGCTACATAGCATATAACACATCCACTCTATAGAATCCCATTGTATTCTATTACAGAACTGTTACAGAATCTATCAGCTAAGTAGCCTGTGCCTGTTCTGCTGCTTTAGCTTGAATGGCTGCCCCCATCATGGTTACACAGCAGCTTGTTTCAATAAACTATAGTAGTCTTTTTAACACAAACACATAACTTTTACCAAAACATTGTGTAAATTACTTTAAAAACTTGTTTTTTGGTGTTACTGTTCCTTATTGCAGAATGAAACATTTGGTCATTATGCTCATTAAACATGCTAACGGAGAAATTCTGATCAATATTTTTCTATTCTGTACTTTAGAATGCACTGTGATAGAGGCCTCAACCCTTAGGATATAACACTTCTGGGTGCTAATTCAGAAGAATACTCACCTGCAGAGTGGTCAATAATGCAATAGAGAAAAATTGCAATGGTGCAACCTACATACACATGCAATATTTCAACCCCCCCCCCCCCCCCCCCCCCCCCCCCCCCGGGCCTAAACAAGGCACAATGCTATCAACATTTTTATCCTGCTATCTTTCTGCTGATTATCCCACATTTCATATTGGTTCGTCTCAGCACCCAATCATAGCATGCCTACTCAAATACAAAGGTCGAGACAGCTACATGTTCCATTCAATATATATCCATATTCCCAGATTTTTTATGAAAGTAAAAAGTAATGACATAATGAAGGCATTGCCCACACCTACCCATGAAATAGCCTTTGAGTCAATTGTCCAATTACTTTTCAGTCCCTGAAATTAAGTGATTGTGTTAAAAAAGGCTTTAGTTCCTCGTATTTTTATGCAATCTCCCTAACCCACTAAATTAAAGCTGAAAATGTGCAGTTCAACTGCATCTGAGTTGTTTCATTTGAAATTCATTGTGGTAATTTACAGAACCAAAATAAGAAAAAAGTTCTCTCTGTCCAAATTTTTATGGACCTAACTGTAATTGATGAATGCCTGGCAGTGGGCTACCCCATCCACCCAAATCCCTGCAACCAACCTAGAAGCCTAGAAAGCTGGTTCATATAAGGCTTTGTGGACTCTGTTATATTGTGGTACTTCTGAACAAACCTGGGGATCCTGTCCTAAACTATATGAAAAATGGGACATAAAACGTATACATCTGAACAGCTCTGATGTTGGTCCAAAATGCAGTTATTCAACTGATGATTATATCCACCTAGTCTGGCAATACCCAACTATTATTATATTTTGGCCATATGCAACATCGGAAATCAGCCACCTTATCAAACCTGTTGTACCTGTAGAGTCTTGCCTTGCCTGCCTTGTTATTACTAAACCAGGTAGAGGACACATCTGTCACCGCAGCCAAACACATTGTATTGTGTTTCCTATGTATCCAAAAAAAGGCTGATAACCCTTAAATGAAAATTGGATCAACCCCACCAAAAAGGTATTAGATTGAATTGGTTAACAGTTTGGATAACAGAACATCTTCCCTGCTTGATGCCTCAAAATGTGCTGAGCCCCACACCTTCCCCTTCCAACTTCCCTCAGGAAATGACAGTATACAAGAGTGACCAAACATGATGGTCCTGAGCTCAGCTGCACAACTCTGAAAATTTAGGTCAGTGTTGCTAGAAGGGACACATATTATTGTTGAACACTATGCTTGGTGGGGGGGGGGGGCAGTGGAGAATGTTTTTTTTTTTCTTTTTGCTGTAGGGGGGTTTTGTTCTGTTTTAAGGTACTTTGTTTCACCACTATATAATGAAACCTAGTTGCATTACATTGTACAAATACTTTCCTTGATTCTGTTGCATAATGTCAACTTCTGCATGTTGTCAGATTGTTAATGGTTGGGAGTAAATGTAAAACTGTAAGGGGCCTGAAGGCTCAGCCAGGAGTAACATATGAAGGAGGAAGCACCCGTCCAACACAGCTCATTGTACAGATAGGGATTAGGCAAAAGAATAGTCAAGTCCAGGCAATAAGGACAGTTCAGGCCGCGAAGGTTCAAAACATGATAATCAGGCAAGAGTCAAACACAAGATCTGGAACAATAATACTAGAAGCGCAACTAAGAACACACGAGGTAGAACCTATTGCAGAGCAAGGGCTGTGTTGTGTTTGGTAGCCGAGGATGAGGAGAGTATAACAGTGCTTTATTAGCAGGTCATGCAGCCCTTACATAACAGCAGTAACTCTTACTTTCCCTTTCAAGTTGTACAGAAAGTCCTATGTATGCACAGTGCCACCTGCAGGCCATTTGTATAAACACCACAGGCTGTAGTGTTCCAGGGTCTTAAATGGCCATCCTTTGGTGCAGAAAAAGGACATTCTGATGCTAGTATCCAATCCGGTGCTGGTGCTTCTTTGTGACGTTGGCGTTCTTGCGCTGGTGTCCAATCCAGTGCTGACGTTACAGTGCTGCCCCCATAGGAACCATGAGGACGCCTCCATCTTGCAGAAAATGAGTAGTCTTCCTTACAAAAACCCAATAAATAACCAGAACCAGCAATGCAGATAATGCAAATTACAGGTACAGCAGCTACTACTTTCAACAGCAATCTCATTTACAAATAACCCAGAATAACTGTGCATTTTATATGCCAAATTGTCTGTGTACTTTTCCTTATATGTAATAAAAGACACAACATTTGGCCAGGTGCAGGAAACCACTGTTCACATGCTCAAGCTGTAGGAAAAAGGGTGGCATGTGCACAATCCTACAGAAGAAGAGGGGGGGTCGGAGGACACCTGCTTCCAGGTGCCATGAGTAGAAATCCAGCCCTGTAAATTGCTGATAACTTATTATGGATATTTTACTATGATATGCCTTCTCTTCTGTTTGTTGTAGTGAATCCATGCTGCTACTACCCCTGCCAGCACAAGGGTGTTTGTGTCAGGTTTGAAATGGAGAAATACCAATGCGATTGCACCCGGACAGGCTATTATGGTACCAACTGCACAATCCGTAAGTTTTATTACATCTCTAAATAAGTCTTACATGTTATAGATGCAGACTTTATAATAAAGGAAAGCTATACCCCCAAAATGAATAGTTAAGCAACAGACAATTTATATTGTATAATGGGACGTTTTATCAAGGTTGAATGAGTTTTTGCCACAATTCCAAATTTTTTTTTAAGGGGTTTTCAGGGTTTGACATATGTGCTGCTATATGCAATATATTTTTATTGAGACTCACATTGTTCAGGGGTATAGTTTTCCATTAAAAGATGGTTTAAACAATTTAGTACTAGCCCAATACATTTCAGTCTAGTGAACCTCTACTAATAAACCTATACAGAATCTCAAAAATGTGGCATGATTCCAGAATATTAAGCAGTACAGTGAGCTTTTTCTGTGTCCAGGATAGAAACTTGAATACAAAAAGCAGTACAATTTTGTAAAGCTGAAATAAAGGTAATCTTTAAAAAAAAAAAAAAAATGAATTATTTGCTTAAAGTAGAGAACCTGTAAGAGAATGCCTGATTCTTCACAAGTGTGTATTCTAAAAAATAATCCACCTCATGTTGTAAAATACTGTGACCTATATAAAAGCCCTCTGCCAACAGCCTTGGTTTTGCTCATGGAACTCCTTTGTTATTTACAATGAGCAGGAGATTAGTTGGTGTGCCATAAATCTCCTCTTCTGCTGCCGACTAATCTCCAATAATGTAAATCCCAGCGGGAAAACATATGGTTGTTGCTTTCCCAAGTTGCTCAATGTTGAGGCAACTTTGGGTGACTTATTTTTTAAAAATGATTTCCCTTTTTTCTGTAAAAATAAAACTACCTTGTACTTAGGGTTGCCACCTTTTCTTGAAAAAAATACCGGCCTTCCTATATATTTATCTTTTTTTCCTATTAAAGGGGTGGTTCACCTTCAAGTTAACTTTTAGTATATTGTAGAAGGGCCAATTCTAAGAATCTTTTCAAATGGTCTTCATTATTTATTTTTCATAGTTTTTTAATGATTTGCAATTTTCTTCTGTTTCTTTGCAGCTTTCAAATGGGGGTCACTGACACATCTAAAAACAAATGCTCTGTAAGGCTACAAATGTATTGTTATTGCCAAATTTTATTATTTATCATTCTATTCAGTCCATTTCCTATTCATAATCCAGTCTCTTATTCAAATCAATGCAGGGTTGCTAAGGTAATTTTTACCCTAGAAACCAAATTGTTGACACTGCAAAATAGAGAGCTGCTGAATAAAAAGCTAAATAACTATAAAACCACAAACAATAAAAAATGAAAACCAATTGCAAATTGTCTCAGAATATCACTCTCTACATTATACTAAAAGTTAACTCAAAGGTGAACAACCCCTTTAATAACATTGGGATCAACCATCAACAATACCGGCCAGGCCAGTAAAATACCGGCCAGGTGGCAACCCTACTTGTACTTGATCCTAATGAAGATATAATTAATCCATATTGAAGGCAGAACCAGATTATTGAGCATAAATATTTGCAATATGTAATTACCACATATTTAAAAAGGTGTTAAGGACACATTAAATGGGTTTGCTCGCCTTTGAGTAGTGAGTGATGTTCTGAAAGTATTTGCAATTGGTTTTCATTTATTTATTTTATTTAGCTTTTTATTCAGCAGCTCTCCAGGTTACAATTTCAGCAGTCTAGTTACTAGGGTCCAAATTACCCTAGCACCCATGCACTGATTTGAATGAGACTGGACTATGAGTAGGAGAGGCCTGGATAGAAATATAAGTAATAAAAAGTATAAAAAATAATACTTTTCTGGCTTCATAGAGTAAACCCCATTTAAAAAAACAAATGCTCTGTAAATCTACAGATTTATTGTCCTCACTACTTTATATTACTCCTCTTTCTATTCAGGCCCTGCCCTGTTCATATTCCTTTCTCTTAGTCAAATCAGTGCATGGTTGCTAGGCTATTTGGAGCATAGCAACCAAATTGCAAAATTAAGAGCAATTGAATAAAACTATACCCCCCAAACAATGTAGGTCTCTATAGAAAGATATTGCCTAAAATAACTTATATGTAAAACCTTGCTTCATATAAATAAACCATTTTCAGAATAATATACTTTTTTAGTAGTATGTGCCATTGGGTAATCATAAATAGAAAATTGCCATTTTAAAAAATAAGGACAGCCTCCTGGGTTCCTAGGATCCAACGGTGCACACAATCATACCAAACAAGCTATAAAGTTAGGTCACATGAACCAATTAACAGACAGAGTTGTGCCTTTTGCTTCCACACTTCTTCCTGTTACAGTTAGAGTTGAAATATTTCTGGTCAGGTGATCTCTGAGGCAGCACACAGACCATCATGGAATGGTGGTTCAAGGCAAGAGATGTAAAAGGGTAATATTTACTTAAATGTACATTCCAGTTTGGTAAGATTCTTTAATATGTCACTTAATTTGATATAAACTAACTGTTGCTGAAGTATTCATTTTGGGGGTATAGTTTTCCTTTAAAAAACACAAATAATAAATATTGAAAATTATAAAATTCAGTTATTTTTAATTTATAAATGTAATATTTAATATGTCTGTACATCACCCATGATTATAACATAAGCACTCCCCTCTGCGTAGGAGAGCATCATTATGCTACTTGTGAAAGAATCTTAAAAAAAATCTTGTCCATTTGATATTATGTACAGATATCCAAAACAGTTATTTTAAAAGAAAAGAACTGGCCATTCTATAATATACTAAAAGAAAATTTAAAGGTGACAAATCTTGTCCAGCTTTATAAATATAAACACACACAATGTTCACTGTGGGTTGTTCACCTCTGAGTTAACTTTTAGTATAGCAATTTGGTTTCTAGGGTACAAACTACCCTAGCAACCCTGCATTGATTTGAATAAGAGACTGGAATATGAATAGGAGAGGGACTGAATAGAATGATAAGTAATAAAAAGTAACAATAACAATACATGTGTAGCCTTACAGAGCATTTGTTTTTAGATGGGGTCAGTGACCCCCATTTGAAAGCTGCAAAGAAACAGAAGAAAATTGCAAATCATTAAAAAACTATGAAAAATAAATAATGAAGACCAATTGAAAAGTTTCTTAGAATTGGCCCTTCTACAATATACTAAAAGTTAATTTGAAGGTGAACCACCCCTTTAAGAAATGAGCTGTACAATGTTTAATGTCTATTTAATGACCATTTCTATTTACACACTATTGGCTTCTTTCCAGCTGAATGGTGGACCAAGTTTCGGGAATTTCTACGTCCAAGCCCTGCTTTTTATCACTACATTTTGACCAGATTTAAGTGGTTTTGGGATATAATCAATTCTACCTTCATACGTGATTTCATTGTGAAACTTGTTTTGACAGGTAAGGATGCACATTATATATTAGTTAAACATTACGGGGCTACTTGAAACCAATGCAATAATAGTACCATCAAATTAAATTAAGGTTTCTGTCATATATACGGAAGAACTACACATTGGCAGTTTCAGTTTTCTGAAATCTAGAAATCTAAAATGCTTATTATAATAAGGGAGTTATTTGCTTAAAGTAGAGAACCAGGGAATATTTTATAGAGAGAGAATTTACAAGTATAATTATTTCTACATACATTTTAAATGTAATTAGAAGGTGTTCATTGTAATCTTGTATTGTATTTATTTTTAAAGCAACACAATTGCACACAGTTCTTTACAAGGATAACAGAAAAGGGGCTGCCATTATTATAAATAATAAAGCAAGACTAAATACAGAAGCAATAGGAGTTTCCGCACCGGTTTGCAGTGAGGCCAAACAAAATGGGAAGGAGAAGTCGGGGAAGGGGGAAGTCAGGACTGTTGCAGAGTAAGAATATTAATATGCTTCCACCGGGAAGTGATTCTTAAAAGAACAGTAACGCCAAATAAATTAAAGTGTTTAAAGTAATAACATATAATGTAGTGTTGCCCTGCACTATTAAAAATGGTGTGTTTGTTTCAGAAACACTACTATAGTTTATATATAAACAAGTTGCTGTCTAGCCATTGGGCCAGCCATTCAAAGCTAGAAAAGGAAAAAAGGCACAATGGCTTTCTTCAGAATTTATCTGTTACTTACTGTGTATTCTGTGCTTGAATGGTTGCCCCATGGCTACACTGAGGCTTATTTATATAAATTATAGTCAGGGAAAGATTTACTAAATTCACGCAAAAAATATTCGTTTTTCCTCGATATTCGATTAGCATTCGATTGCAAAGTAGGCAGTCGCATATTCGATCATTCTAATTTATTCGATCATTCGCTTAATTTGCATATTTGACCAATCGAATAAATCCTACGGTCGTTATTCGATCGTATTCGATCGAACTTCGATCTTTTCACGTGAATTTAGTAAATCTGAAGCAAACACACCAATTTCACCAGTGCAGGGCAAGAGTACATTATATTGCCATTCCTTTAAAACACTTTCAATTTTAGGTGTTCCTGTAAGAAAGTTTGAGAATGGTTTTATTGTGCCATTTTGTCTAATGCAAGATGGTAGAGCACTCCAGAAGTTTGGGCCAATTATGTGCAAATATATGTTGCTAAGTCAATTGCTTTTTTTTATGTGGAGGAGAGCAGGCACCAAGACCAGTACCACCCAGAAGGAAACTTATTAAATTAAATGATTTTGAATATATTTGTACTTGGATAGAGAACTGGCTTAATAATAGATGGAACATTTTTTTAATTGGACCAGTGGATAGTGTATGTTGTTTATTATTATTTATTAATGACCTTGAGGTTGGCATCGTTAAGTAAATTATCTGTTTATCTGGTGGCATAAGTATAGGATCCGTTATTTGGAAACCCATTATTCAAAAAGCTCAGAAGTATGGGAGTATCCTTTAGACTCCTTTTAATAAAATAATTTAAAAATTTAAAACATGTATTTCCTTTTTTCTGTAGTAATAAAACAGTACCTTGTCTTTGAGCCTAACTAAGATATACTGTAATTAATGCTTATTGGAGGCAAAACAATCCTTCTGGGTTTAAAGGAAAAGTAAATGTTTTTCTTTTTCTTTCTGTAAATTTGCTCTAAACAACCCC
>CM044446.1:14616503-14636049 GCA_024363595.1 Xenopus borealis | reverse complement strand
TCTTAATCCTGCACATGGGAACTGGTGCATCAGGTAACAGTTCCTAAACTAATAAACATGCACTTCTATACAAGTGATTCAGTATGCAAATAATATATCATCATACTGAACTTATAATACAGTTATGGTAAAACATATATAACACATAGCAATCATTTAAATAAACAGTTTGGCTTTTACAAAACAGTACACTTTACATTACAGCATGGAAGTATCTGTGTCCACAGCATTAACTACTGTGTAACATGTGCACTGAATCTGCAGGTCTGTCTGGCTGCTGTAGTTTACTTCAGGCTGTATGTGTAAAACTAGTTTGCAGTGTCATATAAACAAGATTAATTGAGTTTATAAACATTAGACTGTGGATCACTACCTGAAAGACAACATGAACATTCTCTTAATCCTGCACATGGGAACTGATGCATCAGGTAACAGTTCCTACCTCAGCTGCGCACATTGGTTCCCTCTGCAGTAGCAGAGCAGGATGTGTTCCTGAATAATCCAGTCTTACCAGAATCAAAATCTACTTAAGTGCTGAACTTGTTTTGTTTCACAAATTTTATTGGGGGGTGCTTAACTTTATACCACTTACACTCTCCCCCACGAAATTTATGTCGTCCCGACATATACAAAATTGGTATCAACCATTATTTATGGTTCTATCAGGGTCTTACCACGTATCTTAGGAGTCTGGGTAAGTATCAACTACTTGACACTTGAGGAAACATCCTCCTTGTGGCATTTGCTCCATTATATGTATTTAGTCACAAGTTTACACTAGGTCCATTGCGCGCTGTGGTACCCAGTGAAGTATACTTGCAGTCTAATGCAAGGGGTAACCCTTTTACACAAGTTTCTACAGACTACAGTAGTGAGACCCAATGATGATGGACACTAGGGAGCACATATATGTGTTATCTCTGTGTTCCTTTTGTGTATGGTGGAATACTTATGCAAAAATTCCAAAATATTATCTCCACCACCATGTTAAATTCGGCCTACTTCATCTTACCTAGCATCATCAGCATTCAAAATACCATATTACAAAAGAACATTTGAATTGTAACTCAAGTGATGCAATAGAAACATTCTTCACAAAACATATTCAGTTGTATTACCACTGTCTAGAGTCCTCTGAAAAATGACAGGGTGATAAATACCACATTGGAGTGACTTGTGTCAACTCTTCACAGTCCATATTCTGTACTTTGGTGTCTCTGAACACAGTACTTGGCTGACCCAATGTATCGTAGGCTGTATCCTTCTTAGAGGTATTGGATCACAAAGGTCATCGCTTTCATCTTGGTCACTTTCAAGATTTTCCGGTACCTCTGCCCGATTTTCCTCATCTTGCTGAAAATGTTCTTCTATAGCAGTCTCTGTTGGTTCTTCCAGTCTTTCTGTATGAGAGGGGTAGAATTCCTCTGCTTCTGGGTTTAATTCTACTGCAGTTTCAGGTGGTTGTTCATCCTGAGTTAAAGGAATCAGTGATCTCCAGTGATCCTCTTCTTATGATTCACTGTCTGAATCTTGTGTTGGTCTTTGTACAGGTTGCTTTTTGTTCTGTACATTATGACTTCCTGTTTTGTTTTGGTGTTTCTTTGGTGTTACTACATTGTCTGGTTCTATTGGTAGAAAGTCACATGGTAGTAACAAATTCCTGTGTAGAATTCGTGTTCTGCCTTTTCCAGTTTCTGGTTTTACTTCATAAACTGGGCTGTCATCATGCTTTCTTTTGGTAACAACATAGATTGTTTCTTCCCAGTAGGATCTTAATTTTCCAGGACCTCCTTTTTCAATAAGATTTCATAGCAATTTCATAGGCCTCATTCAATCTGCTTGTCCAGGTTTTTACATATTCTGGATAGTTCTTATACTTTTCTGTAGCTGGGGTGTTGAACATATGGTCAACTGGTAGTCTGGGGGATCTCCCAAAGAGAAGAAAAAAGGTGAATATCCTGTAGCTTCACTTCTCGTACAGTTGTAGGCATGAACTACTTTAGCTAATGAGCATTTCCAGTCCTTCTTTGATTCTTTTGAAAGAGTCCGAAGCATTGACAGGAGGGTGCGATTGAACCTTTCAACTTGCCCATTTCCTTCTGGATGGTATGGAGTAGTATGAGAGTTTTGGATGTGGCAATATTCTCCTAAGGCTGCAAAGAGCTGATTCTCAAATTCTCTACCCATATCATGGTGAATCTTACTCAGAAATCCAAATTTCAGTACAAAATCATTAAATATCTTGTCAGCAGCTGTCCTTGCTGACTTGTTCTTGGTTGCATAAGCCTGAGCAAACCTTGTAAAATGGTCTATAACAACCAAAATATACTCATAGTCACCTTTACACGTTTCCAGGTGTAGAAAGTCTATTGAGATCATCTCAAATGGAAATGTTGTGGTTATGTTGTTCAGTGGTGCTCTGGTAGGCTTGTTTGGACGCTTGTCTTTCAAACAATGACACTGATGGGTAATATAGTGTTCTATATTACGATGCATGTGTGGCCAATAAAATCTGTCTCTTGTCAGGTCAACAGTTCTTTCCACTCCTAGGTGTCCCATTTCCTCATGTAGCTCTTTGTACACTAGGTTGTGGTATACTACAGGCAACACTAGTTGTGAACCTGAGGATGTTTTTCTTCTTAGAATGTCCTCAGAGTCCGAATACAACTTGTGCCACTGTCGCATAAGTGCAGAAATTCCACAAGCTTCTCCTTTCCTCTGATGTCTTGTTGGAAATCTGTTCTCCTTTTTATATTGCCATACTTGCCCTATTAATGAATCCTCCATTTGTGCCTTTATCACAAATGGACAATGTAGCAACTGCTGGAACAGACCCCAAATCCACATTGGCTTTTGTATTACTTATTGTCAATGGACACAACCATGGCATTCTTTCTTCTTGCTGTACTTGAATACCTTGTACTGTACTATGGATGGTTTTGGGATCAATCTCCTTGTAGCATTGTTCCATATACTGTTCAAGAGTTAATGGCATGCGGGAAAGTACATCTGCATCAGTATTCCTTTTACCTGGTCGGTATCTGATGGTGAAGTTGAAATCAGAAAGTTCTGCTACCCACCTATGGCCTGTTGCATTGAGTTTTGCTGTGGTCAGGATATAGATGAGAGGATTGTTATCAGTATATACCAGAAACGATGGACAGTAGTACAGATAGTCTCTGAACCTCTCACATATTGACAATTTTAATGCTAAGAATTCTAGCTTTCCTGAGTGCATATGGTAGTTTTTCTCAGCTGGTGTTAGAGTTCTTGAACCATAAGCAATGACTCTTAATTTGCCTTCTTGTTCCTGATAAAGAACAGAGCCAAGTCCTTCTTGTGATGCATCACAGTGAAGTACAAATGGCTTGGAGAAGTCTGCATAACTCATTACTGGTGGATGAGTCGCTGACCGTTTTGTTTAGTCTTAGATCGAGATGGTTTCCCTGAGTTTTTTACAGACCTAAAACTGGATGTAGGTACTGAATCTGCTGATAACAAATCATATAGTGGTCTTGCAATTCTGGAGAAGTCTTTAATGTAGGGGCGATAATATGAAATAAACCCCAGGATTCTCCTAAGTTCTCCAATATTTCTTGGCTTCTTCTCTTTCAGTGATAAGACAGGTGCAATTTCAGCTGGATCCATAGTGTAACCATCTTTTGACACGATTTTTCCAAGAAACCTAACATGGTCATTAAAAAGTTCACACTTTTTGGCAGTTAGCTTGACACCATGTTTCTGGTACCGCTTTAATACTGCTCGAACATCTTCCACATGGTCATTAAAACTTTTGCTATGAACCAAGTTGTCATCTAGATAGGGTTGACAAATTCCATCTCTTAGTCCTGTCAGACATTCTTCCATACTCCTTTGGAATTCTGCTGGTGCTGAGCTGAGGCCAAAGGGGATACGTACCCATTCATACAACCCCCATGGTGTTATGAAAGCTGTTAATGGCTGACTGGATTCTTCAACAAAACCTTGATGATAAGCCGTCCCTTGGTCAAGCACTGAGAACCATGAGCTTCATCCCAAACTGTCAAGCATGTCTTGGATTCTTGGTATTGGATGACGATCAGGGATTGACTTTTGGTTCAACTCTCTGTAGTCACAGCAAAGTCTTAAGCTTCCATCCTTCTTCCTTACACATACAATAGATGACGAGTATGAAGATTTGGATATTGTGATCCACTCACGGTTTAGTAAGTCCTGCAGATACTCCTTGTGCAATGGCTTTGGGACTGACATGTAAGTGCGCTTTACAGGAGTGTTATCCTTGAGCCGGATACTTAGCTGTTAAGAAGGGATACATCCAACATCGGAGTCATCTTTTGCAAATGCATGACACTCTTCTCTTAACATCTGCCTCACAGTGTCTTGTTGCTCATTGGTGAGGTGATCTAAGGACACTGGTGGGTCCCACAACTCCTCAGTTGAACTTGATGGCTGACTATTGAGTGTTCTGTCAGTATGTTCATTTAACATTACAGTAGAATGCTCAGTCTTCTGACTTACTGCAGTCACTTGTGCCACTGGACATCCTTTGGTGTTCAACAATTCCAAGGCTAGTTTTGCCTTTCAGGATGATGTCATGTTTGCTTGCGTTCCACACTGGTATAGATATTCTGGAAAGTGTACCTCTTTGGAGAGTAATTAAAGTTTCACTTACACAGAGTCCATCAGGGAACTTAATCAAATCATGGGGTGTGAACAGCATAGTCTGGTTATGCAGGGATGGTCCTGTGCGAACAGTGCATTTTATTCTCATGGCAGAATTTGTAGGTATCTTTTGGTCTCTGGTGCCAGTCTTTACCAGTGAGCCCACCACTTCTGTACAGTTAGCTGTTACTAGTTTGAAGAAACTATCTGCTTTTACTTTAGTCAGAGAGAAGGATGCTCCTATAGTTTCCACTAGTGTTGGAATTGATTCAGCTGTCCCTCTGGATTCCTTGATGATTTCTTCAATCACATTGTTTCCAATGATTGGCTGTTCAGCCACTTTTGGGTCTCCTGAAACTAATATTGGCACTAACAACGATTTGGTGTAGTTGATCTTTGAAGTGAGTTGGAACTGGACTTCAATCCATCTTATGAAAGGAATGTCTGTTTTGTTTGCTGCACTTGCACACAGGGTTGCGGATCCTAGCAGTTCTTCTATTGCTCTAATTTTAGTGTGTGGAAGGACAGTTTTTCTCCACGCATCATTGATTATGGTAACTTGGGAGCCTGTGTCCCACAAAGCCTGAACAGGAATTCCCTCCATTTGGCAGTTTACAAGGCATCTCTTTCCAATGAGTTGCAGAAGCTTTATCTGGTACTTGGGAGCAATACAATTAACTTGACCTCCTACACTTACGTGTGTTTGCCTTTTTGATAAATTTTGAGCTCTGGAGTCTTGCAGATCTGTACCCCTGGTGTAACTGGCATGTCTTAATCAGGCCCTCCACTGACATCTCAATTAACAATCGGCTGATCTCATTTTGCACTTTCTCCAACTCCATTTTGGATTTCAACGCTGCAACTACCACACAGGAAATCACAAAACAGCTGGGATTTTCAGGTATCTGAAAGACAACAGGAACATTCTCTTAATCCTGCACATGGAACTGGTGCATCAGGTAACAGTTCCTAAACTAATAAACATGTACTTCTATACAAGTGATTCAGTATGCAAATAATATAATATCATACTGAACTTATAATACAGTTATGGTAAAACATATATAACACATAGCAATCATTTAAATAAACAGTTTGGCTTTTACAAAACAGTACACTTTACATTACAGCATGGAAGTATCTGTGTCCACAGCATTAACTACTGTGTAACATGTGCACTGAATCTGCAGGTCTAACTGCCTGGCTGCTGTAGTTTACTTCAGGCTGTATGTGCTAAAGACAGTGTAAAACTAGTTTGCAGTGTCATATAAACAAGATTCATTGAGTTTATAAACATTAGACTGTGGAGTGGATTACTACCTGAAAGACAACAGGAACATTCTCTTAATCCTGCACATGGGAACTGGTGCATCAGGTAACAGTTCCTACCTCAGCTGCGCACATTGGTTCCCTCTGCAGTAGCAGAGCAGGATGTGTTCCTGTATAATCCAGTCTTACCAGAAACAAAATCTAATTAAGTGCTGAACTTGTTTTGTTTCACAAATTATATTGGGGGTGCTTCTTCCTGGGCCTTCTTTGCTTCCAACGGCTTCTTTCTGGATCCGGATCCGTCGGCGGCGCATGCGCAGTAGGACGCTGGTACTACTGCGCATAAAGTTCACAAAGTTTAATCGGCGAACTTTGTGTGCATGCGTCCTACTGCGCATGCGCCGCAGAGTGCCGACAGATCCAGGAAGAAGCAGTTGGAAGAGAAGATGGCCCCTGTGAAGTTCGCTGGAGGGGACCTACACAGAGGGTTAAGTAGCAACTTAGGGGCAATAGCCCGGGGGGGGGGAGATGTAGGCTGGGGGGCCTACGGGGGAGGGGGGGAGCGCCAGCGGGTTGAATTCCCCTTTAAGGGCTGAACTCTACTGACAATTTCGGTGCAATCCGGCGTGCTTTGCAAAAACGCAGGCGTCACATCGGATGCGACAGAAATAAGGTAAATAACTAAATAGCACTGTCGGATGGTGTTGCAGCTTTGATCCCACGTGACCACGTGACACATCTGTCAAATGCAGTTCCTGCATGCTGGCATTTTCGACGTGTCACTTTGGATCAACGATGTAACTTCATCTGACATTTCCATCCATTACCTTTTTTCCGTTGCTCTTATTTGACTTGTTACGTCGCAGAGTGATGGATCGCGCTGAAACCACATAGTCTGCTAGAAAATTAAATAAACCCAATGGGCTAGTTTTGCTTCCAATAAGGATTACTTATATCTTTGTTTGGATCAAATATATACAAATGTACTGTTTTATTACTACAGAGAAATAGGAAATCATTATTAAAAATTTGGATTATTTGGATGAAATGGAATCTATAGCAGATGGCCTTTCCATAATTCGGATCTTTCTGGATAACTTATCTTCTTATCTGGTTTCCAGATAACTGATCCCATACCTGTATAGAATAGTTGAAAATTAAACATAACAATTTTATAACTGCAACTCTAACTCAGTACTTCTGTTGTCTTCTTAGTGCGTTCAAATTTGATACCTAGCCCACCAACATACAATTCTGCGTATGGCTACATTAGCTGGGAGGCGTATTCTAACGTAAGCTTCTTTACTCGGGTTCTTCCTCCTGTCCCAGATGATTGTCCTACTCCAATGGGAACAAAAGGTAAGTGGTCTAAGGAGTTTAGTATTATTTATTGCTTATATTGTTTGTTCTGGATTTCATATTGCCAGGTTGCATCTGTTCTATTCATGCTATTAACAGACAAATGATGCAGCACTGAATATGCCCCCATAGGCATGACTTGTCACAGTTAAAAAAATCCTCCTGTTTGTCAGAACTGAGCAGAGACCACAGGGATTTTATAAAATAATTTGTTGCACCTCTGGCGCTAAATTTAAATACTGTATTTAACTACGACCCCAACATGTTAGCATATTGCTTGTATGTTGTACTTAGTTTTTGGCAACTGTAAAATAAATAACTTTTATTTCTGTGCTCGTTCTTGTTTTTGGTTTCATCTTTTTGCTTTTTATTCTTTACTCTTAATCAAGTTGAACCCTTCCAAATTACCCCCGTTGTGGGTGTGCATATACACACATGCCTATACATATTTACCTACCTATATACCTTCCGATATACCTATGCAAGGACATTTGGACAAACTGATAGACAGCTAAGTGGTAGATGAGATTCAATGTGGAAAAATGTAGATTATACATTTAGGGGCAAATTTACTATTATTCCCCAAAAACAATTCGAATTCCCTCGATATTTGCTTAGCATTCAATTTTCGAATGCTAATCGAATAGTTTTAGGCTACCCTTTTATTCGATCATTCGATGATTGAATAACGATTGAATAATGTTCATTCGATCATTCGAATGAATTATTCGATCATTCGAATGATTCATACGATTCGAACGATCGAATACTTCGATAGTACGAATCCTATTCGATCAGAACTTACCCTCAGAAGCCTATGGGAGGGCTCCTATAGGCTTCTATTACAATTCGGTAGGTCCAATCTGGCGAAGTAGGCAATTGAATAATTTTAAAGTTTTAAATCCTTTGCTGATTGAATGAACCGAATATTCGACCATTCGAATCTATTCGATCATTCGCTAAATCATCCTGAAAATTGGGCTAAAATGGAGTCTATGGGAGACAGCCTTTTGGTAATTTGAAGCATCCTGGGTAATGGGTTTCCATATAATGGATAATATACCTGTACCTCAAATGAATATGTGGTACTTTTGCATTAATTTTAAAGGAACAGTAACACCAAAAAAGTGTTTTAAAGTAATGCAAATATTATGTAGTTGTTGCCCTGTGCTGTTAATTATCAGACATTGAAAAATGGCTATATGGCACAGGATAAGTAATGTATAACAGATAACATTATGTTCTACAGAGTTTATCTGCTATCTGCTGTGTAACTTGAGCCTCTTTCTCCTATGACTAGTTGCCCCCATGGCTCCACAACAGCTTATTTATAGAAACAATAGTAGTGCTTCTGAAGCAAACACTACAGTTTTACCAGTGCAGGGCAACACTGCATTATATTTTTATTACTTTAAAACAATTTCATTTTTAGATGTTACTGGTCCTTTATCAAAACCACACTTTCACATGTATTAGTAAAATGTGAAAAGAAAGTACTAAACGTTTGTCTAACCCCTGCTGATAAAGTGAGGGCAAGGCCACCTAGCTTTGCTTGTACCTGTGTAAAACCCTTAGCCCAGTTATGTACATACTGTATGGGGCAGATTTATCAAGGGTCGAATTTGAGGGTTAAAAACCCTCGAATTCGACCATCGAATTTTGGTCGAATTGTATTATTCGAAGGATTTTAGTACATAGAATTAATTCGATCGAACGATTCGATCAAATTTTTTTTTTCGATCTAAAAAACTTTGAAAAACCCTATGGGAGCTTCCCATAGGGTTTAACAGCAATTCAGTAGGTTTAACTAGGCAATCGAAATTTTTCTTTTAAAGGGAAAGTACTTCGACCATCGAATGGTCGAATGATCGAATAGATTTTTATTCAAATCATTAGAATCATTCAAATCGATCGAATTTTTTTTAAATTCAATGGTCGAAGTACCCAAAAAATTATTCGAAATTCGAATCTTTTTGAAAATTCGATTGAATTTCGAATCCTTCACACGAATTTAGTAAATCTGACCCTATGTGTTGCTTTCGTTTCATTCAAGTTTACCTTTTGAATTCAACATGTATAAACTTTAAAACTTACATTTGGGAAAACAATTGTGGGAAAGAAGTGTAACACTCTTTAGAGCACCATGAAGAAAAAACTATTTATCATGTCATACAGTATCTCTGTGTTGCTTTAATCCCAGCCTGTGAGTATGCTGAGGTACTTGAAGATCACATTCCACACTAATTTTTTCAGCAGTGGGAGTTTATCCAACTTAGAAAAAGAATGCAGATAAGAAAGTATCTATAATGCCTAAAATACATTTAGAAAAGAATGCAGAATTCCTAAAAACTAATGGAATGAAAAAGAAATGCTCCTGTGATCAAAGCTAATATATATGTGTGTGTGTTGTGTGTGTGTGTTCGTGTATTATATCTACACATGAAATGCCCTATATGAATTCAGTGTGCAAATGTATGTGTCACATTTCTCCATGGACAATATTTATCAGCTAGTTAGATTCAAAACTGCACTCATTTCCGTTTGGTTTCTGTTTTGCAGAAATATAATCTAACATACCCTTATTGCGTAACCACCTATTGTGGGGTGAATAAGCAAGGGTAGGCATAGGAAAAACATTTGGATCAGCTGTTTACACAGTTTATGAGATTACGGTAATAGTCGTTAGTCTGTAGCACAAATTAATTTTTTTTAAATAATTTGCTGTCCATTTTTCCCCTCTTCCTGTCTAAGTGGAGTTTGCCAGGTTGGAGTTTTTTCTGCCAAATTGGACTACTAATTCTCTGACTGGTTTCCAAAGTGTGGTGTTTATACAAATGGCCTGCTGGTGTCACAGTGCATACACAGGACTTTCTGTACAGCTTGAAAGTGAAAGTAAGAGTTACTGCTGTTATGTAATGGCTGTATGAACCTGCTAATAAAGCACTGTTATACTCTCCTCATCCTCGGCTACCAAACACAAAGTGCAAACTATCAAATTTGGGCTAGATTTTGGAGCCTTGGTCAATTTTTTCCCCCTAATGTGCCATCCCAGTGCATGTTGGGTAATCTAGTTTTTATTTAACAAATGCCTACAGCCAAGGTTAATGTGCAACTCCAGTACCCAGAATGCAATGGGAGTAGAAAGGCATAGAAGGCAGTTCTAGCCTATCAGTCTGTATTACAACTTGCTGCCTGCTGCATCTGCTGCTATGTGGTAAACACAAATCCTCATCACCACTGTGATAAACTGCTTGGCTAGCAGTGGGTCTAAAAGGAATAGTAACACCAAAAAATAAATGGAATGGCAATATGATGTACTGTTGCCCAGCACTGTTACAACTGGTGAGTTTGTTTCAGAAACACAACTATAGTTTATATAAAGAAACTGCTGTGTAGCCAATGGGGCAGCTATTCAAGCACAGGATACACAATGGATAACAGATACGTTCTGAAGAATCCCATTGTATACTTCAGAGCTTATGTTATCTGCTGTGTATTCTGCACCTTTAATTGTTTTTTTCATCTTAAATGGCTGCCCCATGATTATACTGCAGCTTGTTTATATAAACTGTAGTGGGCTTTCTGAAGCAAATGCACCAGTTTTACCAGTGCAATGCAACACTACATTATTTTGTCATTACATACTTTCATTTTTTTGGTATTACTGTTCCTTTAAATGATTCTGCTATTTTAGTTCAGGTGAAGCAGTCAGACAAGCATAATAACGTCTGGTACATTTATTATTACATGGCAGGTAAGTCTGGCCTGCTCCGTGCTTGCTCTCAGCTTAGACAGGAAGAGGCGAAAACACAAATAGGATTATGAATCATAAGACAAATGGCAAAACAGCAGAAATGCCCTTAACCAAAATTTCCACACAAGCAAGTTACTACACTCACCATAGCTAACCATCAGGATAAACCCCTACCCGTCACTGCTGCAAACCCCCAGGGCGGCAATATGGCCTGAATATGGTGATAATTCCAGGGTTGGTTGCATTTATATGTACAGCAGACTTGTACCTCTAAAAAACATTTTAACAATGGAATCAATGCAATCCAGACTCTGAAAATGTTAGCAGTAACTTGCATCTGATTTGCTACCACACAGGAGTGCATTGGCTCTAAATTGGCTGTTATTAGGGTTGCCACCTTTTCTGAAAGATTGTACAGACTGGTGGAGGGGATGGGAACAAAAGTGGCAGTCCATAATGCAAAAGGGGTGGAACTACGTACCGTGATGCAAAAGGGGCAGAGCAACATTGCACAATGGCCAGAAGACTGAAAAAAAGGTAATTTCTGAGCAATTTGGGGGTGGGCCAAGGGCTTTTTTTAAGGGTATTACAAATTTACCAGCAAGTACATTGCCATGGACTGCCCATTTCATGCAGTTATCTATTGGGCATGTTTTAAAACCCCATTAGACATGCAGCCAACTTGTCTGTACAGGACAATGTTAGAGTCTGATTGTTGGACCAGGGCCCTGTTTTCAGATCACAGATCTGGCCCAGAGCATGGGCGTCCAATTAAGGCAAATATGTTCTCATGTGGAGAGCTTACTCTTTGGATATTTTAGTGTATGCCAGCTATATACATAGGAAGGTGGTCCTACTAGATATAATCTGCACAATATGTTAAGTTTAGGCAACCCATGCATGGGGGCCCCTAACAACCTGCCTGTCCAATATTTGCTAAAATACTGACAGATATCTATTGGTCAGTTTGAAAATCCTACACAGTGTGGATTGAATCAGTGTGTCTATTTGGTCTTCACCTGTTGGGTTGCTATAAACCCAGTATGATCTGATCGTTTATCTGATAAGTGCATGGGTGCCTGAACTGCACAGAGTTCTGGATGGAAATAAGCAAGCCTGTATTCCACTTCAAGGAAAAATTGTAAAGGCTACATTTTGCCTTTATTTATTGCTGTCTGGAAGGCATTTAAACCGTTTATCCAGATAAATTATACATATTTGTGGAGGGCATTAATTACAACATTTCGTTGTATATATTTATTCCCAGTTCTTGTCATTCCATAGCAGGTTCAAAAGTTCAGGTTTTGCATTTAATGTTAAAAAATGCAGAACGTTTACAGTATTTTGCCTGTAATATAAATGTTTTCCATCAGTTACCTCCCCCTTATGAACATGTTTATACATTGTTAAAGGAGTAATATAATCAAATCTGAAGGTAGTCTAAGAAGTAATTTGGATTTTTAAATGATATAGTAAGCTTTAAAGACTTGTGTTTGCCTGGGCGTGGCTATCCTCTGCACTTTGCACCCAATAAAAAAAAATCTGTTGAGAGGCACAAAGAACAGCACAGGGAGCAAAGGCCATAGGGCAGGCAATAAGGCCAGGACCCTGTTGCAGCCTGTGTCCACTGCCAGTCACTAACCCTAACCCCTGAATGATGCATAATTTTGGGGTAATAGGGGGGCACCTACTTCTCTCCACCCCCTTGGTCCTCATGAATACAGGGTCGCCATAATCAACAACAACATCAAGATGCCTTTGATTATCATGTGCAGAGTAAAAAGGTTTTCATCTAAGGCTAGTGGCCGACGAGCAGATTCAGGGAGATTTAGTCGCCAGGCGACTAATCTCCTCTTCAGACTGGCAACAATCTCCCAGAACTGCCTTCTTCCTGCCTTCCAAGTGCTTGAATGCGCCTGTGCAAATACACTCGCATCGCTTCGATTTCCTCCTGAGGCAACTTTGGGCGACCTTGGAAATTGAAGCGCGGCAAGTGCATTAGCGAATGCGATTCCTCATTCAGGCACAAGGAAGGCAGACGAAAGGCAGTTCAGGGAAATTGTCGCTGGGCTGAAGATGCGATTAGTCGCCTGGCGACTAAATCTCCCCGGATCTGCGCATCTGCCACTAGCCTTAAATGAAAACCTCTTTAATCTAGACAGGATAAGGCTAGTGGCAGACGGGCAGATCCGAGATTTAGTCGTATTTGCGCAGGCGATTCCTCATTCAAGCACACGGAAGGCAGGAAGAAGGCAGTTCAGGGAGATTGTCGCCTGGCAACTAAATCTCCCCGGATCTGCTTTTCTGCCACTAGCCTTAGGCTAAGGCCAGACGGGGAGATTCGGGGGCATTTTGTCGCCTGGCGACTTCTCGTCGCGACTTGTAGCCCCCGAACCTCCCCGAATAGCCACTTACCTAAGCACACCGGCGTTGCTTGAAAACGCCGGCGCGTATCCACACGGAGCGGCGCGCTTTTTGAAATTGCTCCAAATTGCCTGGCGAGAAGTCGCCAGGCGACAAAATGCCCCCGAATCTCCCCGTCTGGCCTAGCCCTTAAGGGAGGGAGGTGGGAATGTGTGCTGTATTAAGGCTTAAAACAATGAACAATAGAACAAAATAACATTTGGTGCTTTCGTAGTTTCCCTGCTCCTTCGGTCCTTAGGGTTTTTCAGTGTTTCTCTTTTTACATGGGAATTTTGTTGATTTTCCTACGCCCCTTTCTTTTGATGTTCTGTGCCCTGCCAGATGCAGGGGCCTTGCTTCCCCAGGTGTAGCAATATGGTGTGTTTAACTATAAAGGAAAGTGTAGTCCACTCCAAAGTACTGTAGCCAGACATTTATTTTTGATTAGTTGTGCTTGTCTGTTAGGATACTTGCACGTTTTTAATTTACAAGGATCCAGTTCACTTTGTTTAAAAACGCTTGTGTTTTGTGTTGAAAGCATAACTGCCTGGGCTGCCACTTTCTGACCCGTGACATGCAAAACATCACAGATCACACACATTTTACAGAAAAATCAGGGATGACCCACTTTTTTACATTATTCTCGGTTGATCCTGGGCTTCCTCTGTAGTTACACCACTAGTTGATAATGGATAGGATTTCCATGATTCGTCCACTTAGATTTGCTGGAGAAAATGTGGGTAATAGAATATTTAGAATATTTGTTTATATTTGTAATTTTATTTCCCATAAGTGCTTCTTCTACTTTTTTGTTGCAAATGGATATTGGTTACAGAATGAATCAGTTCAAATACTCTAATCTAGAATCCCCTAAACATTGGACATTGCCACAGTGTATGAAACATCGTACCCTCCTCTGCTTTAGATGATCACATTTTATTATCCCCAATATAGATAATGGATCTTTTCTATATATTTGGATCTTTATACTTTAAGTGGAGAAAAGCATGTAAACACAATAAACTGGTTATGCTTCCAATAAGGATTAATTATAATCTTAAATTAAAGAATTAAAGTAAGAATCCGCGCCTGTGGCATCAGAAATTAGAAACGAATATGGTGTAGTACATTTAATTATATGGACGCCACTAGGTATAAAAAAATACGTTGTTACAGGGGTATCTGTTTTTCACCTTTAAGATTCACACCAGGATTTCAATTGAAGTTTGTACTCAAGGTGGTGAATATTTCTATGTTTAGTGCCAACAAACAGCAAAACAACCACCAAGTGGCCAAATTGCCTACTTACACACCAATGGTTAGGTAAAACGTGTAGTATGGGTTTCACATAGGTCTCCCACCAGCTGTCTTCGGACTCCAAATATAAAAAAGAAACCAAAATAGTATATTTTATTAAAATATATTTCTTAAAAGCAATTTCACTCACATTTTCACTCTTTATACAATCGCATATTGTCCAAATTGGGCGCTACATTTATTCCATTAAATGACCCTGCTGGCTTCTTTTCAGTCCACATTGTGATTTTTCCTGCAGCCCAGTATCATAAATGTGGCCCAGGATGGATATGAATGCGTCCCATCTTGAAACGATTGGTTCCCGAGGAAAAGTCATATTGCAAAGGTTATAGGAGTAGGCAGGAGTGGGGACTCTGCCCATTGCCCAGTTAGTAGTAATAATAATAATATAATAAGTCTATTTAATATCCAGGTGTCCCATATTCCATTGTATAGCTCCATCTGTTTATCCAAGTGGTATTGTAGTTCTTTTCTGTGCATTGTCTTTACTTTTACAAATCAAAAGTGTTTGTGTATTTCATGTGTGGCCCCAGACAAAAATTGAATCATTATTAAAAATTTTGGATAAAATGGAGTCCATGGGATATGGCTTACCATAATTTGGAGATTTCTGGACAATGGGTTTCCAGATAACTGTTTCCAGAACCCCCAAGTGACCTCATAACCCGGGCCAGTGCTCAGCCGAAAACCGCACTGGTCTGCTGTTCTTTTAGCGAGCACCACGGAGAGATCAACTTCCTGTAGCTTTGATTTTCAAATTTCCCCGGGAAATTGCATGCACAGTAGAGCAAAATAGTCGACATTTTCATCAAAGTCCGGCTTTCCGCTCTACTGCGCATCCCCGATACGACGGTTTTCGGCTTATAGGAGCACCGGCTTGGGGTATCAGGTAGGTAAAAGTAGTCACTTGGTGTGCCTAACATTTAGCACCCCAAGTGTAACATCCATTTCCTTCTCCTTTAAGAAATATGTTTCCGTTTTTTGGTGTCTGAAGTTGCTGAGCTAGAGACAAATCTAAGTAATATTGTGGAGAGAAAGAAATGTATGTTTCACAGTTGTGTGGAAATGCCTTAGTAAGGTTTGTCTCTTTAATTATGCTCTACAGGGATACATTTATCATAAATGAAGCAGTAAGTAAGAATAAGTACGTGAGTTATGGGAGTTTCAATACACAGTTGGAATGAGGTCTTTCCTGAAAGACCTTACACTGAGGAAGAGATGACAGACAGAAATAAATAGGGAGGGGAACAAGCACATGAGTTAAGCCAGGGATGCATTGTTACAGGGGAAGTCTATTGACTGTAATGCTTCTTTTAGAAAGTGTTTTATAAGGAGTTTTGAGAGTAGAATTAGTATTTAAGCTTGCCTGGTAGAAAATAGAAGAGCACATGTGTGGGAACCTGTCTTCCAGAAAGCTCTGAAATACAGAAAAGCTCTGAATGAAATTAAGACCATCTCTGATAGAGTCCATATTAAAATAATAATTCTGATTTATAATCCTGCCCGATTGACATCTGCCAAACTTTTGGCCAGATACAATCAATCTGCCCAATAATCTGTCTGTAATTTATATCTGCTTGTGTATGGGGACCTTTAGGTTCTCTGCTTTGCAATGCTATGTTTTGGCTCTGTGAGATACACTTCTGAAACCTGTACAGTAAGCTGCTGGAGTGCAATTAAAATTAATAAGAAATAGGGATACACATTGCAGTTTTCGGTCAACTCAGTTTCACCAGATGTGATTTTTTTTTTCCATGCTAGACTGTCATCATGCAGCCTGTTACAGTATTATCCACTGCTTGCTTTCCACATACACCAGGTGGATCAGAGCACTTTCCAGATCCAATGGTTATCGTGAGACCACAATTGTCTCAAAATGATTGTTTAAATATACGATGTGTCCATCAACTAAAAAGACCATTTCAGGCGATATTGCCAGCAAAACTGAAGGGTCGCTGCCGGCTTGGCCCTGCAAACATAGGTAGATTGCATGGGGACCCATAAAGATTTTCTAACCTGGCCGACCAATTTTCAGACCGTTGTCGGCCGAAAAATCATAAGATATACGCACGATAATTTGACAGAATGGTCGTTCGGCAGAGAAAGATCTTTGCGTCTATGGGGAGATTAAGAAGCAGTTCCAGCCCAGACCTGCTCCCCCGACTGGACATTCAGCTAGTGCGCTGCCCTGCTGCAGTTTTCACTCATGCACCCATTGTCTTCTGCACATGAGCACAGCGCTGCGGGTTTTGTGCATGCGTACGGCGCTGCGCGCTGCATCTTTTGCACATGTGCACAGTGGGCTTTTCTGGGAAGAGGCCCCAGGGGACTGCCAGGAGGGACTTTCATTTTGCAGTCACGGTGGGCCCCCCAATGATCCAGTCTGACTCTGAGCAGGTAAAACACATATTTTGAAGAAATTGACAATATGTGAGGCTTTCTTTTCTATGAATAACATTTATAGCAAAGTGGAAAAGAGCTTTTCTAACAAGGGTTGGTAATGTATATGCTATTGTACAGCTCAAAACACTTTAGCTACAAAGTATTTTCAGCTTGTAATTTTTTGCATGTCTGCAAAATTTCACAGTTTGGCAAGATTTTCCTTGGTTTTCACAAACATTTCTCCAAAGCTTCTCTTCACTACTAAGAAACTTCCCGGTATACGTTAATTACAGTTATTCAGTGGTTTTCAAGATTTATTTTTTAATGTAATTTCAATTAAAAAGCAGAGGTGTGTTTATATATCTCTTTGTGTTCACTGTTGAGACAACATAGCAGAATTCTACTCCAAGTTTGTTTATGTGCTAGATTCTTTTATTCTTTTATACTGTTTGTCAGAACCAGTAGTACAACTAAATGTATACAACAGTCGAATATAAACCACAAGAATTACAATTACAAATGTCTTTGAAACAATTGAACAATTCCAAAGTCGCTTAAGCTTACATTTTCTTTCATTAGTGTTTACAGCAGTGCTTGAATTAGGTTAAAAAAGTGGAGGTATGCTAGGTGTGCTGCATACAGCGTAGTACTCCAAAATAAGCCATTCCTACAAATACAAGCACCATACTGTTCTAATCAGTGTCAGACCCCCCCAAACAAAATAGCGCCCGAAAATATAAAAATTAACTATCAAGCCTATGTGCTCAGTACAACACCATGTTCCCGACAAAAGAAGATTGCTTTGAGTAAAACCCGCAGATTGAGCGAAGTTAACCCACAGAGGGTAAACTCACCTAGCGCAGCGCCTATCCTGCAATCAACGCGGAGCAGGGGAACAAGAACAGCCGAACGATGAGTGTCAGGACAGTCTATTGCTCCCTCTCTGGCTCATTTATCAACACTGGTCAAATTTGCAAATGGGCAGTTCAAATAAGTAGTGATGGGCGAATTTATTCGACAGGGGCGAATTCGCAGTGAATTCCTGCGATTCACTGCTGGCGAATAAATTCGCGAAATTTCGCCTGGCGAAAATTCGTAGAAAAAACGTGTCGCGTACCGAAAACAACGCAACGCACCTAAAGCGATGCGACACGCACCAAAATTGACGCGACGCACTGAAGCGTGCCGCAACTCGTTTCACGAACTTTTTCGCCAATTGGCGAATTTCTTGGGAAATTCGCGAATTTTTCAGCGAAGCGAAACTCGGGAGATTCGCCCATCACTCCAAATAAAAAGATTATACAGTAGTTCACTTGTTAGAGACCGGTATTGTTCATCCCGCAGGGTATCCTGTGTTGATAGCCCGAAGTAATATACAAAGAACTTGAAAAAGGGAATTACCCGAAACATGTTGTGTGTGTTTCACTTCCTTAACCCTTTAACCGCCAAGCACGTATTCTATACGAGCTGGCGGTTAAAGGCTCAGACTGCCAAGAACGTATGTAATAAGTTCTTTGGCAGCTGAGCTTTCTCTCTGCTTCGGCGGCTTTTCCCGCTTCCGCAGAGAGGTAGGAAGCAGGACAGCCCCCTAGGCAACATTGCTCGATTGTCGCAGATCCGACTTGTAAAAGAAGCAGACGCATCGCATGGAGCGTCTGCTTCTTTACTTACCGCTCCTTCCCTGCAGAGCCGCTTCCTGTTCAGCGCTCCTTCTGTTTTCAGCGCTCTCCACGTGTCTCCTGGATCTCCTGTAACAAAACAAGTAAGTACACTTTTTTATTACACACTTACCTGCACTTACAGTACATTTACACACTTACAGTACATTTACACACTTACACAAAAATTTTAGTAAAGATTGGTATTTTTATTTATTTTCTTTTTTATTTCAGCACACTTGATCCCCATTGTACACTTATTTACATGTATTTACACTTATTTGCACACTCAGACAACTTTTATTAGTGCACAAACATGTATACACAAAAACTCACAGACAGCTGTTTTTTTTTTCTGTTTACTTATTCATTGTACTGTTATCTTTGCCTCAAATCTTGTTATTTCAACAGCGTGATTATTGGATAATTGATTTGGGCCACTTATTACGCTGTTTTTTTGTTATTTCATTGATTTACGCTATTTTTGTGGTTTTATTGCAATTTTATCCCTGCATTATTTTTCCTTATGTATATTTAGTATAGTTTTGCGGTTTGGTGCTTTAGTCTAGAAATGTATATTTTACTTAGTTTGATCCATCAGAATATATGCTTTCCAAAAATGTATGGTTATCTGGGGTCTTTTTACAGTTTGGGGGTCTTACGGCACGCAATGTCAGGGTACTGTTGGTTAGCGTGAAAATTCATATGTATGTTTTTCATTTGGGGGTCCGTACATACCAAA
>CM044446.1:14602295-14613764 GCA_024363595.1 Xenopus borealis | reverse complement strand
CTGCTTGGCAGTAGATGTTCCATTTCGGACAAAATGGCTGGCAGTGAAAGGGTTAATAAAGGAATTATGCAGCTTAAAATTGCCTGTCCGGATTCATCCTGCAACCATCGCCCATGGGCAGTTGCCTATAGCATCCAATCAGTGATTAGCTTTTTGAAGCCAGTTGCAAGTAGAACAATGAATGCAGCAATGTGATTGGTTGCCATGGGCAAATTTGCCCAGTGTTGATAAATGACCCCCAGAGTGACGGCGCACCTCTCTCTTCCCCCACTCCACGTGAACACGTGACTGTGACATCATCAACAGGTGCGCACTTTCGCACAGACAGGGGAAACATTCGCACGGTACGGCCACGGCGAACACAGGCAGGCACAGCAGACAGAGTCAGTGAGCGGCAGCAGAACAGCCTTACCTGGCAGCCCAGGTGATGTAGGGACAGCACTGCGGAGCCCATTACCATTAGTTTTTGGAAGCGCAAATACAGTGTGCAAAACTGGAGCCCTGACAAAAAAAAAAGTGTGAACTCATGGGGGCCCAAAAGGACTGGGGCCCAGGGCCGCCATTAGAAATCACGGGGCCCCGCACAACAGGGGGCCCTGGCGCCATTTTTTTTAACTTATAAGGGAGCCCTGGGGGGTTACTTTTGTAGCGCTGATGTCTGTGTGGTCTGTGGCGTGGGTGTGGATCAGGGGCGGGGCTTTGGTGCCTGGGTGGGCAGGGTCCAGGGGGCCCTGACAATTTTTTGCCCATCTATATAAGTTAAAAAAAATTGGCCAAAAACAGTACACTGTCTGTGTTGTAACTTTTTGCAGGAACCACCATGGGTAAATATTTGTACTCTTTGTACTGCCATTTTTGCTTTTCTGTTCTTCTGTTCTCTAGAACCCTCTCATGTGCCTCCTCTTGCCCTTTTTAACCACCTCCTGTAGGAATTTAGAAAATGCGGGTGCTAAAGGTGATGTATTTTAAAGCAGTCTGAAGTGTAGATTTGCAAAAGAAAAGGAAGATTCTGCAACTGAAAATGGCCCCCCTGAGGGGATTCTGTTTCACAGAAATATAGAAGTGGATGGATGGCATCTGCTATACTTAATACATACTGTAAATGGATAATTAATGGATAATACATACATAATGAATACATTTGATACACTATTAATACAGACTGTATTAATAGAAACCCATGAGCTAAAATGTGTAAGGGCAGTAATAGGCACATTGTTATTTCCCTTGCTATTTCTCCAGGGTCTAAAGCTTACAAAACTCTAAAAACAATTGTCTCAACATTTCCCATTCCCTAGCAAGGGTGTGTCAACAGGAAGATGGAGGTGACTAAAGGAGTTTTAAATGAGGCAAGCAGTTAAAAAAAAGTACTGGAGACACTCCCTTAACAAATTCTGAATCTTGGAGTGTTATTTGTGACATCAGTAGTGAAGCCAAAGAAACCTTCACGGGTCCATGGTCAATGGAACCCTTCAAAACATAAGTTGTTAGAATGCCTTATGCTACACTCATTACTCCTTAATGCCACTGTGGCCAACCATGAATTCAGAACCACTGGTTTAACAGCACAGATATTATTAATAAGAGCTGTATATACAGACTTGCAAACTGTCTGTTTTGATGTCACCAGTGCAAGAGGGGGAACTAAAAGTCGCCTTCAGATGGGCAAATAGATGTTTACTTGAGCTCTTAGCAGTACACATTCTGGGAAGACTCTGCCGTGTCAGACCTTTTGAGCTTTACCCTCTCAAGTGGGGGTAAGTGCCCATAGACTTAATTGTAACAACTGATACAAAGCTGTCCTTTTTGTTTGAGTTCCAAGGAAATCAGACACAGTTTGCACTGAATGCTAGATTTAGTTTGGGATTTGGCCAAATCCAAACTATTTTTAACTAGATTCTGTTTCGGCCAAAGCCTGACCAAACCAAATTCAAACCCTATATAATTGGGGAAAGAATCGGCTTCATGTGTATGTGATTTTTCTGCTCGTGCCTCTGCATATCCAGTGCTGTATAAGGGTCTGGATTCCAGCTCACTATTCAGCTGGATTTGGGGATTCAGCCAAACCTGTAAGTGCAGGGTTCAGTGCATCCCTAGTCTGGTCAGTAACTTCAAGGGTGTGGTTTTTCTTCTTATTGTGGTCAACTACCAGAAACCTTTTCTTGAGCCATTCAAATTCAGAGGTTTGAACTTTGCCAGACTGCCCTTACATAAGCACCCTTTTTTAGGTCTCTGGGAGCAAGATCCAAGGGGTTGAATAGCATGACCTGCAATTTGCAGACGTTCTGTCTCCCTACCTATGCAAGCCATGTGTTCCAAGATTCTGTCCTACTAATCAGTTTCATATTGTGAACTGCATATCTTTATACATACTGTGAGTTGCTGCTTTGTTAATTTGCAGCTACATAGATTAGAAGAAAAGAGGATGGGGAGTGACTTGGGGCATCTTTGAAGGAACAGACCATTCCTTCTTAAAGGGTAGGTACAGGAGCCAAAAAGTTTGCATTTGGAGTCCAATTATTTGCTGGGCTTTAGTTCCTCTTTAAAGTGTTCATTGTGCCATCTTCTGTGTCATGTATTTGGCTCTCTATTACAGAGATTTACAGCTCTCAAAATCTCCCATAACGTCGGTGGCATATAGGCCTTTCTTGTTGTAAATGTATTCATTTCATTGCTCACTGACTTATTTTTCAAGTGATTAAACAATGGTAGGAACAGTGTCCCTATAGAAAGGCATTTTTGTTTGTTTTGTTGCCTTATTACAAGCTTCAATCCATGCTGGCAACTAAAAAAATGTCTGTAAAATAATTTATTATTGAACAACTTTGATTTATGGCATGATGCAGGATAACCTGGTGTTTTTCATTTATGTCTTTTTTAGGAAGAAAGGAACTCCCAGATGCAACTCTTCTTGTGGAGACATTTCTGAAAAGAGAAAAATTCATCCCAGATCCACAAGGCACAAACCTCCTCTTCGCCTTCTTTGCCCAGCATTTCACACATCAGTTTTTCAAGACATATGGCAGGATGGGACGGGGTTTCATTAAAGGATTTGGCCATGGTGTAAGTTGCACGATTCTCTTATTTTGCAAATTGGGTTTATGTACTAAGTGCTATATAATGAGGCTTGAATGAAGGCTATATAAATAAGCTTCTACTGTATATATCCATGGATGCAGTAGTGAGGGCTTATCCAAAGTCCGCAGGTCAGGAGAGTTCGGGACGACTTCCGCCAAAGTTTGCTGGCCACAGGCAGGTACATGACCTTCTAGTGCCCCACTTTCACTATGATGCACTCCTTTTTATATACTTGGGCTGGTTGTTCCCACCCTATGCCATGACATCACAGTAAAGCAGGCATGAGTATATAGTTAGGATCATGCAGTGTGTTAGGGTCAAATGGGAGTCCAATTTATTTCTAATGGCAGACATTTAGCATCATTTCAAAATGAGGTCTGTAACCAATTATTTAGGTTCACTTTCTTTGGTTGTTTTGATGGAGCACCGTGGAGCTACTGTCACTTTGCAAATAATTTATGCAACAGACAGGGAGCATTGGTGTAGCTTTGGTTGGCAAGTACCTTTAATGACTGGCTTCCAATGATCTGATATAAAGACAGAGGACTAAATTCATTTTAAATAAGCTACATGTATGGGTTCCATTATCCAGAAACCTGTTATCAAAAAAACAGAATGGCTGTCTTCCATAGATTCCATTTTATCCAAATACTCCAAAAAAAAAAAAAATAATTCCCTTTTCTCTGTAGTTATAAAACAGTACATTGTACTGTACAAACAAGATTTAATTAATCCTTATTGGAAAAAAACCAGCCTATTGGGTTTATGTAAATTACGACTTAAAGTATGAAGATCCGAAATTACGGAAAGATCCATTATATGGAAAACCCCAGGTCCCAAGCATTCTAGAAAACAGGTCCCATACAGGTATAGGTCTATATATATAATAAATATGTGTGGTGATCTTTCTTATGTTTTAAATTGTGTAGGCTGGCCAGTCACATAAAGAGGGAGAAATGTATATAATCACCTAAGTCTATAGATATTTCTCTCACATCTGTCCTGAGGCTAAACCCCAATTTTTACCAAAGTAATTTCAGGGTATTTTTGATACATGATGGCCGCCATGCAGTTTTAAAAATTTTTTGCTGTGACTTAATTTTCCTCGACCTCCAAGCATGATGTAAGTGCATTTACACAATCCTGTCATGTTTTCATGTACCCCAATGGCAGGTGACCCATGTGCCATCACTCAGAAGGGAACATCAAAGACAAATAGAAATTGATCATCCAAATTCTATAGTAACAGAAGCAATGTGAATTGATCACTGACTCTTAGAAGTACCATAATTCTAGTATAATTGTGGAAGAGTTGCTTTTGGTGCAGTTGCACCCAACACCTCAAAATGCTGACAGCTGTGATTAGATACGTGTGCTGCAATTGCACTGAAGTCTAGTTGGTGTCTTTTCTGGTGCTTGGTGTCAAAATTCTTTAGGTGCAATTCCACTGCCTGTTTTGATGCTGGTTACAGTGATCATTTGAGGTGACAGTAGCTCCAGGGCCTCTCCTGAGTAAGATTGTTGGATTAATCTGAAGATTAGGCCAGTGGCACCAACAAGTTTGAAGGAATCCAAATGTTTGGGAATTAAGAAAGATATTGCTGAGCTTGAAGAAAAGACACACATTCAAATAGATTAGTAAAGGGAATAGAATGCCTGTTGGAAGAAGGAAAGGCAGGCTGATTTTGGGTTTATGTAAACATATTTGCCAGAGGGATTGAAAAATCCATAATTCAGCCATAATTAAAGCCATGCACTAAAGAAAATACCAAGGCTGGCACTGAAAACATTGGAGGCCCTATGAGAAGAAAGTTCACTTTAATTTAAACTTGCTATTTTTGGTGTGTGCTACAAACCTCCCAGTATAAGTCAGAAGGGAAATAATTAATTATGAGGAAAGGCTATAAAGGTTTTTCTGGAGAAAATGTATATTGTAGACGAAGGGAATTGTTTTTGCACACAAGTCATCCCTTTAGAGTTAAATGTTATTGTTAAATGTATTTTCATTTAAAAGCATTGAAAATGTCCCATCACAGCGAGGGCTGGTTGTGAAATACCCAATTGTTTTTTGACCAATGGCCACTAACCTCACGATAATTTGATTGGTTTGTCGGATCACACTAAAATTGGTCGCTAGGTCGAGAAAAATATTAACACTTAAAGAGTGGCTTGGATGTCTTCTAGACCAAGTATAATATCTAATGCTACAGTGACGATAATTTCTACATTTAGTTAACTTTAGTTTAGTATCGGTATTTGTATTTATGTGTGTGTTTACATATATATATATACACCAAAAAGAAGGTCAGCACTCTCAGGTCTTAAAATAATTAAAGTTATATTTATTTAGGAACTGTGGACTGACGTTTCGGCCCCTCCTGTGTTAGTATGCATGGATACACATCCTTATACATACGCACAAGTCAAGGGACTTTACAAAACAGCTTTTAAAAAGCCTTTATATAAATAAAGGTGTTTTTACATTTTGGAAAGTCTGTTTCTATAAATTATTTTTTCTATAATTTTTGTATATGCTTTGTGTTGGTACCAGGGCTGGCATCCCTGTGCAGTGCTATATATACAATGAAATATATATAAAATGCACCTTTATGCTTTTATTAGGGATGCACCGAATCCAGGATTCAATTCGGGATTCGGCCAGGATTTGGCCTTTTTCAGCAGGATTCGGATTCAAATCCTTCTTCCCGGCCAAACCAAATCTTAATTTGAATATGCAAATTAGGGGCGGGAGGGACATCACATGACTTTTTATTAAAAAACAAGGAAGTAAAAAATGTTTTCCCCTTCCCAAGCCTAATTTGCATGTGCAAATTAGGATTTGGATTAGGTTCGGTATTCGGCCGAATCTTTTGCAAAGGATTCGGGAGTTCGGCCAAGTCCAAAATAGTGGATTCGGTCCATACCTAGCTTTTATTTAAACATATCCACTTAGGGGTACCTGGGCATTTAGCCTTTCTGAGTGCACCACATTTTGGATTCTATATAGCGATGAGTGCATCTGTCCAGTTTGGCTTCTCTGGAAAATTGTCAAACACATTAAAGTCTATGAAAAAATGGGCTCATCATTAGCCAATGGTTTTCCAGATGGTTAGTAGGTAATTGCTATTAATGTATTGCCTGTGTTTTCTGTTCTTGTAACAATCCAGCTGGAGAATTCTCATGTAGAATGGCACTTTGTTATTTGCTTCAGAATATGCATTTTTATTTGCAAAGTCAGTTATTAAATTGAGTCAATGATGGTGCAGATCCATAAATAGCTGCATAAATAAGCAATGGGAGCAGCTCTGCAGCTTCATTCATTTGGCTCTCTAGTAAATCCTGATTTTATAATTACAGCCAGGGAAATTGCTGATGAGACCCCAACTACAGTTGGACAATGGAAGAAACCCCATTTGTGCAAGGTGCCTGTTGGTGTCAAAGTGCACAAGAGTATATTGTGTATACACTGTACTCTCTATACTGCTGAAAAGGATTACAGTTGAAGTTACTGTAGAAGTGTAATGGCTGCATGAACCTGCTAATAAAGCACTGTTATGCTCATCCTCTAGCTACCAAAACATAACAAACTGGCTATGAGATGTCTCTTCTACCGCTGCAGCAGCCTGCAGCTTTTCTTCCAAACCCTGGTGAGCCTACCATACCTTTTACTTCTTGGATCTGTATGTCTGAAAACTACATAATTGCTGCTGACCAAGGAGATATTTCTGCTGCTAGAAAGCATGCTTTACTTATTCACTGCCTGTGAGCAGAGGGACAGTGTATATTCTATACATTACCATTACCTGATGAGACTTATGAAACTGCTCTTACTGCTATAAAGAACTTTTTCATGCCAAATGAATAAATGTGTTTGCTGAAAGATATAAATACCACCAACATGGACAATGTAATGGTGAATCCACAGAACAATTTGTAGCAGCATTAACAGAGCAGGTTGTTACCTGTGAGTTTGGGAATCTAACAGATGAAATGCTGAGACCAAATAGTGGAAAAATCAAACTCGCCTTGCATTAGAGAGAGAGGTTGCTCCTAGAGCAGGATTTAACCCTTGCAAAGGCTATTACAGTTGGTAGCCAAATTGAAACAGCAGTGGCAGAGGATAAAATTCACAGTCATGTCCTGCAAAAGCTGTACAGCAAATAAAAATAGGACACTTTGCTAAGATCTGCCATAGTTCTGCTAAAGATATTCATGAAGTCACTGCTTCAAATGTTAAGGTATTAGGTGTGGATAAAGCTGCTACATTTATTCCAGACAAGTTTATATGCACTGTCAATGTCAATACTGCTTCTGCTGACAAGGGACACTCCACTAACCTGATGCTTGACACAGATTCAGCAGTTTCTATACTACCAAAGGATATTTTCTTGAAATACTTTGCAAAATATCCACTTGTTGCACCTGCCCTGAGACTGGTCAAAGGATCCAATCCCTGTGCTTGGTTGCTTGCCAGTGACTGTACAATTTGAATCAAATACTGCAAAATATGACTTTTATATTGTGAATAAGGGTACTGCTATACTTGGAAGGGATCTCTTTGCTGCATTAAACCTGAAATTAGTTGATGGTCTCATTACTACAGCATCAGGGCTTGCCACACACCCAGTGTCTAAAAGTTCACCACAAAGCAACACTTCACTGGATTGTGCAAAGAACTTTGGGGTATATTTATTAAAGAGTGAAGTTAAGAGTGAAGTTCCGCCACTAGAGGGAAATTCCGCAGCTCTCCATTCATTTCTATGGGATTTTTGAAGGCGTATTTATCAAAGGGTGAAACTTCACTTCACCCATTGATAAATACGCCTTTCAAAATCCCATTGAAATTAATTGAGAGTGGCGGAACTTCACTCTTTGATAAATTTACCCCTTTGTATGCAAAGTTAAGCTGAGACCAGATGTAAAACCCGTACGCCAGAAACTGAGAGGTAAATTCATCAAAGAGCGAAGTTCCGCCACTAGAGGGAAATTCCGCAGCTCTCCATTCATTTCTATGGGATTTTGAAAGGCTTATTTATCAATGGGTGAAAGTGATATTTCCCATAGAAATTAATGGAGAGCTGCGGAATTTCCCTCTAGTGGCGGAACTTCACTCTTTGATAAATTTACCCCTGAGACGGTTGCCCTATTCCGTAAGGGAGGCTGTCTCACAGGAAATAAAAAACTGGTAGAGCAAGATAATCAAGTGTGTACATTATGGACTGGCTTTATGGACTGGTTCAGCACTGAGTTGTTTTCAAAGACTGATGTCTTCTATACTCCATGGCATACCTTGAGTACAATGCTACTTGTATGATGTAATTGTCTACACTCATGACAAAATACCTAGGAACGGTTCTGAAATGCATTGATTCTGCAGGACTGAACGGGAACCTTTCCAAATGCCACTTCAGAAAACTCAGATGTCATTTTTGGATCATATATTTTCACAAGAGGGAAAATTATATGTAACTATGTTACTGTGTTAACTATGTCACTGCCTCACCCAGACATGTCAATGCTGTTACACAAGCACCTACTCCATCTGATTTTCAGCCCTTACGAGCTTTCTTAGCTCTTACTTCATGGTATTCTAAGTTTATTCCAAACTATGCTTCAGTTGTGGAGCCACTTAGAGCACTAGTACGTGGAACTTCAAGTCTGGTTTTGTCAGAGACTGCTCAATATAGCTTTGAAATAGTGAAACGGTTGATTATGAACAGTCCAGCACTAGCTTTTTTGATCCTGCACTACCCACTATGGTTACTATGTACAAAACAAAAACCACAAGAACTATACTGGTGGCCAGCAATGGATGCCGATGTAGTAACTGCCATTCATTCTTCTGTTACTTGTCAGAATCATGACAAAACAGCTATCACACAAACACCACCACTTAAGCATCCCCTGATTTAGCATGGGAAAAACTTGCTATTGATGTTGTGGGTCCTTTTGCAGATGCTCCCATAGACTGCAGATTTGCTATAACTCTGATAGACTATTACAGTAAATGGCCAGAAATTGCATTTGTTTCTCATATAACATCAGCTACAGTAATAACATTTCTGTCTAGTCTTCAGCAGAGAGGGAAATCCAAGGGAGTTAATATCAAACAATGGACCACGGTTTGACTCATCTGAGTCTGAAATCTTTCTGAGAGAGGAATATTGTGCATAGAAAATCTTCAGTGTATTACCCACAAGCAAATGGAGAAATCGAGCGATTCAACAGAAGTCTGAAAGAAGCACTACAGACAGCAAATCTTACTGGGAAATCTTGGAAAGTATTTACAACAGAGTTCCTACACAACTACACAGCAACGTGCCATGCAACAAACCAAGCATCTCCAGCTGAATTATTACATGCACACTAAGTTACCTGTTGCAGACATCAAACTTTCCACAAATACTGTTCCTACAAAATCATCTACTGCTGACATTGTCAAACATCAACAAGCTAAATGCAGGCTCAGTGTCTTTGTCCCCTCCCTTTCCTTATCCGTGTCCCCCTCTCCTTCCGCTTCCCCTTCCGCATCTCTCTTCCCTTCCTTACACTTCCCCTCCCAGTCTGCATCTCCCTCCCCATCCCCTTGTGTGTTCCCGTGTATGCGCATATCTTGAATATGCGTAAATGCACATGCTCAACTAACTTTAATGCGGCTGGGCAGCATGCCACCCTAGGTCCGGGCCTTTGTGGCCTTGCCACAAATCCGGGCCTGGCCAAATGCAAGGCTTATACTGACAGAAAACGTGGTGCAAGAGAAGTGCACTTTCATCCTGGATCTTAAGTCAGAATTAAGAGACCAGGACTACTGAAACAAGGACAATCTAAATTTACTACACCACTACAAAGTGAGACGCCAGTGAGGGTCATACACTTATGAAATGTCTGATGGACACATATGGAATGCTATATATTACTTTGGAGACGTTCCATTTGATGAAGGACGTTTCTCTACTCTTGATGCCAACTGCATGAAGAAAGTGAACCTATGGCTGCATGAACCTGCTAATAAAGCACTATTATACTCTGCTCATCCTCGGCTACCAAAACATAACAAACTTTTATTTCAACGCAGACAGAAAATCCGTGTACAAATGATTCCAATTCATTTCTCTAAGAGAAGGTTCTATTGCCTATTATTTTATTTCCAGCTTTGAACACGCATGGATGGCCAATGGTAGGGATGAGTGAATCTGTGCTGCTTTGCCAGAAAATTAACAAAACCACAAATACATTAAAGTATCTGGATTACTTTTTTGTTACGTCGACTTTTTTGTAGGGTCTATGAGCGACTTTTTTTGTCTTCCATGTGACAATATTTGTCACACACATTTTTGTTGTGCGCAAAACTCACCACATGCCAAATTTGAGGCACTATTCTGCAAAATGTTTTTTCCTTGATAATCTGCACCCAAGTGCATTTACCATTTAACCACAATTGACATCTTCTTTGTGTTTTCTCTATATATACTGTGCAAATATGTGGTATTTACAGTGGCGTAACTACTCCCTGGTGGGCCCCGGTACAGGATGGGCACCTGGGCCCCCCTGTCGGGCCCTTACCGCTATAAATTACATGCTGGAGTGTTGATGACATGTGTGCTGTAAAATCTCCCCATAGATAACCGCCTGCCATAACCGTTATTGTGGTTCCGATGGGCCCCAAGGGTGTGGGGGCCCTGGTGCAATTGCACCCTCTGCACCTCTGGTAGTTACGCCACTGGGTATTTATTTGTCATAAGCCTGTGAGTTCAGAACTTTGTTTAGCTTATTTTTGGTTTTTCTGGCACTAGAGCAGCTGTTTTTTGTATCTGAAGTCGCATGAATGTGACACTACGTTATTAACCAGCATCAGACTGGCTTTATGAGAATAAGATTGTAGCATTCCTTCTTTATTTTAAGGAAATTGTCTCTATTTAGATAGCTCAAAGGGGTCACATACTTGGGTAATGCATATAAGTCTTTCCAAACATTCACAGATTTTTTGTTTAACAATTTCTGGAACATTTTTCTTCCTTGGATAGAGAGAAACTATGGTGATTTATCTGTGTCAAAATAATGTAGCCCAGGTGAATCATGCTTGGCCTTAAAGGACAAGGAAAGTCTAAAATAGAATAAGGCTAGAAATGCTGTATTTTGTATACTAGACATAAACTAAGCTTAGGTATAGTCATAAATTCTCAAAACAGCACAAGTCAAATAATATCTGCTAGAAGCCAATGCAGCAAGACTGATTAATTATCAGAATAGGCAGAGTGCACTGGGTCCTGTGTTGTCATGTAATATATATATATATACCAGCACTCAGTCAGTAGTATGCCTGGGTGCATGAATACAATCTTCTTCTTCAGAGTGCTGATCTTTTCATGGTGATGTATATATATATATATA
>CM044446.1:14578953-14599614 GCA_024363595.1 Xenopus borealis | reverse complement strand
GAGCGGCGGAATTTCCCTCTAGTGGCGGAACTTCACTCTTTGATAAATATACCCCCATGTGACAATGTATCTGAATCCATGTGTAATTAAGGCCACCTTGGACCACGGTCTGTATAGAACATATAACTCCTACCCTGACTGCCATCCCTTTTATCACCTTCCTGTTATGCCCATCAGTGTACTTTTCTGTAAAAGTAAAAGATACATAAGTAATGCTATGGAATTTGGCTACAAGCTGCCACCACATCAGCCTTCAATATAACCTACCAAAGAGGTAGGCTTACCCCATAGCCATCTAAAACCACTTCTTTTCTCCTGCAAAATTAATATTAAGATAAAGTCATAAACTTATTTGTGTTTTAGATAATAAATGGGGAAATATATCCTCCAACGGTAGTTGATGCTCCAGTCCATATGATTTATCCAGACAATGTCCCCAAGGAGAAGCAGTTTGCAATAGGGCAGGAGGTATTTGGACTCCTCCCTGGATTGATGATGTACGCAACCCTTTGGCTCCGCGAACACAATAGGGTTTGTGATGTTCTGAAGACGGAGCACCCTACTTGGGATGATGAGCAGCTGTTTCAAACTACAAGACTAATTCTTATAGGTAAGTAATGCAACACAATTTATTTTGCAGATTGCTTAGCCCACTGATAACACACAAACGTAAGCAAGGTAAACAAGTCAAAAGTTGGCTATTGGCATTTTGTGCTCACACACTATTAACATTTAGAGTAGTGATATGCGGGCCGGTCTGAGGGTTGGGGCAACTTACTCAAAATGTTCTTGAGCCGTCAATGGGTGTGGGCTGAAACAACCTTCTATTTCTTCTGACACAGGATATAGATGCAAGTGCAAAGCAGTGGGAGGGTTTTTTTCTTTTTTAGTTTAAACAGGTATGGGATCCCTGAAACAGAATGTAGAGGAAAAGTAATTCACCAGCACAACTTGGGCAAAGCTGTGGTTTTTTTCAGATATTTTCTTCTATTTTTTAAAACATTATGAACTTCACCTGATGGATCTATGTATTATTATTATTAACATGTATTTATATAGCGCCAACTTATTTCGTAGCTCTGTTGGACTTTTGAATTATGGTCTTTTGCACTATACAATTAATCTTTATAATCAATTATAATTGTGTGTTGTCATGTCCACTAATTATGTTTAATCTACACAATCAGTCTTTATAATTAATTAAGATTAATTGTTATCACGCCCACTAATTATTGTTTAATAGATCTGGTATGCTTGTCAAAGGGGTTACACCCCAAAACGTTGCATCCCGCAATAAACTAGGCTGGGGTTTTCCCTGCCGGTGAATTACTTTTCCTCTACAATCTACATTGAGTATGATTGCTGATTCCTTACTCACCACGCATTGATTGGAAGGCCAGGGTGTGTGAGGGTAATCCTTTTTTCCATAATCCCTGAAACAGAAACCTGTTATCCACAAAGCTCTTAAATTTCAGGAAGGCCATCACCCACAGAGTCCATTTTAATCAAATAGTTATAATTTTTAAAACAGATTTAGTTTTTTTCTTTAATTATCAAACAATACATTGTACTTGATTGTAACCAAGCTGCATAAATCCATATTGGTTGAAAAATAAACCTATTGAGTTTATTTAGTGCTTCAATGGTGTTTTAGTAGGCTTAAGGTATGATCAAAATTACGGATTCCTTGTCCGGAAAACCCCAGGTCCCAAGCATTCTGGATAATATATCCGGAATATAGATATCCATGAGCACCCTAGGCATGGGCCTGGGCAGGGCGATATATAGCCCTGTCCCTGAGCCATACTGAGTAACACTATTTTCATCCTCCTCTTAATCAACAAAAAGTTAGGTTGAAAAAAGACAAACATTCATCAAGGTTAAACTATTAGGTGTATATGTAACCTGTCTAACTGCTAGTTGATCCAAAGGATGGCAAAAAAAAACCCATCTGAAACCTTTACAATTATTCTCAGAAGAGAAAAAAATCCTTCCTGACTCCAAGATGGCAATTGGATCAATCCCATGATCAACTTGTACTATGAGCTATCTTCCATAACCCTGTATTCCCTCATTTGCTAAAAAGCCATCCAACCCCTTTTTAAAACTCTAATGTATCAGCCAGTATGACTGACATTTCCACATCTTCACAGCTCTCACTGTAAAAACCCCTTCTGAATATTAAGCTGGAACCTCCTTTCTTCTAATTTGAATGGGTGACCTTGTGTCAGCTGGAAGGACCTAATGGTAAATAAAGCATTAGAGAAATTATTATATTATCCTATTATATACATATATTATAGTTATATACTATATAATTTAGTTATATACATAGTTATAACCCCCGTAAGTACCTCTTCTCCAGTGTGAACACCCCAACTTGGCTAAATGTTTGAACTTAAAATACATAGCTACAGTATATATGGATTTGAAATACATTATTGACATGGTTTATTAGCCCTTTTACACAGGATCCAAATTAACTCAATTAATCAGTTGGCATAGGCATGAGTGGCAATTAATGCAACCTACAGTTGTGGGCTTGAACTCTTGTGTAACCATTTGCTTTGCTATACACAGGGGAGACTATAAAGATCATCATTGAAGACTATGTCCAGCATCTAAGTGGATATTTTTTGAAACTGAAATTTGATCCAGAATTATTGTTTGGCGTGCAGTTCCAGTACAGGAATCGGATTGCTGTTGAGTTCAACCAGTTATATCACTGGCATCCTCTTATGCCAGAGAAATTTAAAATTTTTGATGAGGAATTCAGCTATGGCAGCTTCCTCTACAATACTTCCATTATTTTAGACTATGGCGTTGAGGCTCTGGTGGAATCCTTCACAAAACAAATTGCTGGCAAGGTAATGAAAATGTCTATCCTTTCATTTAGTGTAAAACTATAATAACTTACACTTATTTTTGTTTATACAAAAAGAAAAGAAAGAAAAAAAAGTGTTGTTGGATTACGCTCTTTTAGAAGGCAATACACTTGTCAAGGGTATTTCTTATGCACAGAATAGTTACAATAATGTAATTGAAGTCATAGACTTCATTACCTATGGTAATGAGTCTGTGATGTGATGGTTTTTCTCCAATCAGCAATTAGATTTCAGCAGTCATTTTTAAAGATAGAAAGCGATTAGCTGCTATGAGCAATGTTGCTGGTGATGTTCGTCTCAAATATTTTACACAATAGGCCCCTAACTGTACTTAAGGTAGAGTCTTGCGTTGGGTTGGGTACCTGCAGTTACCAACGGAATACCTGCAATGTGAACAGGTCTTGGCCAGCTGTGTGGGTGGCCTGTGGGTACTTTATGCGTTGCAGTGGGGTGGGCTGCAGGTGGGTATTCCATAGGCAACAGAGAATATTCTAAACTTCCTAAAAAAAAAAAAGATTAAAAGATTGTGACTTCACTTGCGAACAATGTGATGTCCTTTCTGGTCTGCACTCCAATCATTTACTGCAGGGAGCGGTTGGGTGGATATCAATAAGACTGAGAAGGCGGGTAAATTGGTCCAGATCAGGCTTAGGGTAAGCGATTATGGGTTGGGTACATGTCTCTAATTTAAGGTACTTGCTTCTTGCACTTGTGAGTACTAAGCATGTAAGTGTCAATATCCACAGACTTGACTGACTGATGTTTGACCACAAGTGCATCTGATGTGCATAAATATGTAAACGATTATCTGCATGTGGCTGCAATTAAGTCTGAAACATTACAGCATTATGGGTAAGAAAACATTGTGAAATAAGTCTAATTGCGCTTTACAAACTTCAGCTGCATTTGTGACCCAAAATTCATATAAAAAATTCTGTGTTATGAGCTTGCTGGACGTGTTATCAAGGTTTGAGAAAGGGTCAAAGGGAGGCCAGAAATGGAACTTTATCAACTTGGCAGATAAAGAAACAGTTGATAATAAAACAAACAATTGTGTCTTTTTTAATATAGATTGGTGGCGGAAAGAATCATCCACCTAGTCTGTTGAAGGTGGCTGCAGGCGTTATTGAAGAATCCAGAAAGCTCAGACTACAACCTTTCAATGAATATCGAAAGAGATTTGGATTGAAGGCTTATACATCATTCAGAGATTTTACAGGTTTACTCATTATTTAGTGCTTTTAGTTTTACGTTACATAATTATTAAGTAACTGTTGTTTTGCTGCAAAATTAAAAGACTGCATTAGGCAACCATGGATTTTGCTTGTTTGATGTTTTTATACATAAATAAAAGCCCTGTGTCAATTGATGATTGTCCAGTGGGCTCTGCGTTCATGCATTAATGTTTTAAAAATATTACTGAAAATAAAGATGCAAAACAATATTTTTAGTTACAAAGGCTTGGACAGTAAGAAAGTAAAGTGTGCCACCCCAGTGTTTAACTATAGGCATAGATTGGACCCTCCCATTGTTTCACTATTAGCACTGTTTGTGTTCTCAGTGTTTCACAACAGTTTCAGTGTGCTCCCCCTCCCCCCCACACAGTGTTTCATTACTGGAACCTCAATGTTTCACAACAGGCCCAGGCCCATGTGGCCCTATGGCAAGTTCACGCAGAGTAAATGTCTAGACAGAAAAAGTCTCCTAAATGGATTTTTATTTCTGCAGACAACAACTGAATGAAAAATTAAGGCAGTTTTCTAACATAAACATATCAGAACAACAAAAAATACCTTTCTTCTGCAATTACAATTCAGCAGCAATACAATAGCAGAGGTATTACAGACCTCTGAACAGGCAGTTTTGTATATACAAGCACATAGACCAGTATGTTGAGTTTACTAACCTCTCTCTATGGGGCAAATTCACTAGCATCGCCGATTTACTAACAGTGTCCCTGGCGAAAATTCGCTAGGGAGGTAGATATACTAGCGCAACTTTGCATCCTTACACCAGGCAAAGTTGCACACTGACGAAGGGATGTAAGTTCTCTAATTCACTAAGATTCCCATTTTACTGAACGTTACCTCTTGAGCTAGACTTTACTTCACCAGGTAAGACCTGGCGAAGTTCAATGCAATAGATAGGAGTTTGAAAAAAAAATCTTGAAATTTTTTGTAAGTCCCAAAACAAAAGCTGGCGTCTTTTACTTTTTTTAGTGTGATAGTCTGAAAAACAGTGTAATTTTTTGGGGGTTTACCCTCCTTCCCCCCTACATTTCCTAACATATGGCAACTCAACTATACAGTGGGCACATGTTTAGGGCAATAGGACAACTTTATTTTATTTAGTAAAGGTTTCCTGGGCTAGTGTACTTTAATGTAGTGGCTGTAACATATACTTCTATTATACTTTTAACTTCGCACTGTATGCAAATTAAGCATAGCTAGCGGAAATGGGCTTTGCCAAATGGTAGTGGTAGTGCAACTTCGCTACTTTTCACCTCCCTGAGCGCAAATTCACTCAGAGACTTTGAGAGCCTGAAAAGCCAGGATTTTAATGGCTACAGATTTGCCTCCTGAGGACCATCTCCCTTCAACCAGTTAAGTAGTTTCCCCAACACATGCAAACCTCTCCCTTTTATAGAACTTTAATTTTACAACCCATAGCAGGGTTCACGAAAGTTCAATATTAATTATATATAAGCATATATTATGCAGACACGGCATGGACAGTGCTGGCTCAGGCACAATGACCTGGTCAACATTGGGCTGGTAGAGATTTTCAAATGAGTGCTCACCACTCTCAGCCCAACTCCAAGGAGCTTCTCTTCAAGAGTCAATAATTGTGCTTTCTAGAAGCATTTATGGATATGTGTAGTAATAATAATGGAAGACACACTCATAATATCTACCTCCTAGGACTCAAGTGGTAGTTGAACAAGCACACCCACAGCAATCAATAACTCACAGGACTTACTAAAAAAAACAAGAAAAAAAAATTTGTTTGCGCAAAATCAACATTTCAGTCACAGTCAGAACTGCATCTTGATAAAGTCTGAATATGTGACCGAAAAGTTATTTTTTAAAGTGGACCCGTCACCCCAAAAAAATATTCAAAATCCTATTTTATCACATTAGTCAAGCAAAATGAACATTAATTACACCATATAAGTTATTTTAATCTTGTTTCCTTCAGTCTGGGAATTCATAATTATAACAAGCAGGCAGGAGCCATTTTGTGGACACTGTTATTAAGACAAGCCTTGCATCATCTCAGAATCTTGTTTGTGCACCAGAATGGGGGACGCTATGTCTATCCCCATGTCCTGGCTACAGGCCCGGACTGGCAATCTGTGGGTTCTGGCAAATGCCCGATGGGCTGCTGTAAGTTGCCATAGAAAGTGACTATTGAGTGAGCTGGTGGGGGCTGTTTGGGCCTCTTTGTAGCAGTAATGGCAGGGCCTATTTTGAATCACAGTCCCGGCCTGCCTGGCTACACAATTAAATGGTTAAAAGAACTGGGGGAATGTGTGGGGAGCAGTGGCATCTAGGAAGTGCTGAATGGAAAGTGAATGTAATTATCTGCCCCGCCTCTATGCCTAAGGCATAGAGGAGTGGCAGACAATATTTGATTGACAGCTGAGATTTTTAAATGAGCTTAAAGAACAAGTAAATGTTTTTTTTTTCTATCTCTAAATTTGCTCTACACAGCCCCTCAAATTAATGTACCTTAGTCCCTGCTGCAAGTCTGCTCTCGTTTCTGTGTTATCAGCAGCTTGTTTCACCTTCTTCCTGGTGCAGAGTGAAGCCCCGCCCCTTAGCTTTCTGAGCTGACCTTATCTCTTAGACTAGTCCCAGAGATCATTTGCATAATGTGACATAGCAGAGAGCAGTGTGTGTAGCAGCTTTTGCTTGGGGAAACTAGCTTACTAATGAAACACTGGCTCCCTCTTCCTCTCTATTGTGTAACAGCAGCAAATGGACAGCTCAGTAAACTAAGGGGCTGGGCTTCACTCTGCACCAGGAAGAAGGTGAAACAAGCTGCTGATAACACAGAAACCAGAGCAGACTTGCAGCAGGGACTAAGGTACATTAATCTGGGGGGCTGTTTAGAGCAAATTTACAGAAAGAAAAAGAAAAACATTTACTTTTCCTTTAAAACAGCTATGAATGCTTTAATAAAAATTTTTAATTGGATTTCATGTTTAATTTGAAAAGGACTTTTATTATACAGATTTTTGTGTCTGGGTGACAGGTCCACTTTAAGTTGTGAGTGCAGAGTTATTGCTGTGATATAGATTTAAAAAAAAATATATATATATATAGATATATAATGTTTTAATATACCATTTTGTTTATTTTCTAGGAGAAGAAACAATGGCAGCACAGTTGGAAGAGTTTTATGGAGACATAGATGCAGTAGAATTCTATTTGGGGTTACTTTTGGAAAAACCCAATCCAGGTTCAATATTTGGAGAAAGTATGGTGGAAATAGGGGCACCATTTTCTCTTAAAGGACTCATGGGGAACCCAATTTGCTCTCCAGAATACTGGAAGCCCAGTACCTTTGGGGGAGAAACTGGGTTTAATATTGTAAAGACTGCCTCTATTCAGAAGCTTGTGTGTCTGAATGTAAAAAAATGTCCATTTGTTGCATTCCACGTGCCAGATGTATTACCTACTTTAAAAAAATCTGATGAGCTTTAATTTTTCTGAAAAGATGCATCAATTAAAATGTATTTTTCTTTTAATGAAAACAGTAGCTCTTTTTTTCTTATAAACTTTAAAAGGCTTTTAACCTTTTTACAATTCATTTTCAAAATCTATCAAAAACTGGTACATTCAATTTATGCTCCCATGAGAACATATACTGTATATGTGGTTTGGTATAAAAAATATATGAGCAAGTGAATCTGCACGACTCTTAGGGGCAATCGTATATGCAAATTTGGGCTCTTCAATCATCGAATATCGAATAGATCGAATGATCGGATATTCAATAATTCGATCATTCCATGATCGTAGGAATCAAATTTTTTTATTTATTCGACTGCCTACTTCGCCAGATTAAACCTACCGAATTGTAATAGAAGCCTATGGGAAGCTCCCCATAGGCTTCTGAGGCTAAGTCCTGCTCGAATACCATTCGTACTATCGGAGCGTTGGAAAGTTCAAATCGTTTGAATTTTTCAGACGCTCAAATAAAATTTCACGGTTTTGACGTGAAATCGGTATCCGATCGTACAAATTCATCGAGAAATCGTATTGCGTGCAAAATGATAGCCTAAAACAGTTCGATAAGCATTGGATGGTCGAATGGTTATCGAATTTTCGAATTTAGTCGAGCTAATTTTGGGAAATAATTAAATTAAATTTGCCCCTTATTGTGAAACATATTCAGTTTTTTGGCCTGTACTCAGGAGACCTTTTGGCCTGTACTCAGGAAAGTGAATGACACTACAGCCTCATCAATCTTATGTCAGTGACATCATATCCTGTATCCTCATAAATGTAAGAAATGCTGTTTGTTTGTTTTTTCATTTTTTAAAGTTGGATCACCTTTTGTTTTAGGGTGGGCTCATGTCTAGGGCATTCAGGGGATCTCTTTAGTTTGCTTCTTTGGATATTTGTAATAATAAGTGGCCGCTTCAAGCATTTGCACCAACATCTCTAATAAAAAAAAAATATATATATGACCTATATGTACCCGCCCTGTTCAAATTGACCTAAGCTAAGAGTACTAATGAAGATGCTCGCGTAGACTAATTAACTTCACCAGCATTCGGCTGCTGAGACACAACTTTGCACTTATTGTATTATCGTAGAGGTATCGAATTTACACCTGGCGGAGGGTTCGCTGGCGAAAATGTCACCCTTTGGTGAATTTGCCCCATAGTGTGTAAGCAGAAACAATAAGCAGCATAGTCTATTTTGTAGCTACGACAAGAAGGTGGTGAAAAGTAGCTGTGTGTGTCATTGACCCAATGGTAGTTTGGTATGGTAGTTCTTTACCATGCCTCATTAATTGACTTGGGTCCTATTAGCTATGCTAATCTTCTGGGATATACAAGGTGATCAACTGTTATTGATTCTTTTAATAAATGTACCGTTTAGTAATTTGCCTTGTCTACTATTGTTTTATCTCCATTGATAAGTGGCAGGACCTAACAGATAAGGTGGAAATATAGTAGGTATAGGTTGTGGTTGGCTAATGCTTTTTTTAACCAGAAACCATAAAAATTAGGTTTTCCCCTTGAAAATCAGATCATTTACCTAGAACATTGCTTTGTGTTACCAATCACTTGTCAGTTATCCACCACATGTCCACCCCAACTCCTGTCGGTTGGTTGGGTTCTCTTTTATTCTTCATATTACTAGGAAGTGGCAGACATTCATCTGGAATATGTACAGGAGTTAAGGTGGACATATGGTGGATAACTGGCAAGTGAGTGGTAAGAGAGTAGTCAGAAAGAGGCAGATGAACTGAACATTACAGATAAAGGTTACACTAACCTAATAACTAATAACTAAACCATACATTTTAATAAGCTAGGAGAATCCATGGCATTGCATGTTGACTCTAAGGGCTCTATATTCTGTTGAAGTCACTGGGATTTTATGACCGTGGGAATATGTCAATGTCTAGCATTTAGGCAGGTTAAAATAGAGTTCAATGGTTGAATTTCGCAGATATGTGTCTTTTTTTCAACCTAACTTACTTTGTTACTAGTAGTAGGTCCAATAAAAGGAAGACAAATAGCCAACACTAAGTAAAATAAATAGTGGCAGGACAGAGATTGGCTTTGTGATGTAAACTGTCTGAGTAGAAAGTAGTGAAACTGGAACCAGTATACACTAAAAGGTACATTTATTAAAAGAAACATTTTTAACAGTTGGTTTAATGCCTTGTATATGCCAGAAGTTTAGTACCGCTGGTAGGACCCAGGTTGATGATTGAGATATGGTAATGAGCTACTCACATTTTTTTTATGGTAATGATGTTATCACTTGTGTCTCACATGTCCTTCCACCCGCTGTGTGTTTAATTTGGAATGATTTGCTGGGTTTATTCACTTTGAGAAAGGCCTCAAAATCAAAAGTCTACATTATAAAATATTTTAGATGTTTCACACTAAGAGCGTTGTGCGGATTCGCTTGCTCTTCTGGATATCGACTCTACTGACTTCAGAAGGGAAGAAGTAAGAAGATGCTTGTTCTCTGATGCTCACTGAGAAATACCCTGGGTCAGTGCAGGGAATCAAGTACGTATTTACTTGAGGGGGTGCCTAAAATTTGCCTTAGTAACCAATAACTTTATCACTGTTGTACCATATGGCCAGCACTGGATCCTCCATCTGTTTCTTTTAAAATTCAGAGGGAGGAGGATTAGTGTTAAAGACAGAACACCACTTACCTGCATCAGACCATGAATAAATTACTATTTCTGGGTAAGTGTAGCTTCTGGGTAAGTACAATATGGGTAGTGCAACAAAAAACTTTAAAAAACAAATGCTATGGCAAATGTTTTTTCAGTTAGAAAATAATAAATTGTGTTGCCCTAGTGGCAAAATACAGGTATGTGCAGGGCCGGGCCAAGGTAGTTTGGCACCCTAGGCAAGGGTACCCCCCCCAGGCAAGGGTGCCCCCCCCCCCCGTTCTGTATGACCATATCTCACCTATTCACTTTTTCTTAAATAAAGAAACCTAATAACACATTAATGAATCAAACTGTATGTGTGCCAGCCAGCAAATAGCACCCAAAATGTTGTCCCCAATCTGTATCTTGGCCAGCAGCACTCAAAATATTGCCCCAAATCTGTACACCTGTGCCACCAGCATTGCCCCCCAAATCTGTACCTATGCCATCAGTCATGGCCCCCCAAGTCTGTACCTCTGCCACCAGCCATTGCCCCCCAAATATGTATCTGTGCCACCAACCATTACCCCCCAAGTCTGTACCTCTTCCACAAGCCATTGCCTCCCAAGTCTGTACCTGTGCCACCAACCATTGCCCCCTAAGTCTGTACTTGTGCCACCAGCCATTGCCCCCTAAGTCTGTACCTGTGCCACAAGTCTGTACCAGCCATTGTCCCCCAAGTCTGTACCATCATCCATTGCGCCCCAAGTCTGTACCTGTGCCAGAGCAGCAACAAAAATATTGCCCTAGATCTGTGCCAGGCAAAGGTCAAGTAAGAGGGAGGTGGGGACTGAAGTAGAGCAGAACGCTGCTGCTGGAGACAGAGCCAAAATTAAAACTTAAAGAAATTAAAAAAAAAACATTTCCCTTCAAAAGATGCCCCCCCCCTATGACTGCACCCTAGGCGGCCGCCTACTCTGCCTACCCCTAGTTTCGGCCCTGGGTATGTGATCTGTTGTCTGGAATGTTTGGGACCTGGGTTTTTTTTAGGTAAAGGATGTTTCCTTAATTTAGAGCACCAAACATTAAAGGGTGGTTCACCTTTGAGGTAACTTTTAGTATGTTATAAAATGTCAAACTCCTAGCTGCTTTGCAATTGGTCTACATTATTTATATGTTATACTGAGTTATTTTCCTTTTTGTTCTGATCCTTTCCAGCTTTCAAATGGGGGTCACTGAACCCATCTAAAAACAAATGAAATTACAAACTGGAAACTTGCTTTATAAAAAGCTAACTAACTCAAAAACCACAAATAATAAAAAAAAATTAAACCAATAGAAAACTGTCTCAGAATATCACATCATGCTAACATTTAAGCTAAAGGTGTACAACCCTTTTAAGTTAGCTAGAAAGCATTTAAACATGAAAATCATCAATAGGAGTTGTTGCAGCTTAGTTAACAAGTGCAATGTACAGTTTGATTATTATACAGGAAAAGAAAATCTTTTAAAACTATTATCTGCTCTGGAGTCTGTCCATCATGGAAAAAAGGAAACAAATAATTTTAACTGTTTGTAGAAAGGGGGAGTCCATTTAACTGTTTATCTTTTTAAAGTTTTAAAAAAGCAAAAGCAAAAGCCAAAATAGCCAACAGTCAAAAATATACTGTCAGTTATATAGATGATAGCTGTATAGAAAGTGAACTTTCTGGACTTTGGACTGGTTTTCTAAACCATCTACATCTCTCTATCTATAATATGTATTGATGCTTATATGGCGTTAAACAAGCACAGCAAACCAATTAAAAATGCAGAATCAAAAAGGTTGTCTGAGTGTTGTATTGATAAGAAATGTGAGAGGTCAGTGTTCATTTAAAATAGAATTCCAAATAACCTTCATAGGGTGATGACTTAAAGCAACAGTTCAGTGTAAAATTAAAAACTGTGTAAATAAAATAGCCTGTGCAAAAAAAAAAAGTTTCTGATATAGATAGCCAAAAATGTTATGTATAAAGTTTAGAGCTACTGGATGTCTAACAGAACAGAACACTACTTCCTGCTCTTCAGGTCTTTAACTCTGAGTTAGTCACCGACTTTAAGGGGGGCCACATGGGACAGAGAGATTTTTGTACTCACCGTTAAATCTTTTTCTCTTGTCCTATATTGAGGGACACAGGCACCGTGGGGATGAAGATCCTGCTGGAGACTTGGACACTAAGAAATAAAACTTGGCTCCTCCTCCTGGTGCACTGGGCTTCATCTCCTGCCTCCTCCTACATTCCTCAGTTTCAACCGAAGAAGGAGCATAATAACCCAAACCAGAAAAGGAAGAGCCCAACCCTTCTGAACTAAAACTATAAAACATTACTCCCAACCACGGAGCATAACTGCTACTAAGAATAAGTGTCTAATATAGGGAGGGAAGGCCTGTGTCCCCCAATATGGGACAAAAGAAAAAGATTTAACGGTGAGTACAAAAATCTCTCTTTCTCTGGCCTAATTGGGGGACACAGGCACCGTGGGGATGTCCTAAAGCACCCATGAGGGTGGGACACTGAACCCCTTGATGGTGTTTAACTTATAACAGTCTGTAACACATTCCGCCTGAAGCTGGTTTCGGCTGATGCCCGTGTGCGTAGCCTGTAAAAGCGAGTGAAGGTGTGAATGGACGCCCAGGTGGCCGCTCTGCAAACTTGTTCTGCTGATGTTTGATGTCGAACTGCCCAGGATATACTGAGTGATTGACTGGAGTGAGTTCTCACTATCTGTGGTGGCTGTTTTCTTTTTACTGCATAGGCTCGATGGATGGTAGCACGAATCCACTTGGCTAGCGTAGGTGAAGCTGCTTTTGGTCCGTTAGGGATGATGAATAGGGAATCCATTTTGCGGACGTCCTTGGTCGCCTGTAGGTAGTATTTGATGGCTCGCAACACATCCAGATTGTGAAGCTTACGCTCGGCTGGATTCTTGGGATCCGGGCACAAAGATGGTGCTACTATATCCTGATTGAGATGAAATTCCGAAACTACCTTTGGTAAGAAATCTGGAGTCGGTCTGAGGACCACCTTGTCCCTGTGGTAGATGGTGAATGGGGGCTTGCATGAGAGGGCCGCTAATTCTGAGACTCTCCTAGCCGATGTAATTGCCAGAAGGAAAACCACCTTCTCGGTCAGTGAAGACAAAGGGATCTGGTCCAAATTAGAAGTGGGGTTTGAACTCACGCGGACATTTGTCCATTGGGTTTTAAGTCCAACGTCTTAACCACTCAGCCATCCTGGCTGCTTGCTGTTGGCTTCCGATGGCTGCAGGAGAGAGAGAGGAGCCGTCGGTGCAGAGCATTACAGAATGGAGTTTGTAATATAATGACATCCTTTTGTGCATTAATCATATTTTGTTCTCATTCTTTAATAGAAATAAGTATTTTGTATATTTTTTATTTGTGTATATGGCCAGAAATAGAAATATACCACGAGAGACATTCCTTCTGTGTATCAGGGATAGTTTTGTATACAGAATGTATTTGGGACAAACGGCCCCCATGTCAGTTTTTGCCAAGGAAGAGTACCATCAATTAATTTTACCCAAACACTAAGCGTAGGGGTCCTGGAGTCTTTCAGGTCATTAAGATGGCTTTCCTAGCATAGTGGAGAAGCTGTTGTAGGCACAGTCTATCACTGGAGGGGATGGTAAGTCCTTAAAAGTATCCAAGCAGGCAGAATTCCAGTGTCCTTATGTTGGGTTATTATTGTATCCAATTAATGTACCATGGAGTTATTAATGTACCTAAGTATTGTGGCCCAGTATTGCTGAATCTTGAGACAGTCCCAGAAGACATGAAGGTAGGTACCAGCATCTATATTACATTTAAGACATACATCTGGGTAACCCTGATAAATACATGCCAGTCTGTGTGGGGTTAGGTAAACTCTGCTTAGGAATTTAGTGTGAATAAAGCAATCCTTGATACAGACATTGGTTTCAGGAACTTGTTCGAGTATACCTGCCCATTCTTCCACATCCAATGATGGGAAATCATAGGCCCATTTTTGACACACTTGTTGTATGAGGTCAAACTGCCCTTGTAATACAGTTGCATAGAGCCAGCTAGTGTGCTTGGTCAGATCTGGTCTATGGAGGTAGCTTTCTAAGGTTGACTCACCTGTGGGGCCCCTTCTGGGAACGAAGCCTGGAAAGCATGCCTTAATTGCAAAAATCTAAAGAACATCTGGTTGTGCAGCCTGTAATTGTTCTCTCAACGGAGCAAATTGCTTCAGCTCTCCTGGCCCTACTATGTCTCCTAGGTACTTTATTTTGGCATTAGCCCAGGAGCTAACCTCTGGTAGGGCTCTGAAATGGCCCAGGGCATTAATAGCCTAAAGTGGTGTCCATTTAGACCAAGTATGGGATTTCCTATAACCTGACATCACAGTTTTCTGGAACACCTGGGTCACTGTTTTCATTAGGGTCTGGGTGTAACCACCACCATGCATAGGCCAGTTGACTGGCATGATAATAATGTAGAAGGTTAGGAAGGGATAAGCCTCCCTTTTTCACTGGGGCCTGCAGCATTTGCATGCTTATCCTGGGCCTCTCTCCTGCCCAAATAAAGTCTATTATATGCATCTGGCTGTTTAAACCAAGCTTTGGTGAGTGTGATTGGTGCGTTGTGAAATGCATGACATTGACCCTGCCAGGCAGAAAAAGGGGAAGGTTAGCCCAATGCTGTAGTTTTGTTTTCAGGGACCTGGCGATTGGGGCTAAATTTAGCTTTGTATATTTCTTGGGGTCTCTGTGGACTATAATGCCCAAATAGGTGAATGAGGAAACCCATTGAAGTTGAGTACTATGCTGAGGGTCTCTGACTGCCTGGGTCTATTGGAAATACAATTGACTTCTCCCAGTTGACCCCAAGACCTGAGAACGCTCAAAACTCTATAATCTCTTGCAGGAGTGCTGAGAGGGAATCCTGTGCATCGGCGAGGTATACCAGAATATCGTCTACATATAGCTAAATGTTCTCTTCCAACCTCTATATTTTGAGTCCCTCAATGTTGGGGTTGTTTCTTATTCTGATGGCTATTAGTTCTATAGCTAGTGCAAATAGCACAGGTGACAGCGGACACCCGTCTCGTACCCGTCGCCAATGTGAACTCCTGCGATAGGTCAGCATTTACCAGTATTTTGGCTCTAGGGGAGTCATATAAGGCTTTCACCAATTTCATAAATTTGTTCCTCTGCCCATATTGTGCCAAAATGGTCCATATGTAGGGCCATTCCATGGTGTTGATAGCTTTTTCCGTGTCCAGCAACACCATCACTCTTTCCCTACTGACATCATGCATGGCCCACATATTTGTGAAGAGGCGTCTAATATTGACATATGTAGCCCTGTTTGGCATAAACCCTGTTTGATCAGGGTGTATCAGGGTTTTCAACAACCCTTTAAAGTCTATTTGCAAGTATTTTGGCTAGTAATTTAATATCAGAATTTAGAAGGGAGATGGGCCGACATGACGTACATTTCTCTGGGGGCTTGCCAGCTTTGAGAAAGAGATTGATTGTGGCTAGTTTGGAGCTGTCCGGTAGGTATGGGATAGCGTTGAAAAGGGAATAAAGTTTGGACACAGATCTTTCTTTACTTTGTACCAGTCAATGGGAAGCTCGTCTGGACCAGGGGTTTTACCTTTGGGGAATAATCTATCGCTTCGTCTACTTCTTCTGATGTAATCTGTAAATTAAGATTTTTTGCATCTTCCAGTGACAGCCTAGGGATTGAAGTATTATTAAGGTATTGATTGAGGGCTTCCATTGAACTTTGGTTACAGTGAAATTGTATCAAAGGAATCACCTGGTTTTGCCCACAGTACCACAGAATTCTGGGGAAAAACTGTGCATTGTGAGAAATTGTGCTTGAAAGTGAATGAACCTAAAATTTTGAATTTACAAGATCTTTCACATGGGGCAGACACAAATTACTGCTTTGTATGCAAGAAAAAGCATTTATTTAAGTTAGTAGATAAAACAGATTCCATTACTTTTTTCTTGCTTAACTCAAAAATCACATTGACCGTTCCCTACCATTATTAAAAAGTGACATCACATTCCCCAGCCTTGTCAGCTGGCCTAGGAGACTAACAACAAATTCTTCCAATACATAAGCACACGTTATATAACTTACCTACAGGTGTATGTACAACAACACACAGCTATGCTAAATAATGTCTTTGCCCTCAGCCCTGAGGTCAGTTGTCCGAGGCAGTGTGGGTTCTAAGCCTACTCTCCTTTTGGAATGGGTTTCCCATAGATACAGGTTTGCTTGTAGCTACAACTTGAAGTGTTTTTTTTCATCTTTGTTATAAAACTGCTCCCTATTTTCATTCTGTTGTGTAAGTCAGATATAGTTAATCTAGCATGGATCACCCAGCTCAATTAGAGGATGCAATGGCCCATGTTACGGGTTTGCTAATGATGACTAGTCTCCTTGTCTCAAATAAACAGTGTACTTTTAATATGTCAACCCTACAAAAAACGATTCCTGCATCCATTGTAATTTTGCCAAAAGGTATATACTACAAAAATGTGTTTTAGTCTATATCTAGGTCACTATCTGAACTATACACTTGAATAGACGGATTACAGATTGAAGTGGGTACAATATCCTTTTCTGGTAACAACCCACACTCGTGCAAAAATGCTTCCAGGTCAACAGCAAAAAAATCCACTCCAAGTTGGTCTGTTATCCTCACCAAATTGCCAATTAGTTCTCCTGCTTTATATACAAGCAGGGCTGGCAGGGCATAATTGGTGAATTTTGCACTGGTCCCTAAGAGGGAGCTTTTCACCCGACAAAACTTGACTCCGGGGTACTCTGATGCCAGGCAAATTATGCTGCCATTTGCCGCCTCAGACCCTGGAACTTCATCCTCATAAATCAGGATTAAAACACGTGTTTTCATATGTTCTTTGTCCACAGTGTCCAGAAATTCTTCACCACTAGCAATGTCGAACACTTTTTTAAATAACTGTGGTTGAGAAAGTTGTTTTTTCATCTCTTCTATTCTTTGTTTCCTATACTGCTGTAGAAATTCATCATCTTCCTCATTCGGCAATTTGTATTCTTGCATGGTCATCTGCAAAAGTAGAATGTCAGAACACTTATTTTACAGGCTTGAGTTCAATTCCTGCTTCACTGCTCAGCTTGAAATCTGACTACATTTAATTTTCTTAACGGATGATTATTAAAGGGATACTGTCACAAAATGCATCAGTTAATAGTGCTACTCCAGCAGACTTCAGCACTGAAATCCAATTCTCAAAAGAGCAAACAGTTTTTTATATTGAATTTTGAAATCTGACATGGGGCTAGACATACTGTCAGATCACTCCAACTTGCAGTACAGCAGTAAAGAGTGACTGAAGTTTATCAGAGCACAAGTCACATGACTGAAACATCTGGGAAACTGACAAGATGTGAATGTTACCTTTCCACTTAGCATTTCTTCAAGCTCCTTATTTTTTTGTTTGTCCTTCTCTTCATCAAGATGAGATTTACAGGTCATGGATAACCTCTTTATGAGCTGTTGCATTTCCCGTCTTTGATCCTCATTTTGCTCTGTCTCAAGCTGTTTATAACGGCGCCAGTCATTTATCACCCCTTTGGGACCTAAAAGAAGAAATTATTTATAAAGCGAGACATACCCAGGTTAAAAAGAAAAAAAGTAATTTCCTTACTAAAAGACTAATTTCCTTACTTTATCTCAATGATATGCACTGTGCTGAATGAAGGAACTCTCATGCTTTTCACATGAAAAGCATGTCTGTGAGCTCAGACCTGTATCTGTAGGTGCCAAAAATCTCAGTGTGCACCTGGTTATTGCACTTTGCCTTGCTGTCTGCAATGGGCACAATCTTTACTTCATCCCCATACTAGAATACTGAGAGACAGACACCCTTACACTATTTTTCGAGCATACGTACATGCCACAAGCATATTTAGCAATATTTATTTTGACTTTTAGTTTGGCAGCTAAAGGGCACCTATTGGGGTAAAATGATACCCCCAACCAAAAGTGCGGGCTAATAGAGCCCGCATTCCGGTTGGGGGTTTCACTGTTGTTTTAAAAAAAAATATGCCCCTCGCAAGCGCTAGCGGCCCCGCTCCGGGAGGGAGCTCCCGGAGCGAGCAGCCGTCTCTCCATAGGCTCGCATGCGCAGAATGAAAAAGCGCCCTCAATTCAGGCAGCTTTTCATTCTGCGCATGTGCGTGACGTCATTAAGACGCGTGCCTATGGAGATACGGCTGCTTGCTCCGGGAGCTCCCTCCCGGAGCGGGCCGCTAGCGCTTGCGAGGGGCATATTTAAAAAAAAAAAAACAGTGAAACCCCCAACCGGAATGCGGGCTCTATTAGCCCGCACTTTTGGTTGGGGGTATCATTTTACCCCAATAGGTGCCCTTAAGCAGCCCTCACTAAACCTACTTATTTAAATCAAGGTACAAAAGCATAGATCTGTGAAGCAAATAAAGATTATCCTGAATACCTGTATTGACAACGCCTGCTTCTTTTCCCCCATCCTGTTCTCTACAGCACTTGATTGCTTTATCTTGTTCACTGTCCTCGTCATCACTGCTACTGCTATAGTAGTACTGCCCTTTTTCTCCCAGTAGCTTATCGTCCAGGGTGGTCATTATAGCTCAGAAGAGTAGGATCTGTATTTAGATTAGTAAGGTCTAAAATTAGAAGAAAAAAAAGAAATTATGACATAGCTATACATTGAATAAATTTAAGTAAACATTCTTGGGGGGGGGGTTATCATTCGCACTTCAGAAAAAGACAGTAGTGGTTAGTGCTGTTCACACACAAAGGAGTGATAGGTTTACCCATTTTAGTCATTTCCAACTGATTAATATGATCACTGCTCCATTGGTCGAGCCCTGGAACACACTTTGGACCAATGATTGGCCAGAACAGAGAACTAGGTTATCTGAAGACACCTGTGAACCTATGACACTTACCAATTCACACTGTGATGGGCCCTAAATTCCAATAATCACAGCCATTAGTGCATTTTGACACTGGTCTGTTTTCACAACATGATACCAAAGGGGCCACCCTGAAATATCAGTCAATGTGTGGATAATTTTAATGCTTAAGTCCATGGGTACACACAATGTCGGACTGGCCCACCAGAACACCAGGAAAACTCCCGGTGGGCCAAGGTGTCAGTGGTCCCTCATGCTGCTAAACTTTTGGCCTATTTCATGGCCATTCCCTATTTCTATGAGTACAAAGAGGCTAAATAGATGGAATAATTGATTATAGTATGCAAAGAAAACAAACTAGGAGAATAGAGGTTGAGTGAGGAGATGAAGAATATTAGTACTGAGAGTGGCCCCCTGGTCTAAGGTTTTATGGTGGGCCCCTGGTGTCCCAGTCCGACACTGGGTACACAGAAGCATTAGTACGATAACGTCAGCTGCATGGAATCCACCAATGAACTGCCACACCGAAAATTTACAATAAAAATCTATTCAGCAGATTTTAGACAGAGTCAACCCCTAAAGGACCAGCAGCTTTTCGCTTGACATTGTTGTGGCACGTGAGCTACATGTTGGGCAAAATGTGGTGCTAATCAAATAATGGCTGAATATCGACTGTAGTAGCCGGTCAACAGGTTTGTCAGAGAACAGCAGCTAGTAAACTCGCAGTGTAGGTTAGCTGCAATCCCTTAAGTGTTCCATTTTTTGTTGTGTGTACTTTGGTAACAAATCATTATTTGATACACGTGGTGCTTTGGGGGCCCCATACAAGAGCCAATCATCTGCAGGACGTGGTCCACATGATTAAATCTGATGCTTTTATACATTATGATTAAATGCAAATAGAACAATTTTTTTGGGGGTGAATGTTACAATTTGAAGGGGGGAAGAGAAGGGAATGGGTCCTTTTTTTAACTCTTTCCCACCCCTCAGGAATGCAGGCAACACTCTATACATGGGGCAAATACAGATTGTGAAGACATCTGTTGCTACGTGAAAGGAGGTCCACAAAAAATGTCAGATTGTCTGTAAATGACCCAAATATGGAGAGTGAAAGCAGGAGGCTTCAGGAAAGTGATACACACAAATGTAGATAGTACAGCGCTCAAACTAGCCACCCCCCACCCCCTTGAAGCCCTAAAAGAGATTAATTTCAGTAAAGGCGAGGTAGAAAGCAGAGCTGGATTATGGATTAAGTACCAGGCGACCTAAGCAATGGCATACCATAGGCCACTGCCGCCTACAGTTGTCCGAGCATGCCCCGGGTTTTGGGGGGGGGGTTTACAGAACGGACCGCTGAGCTGAGCTCGCTCCAATTACCCCCCCCCCCTCATAAAGTTTTACAATTCAGAAGGGAGGGCGGCTGCTACGCTGTCAGCA
>CM044446.1:14527872-14546103 GCA_024363595.1 Xenopus borealis | reverse complement strand
TGCAAAAGAATAAGAAATCAGGAAGGGGGCAAATAGTTTTTCACACCACTGTATAAATGGTCCTTATTGGAGGCAAGACAACCCCACTGGGTTAAATTAATGTTTAAATAATTTTTTAGTAGACTTAGGGTTGGGGCAGACAGGGAGATTTAGTCACTTGGCAATTAATCGCCTCTTCTGTGAGGCGACAATCTCCTTGAACTGCCTGCTCCCTGTCCTCCGCCTGTTTGAATGAAGAAATGCCGGCGCCAATGCACTCGCGCCTCCTTGATTTCCAGAGTTGCACGAAGTTGCCTTGCGAGAAAACTTCGGGTGATTTCGGAAATCGAAACGCCGCAAGTGCATTGGCGCCGGCGTTTCTTCACTCATGAAGGCAGCGGGCAGGGAGCAGGCAGTTCAGGGAGATTGTCGCCTCGCAGAAGAGGCGATTAATTGCCAAGTGACTAAATCTCCCTGAATCTGCCTGCCTGTCATAACCGGTATGGAGAACCAAATTACATTACTACACCATGTAGAGTGGTGGGTAGGGGTTTTATTGTTAGGGGTTTAGTTCTCCTTTAATATTAAAATCAAATTGGATTTTTAGGTTGAGGACAGTACTATCTGATGGAATGAACAGTCATTTTGAATTAAAACCATTTCTTACATCAGTATTGAATAAGCTGATTTTAAATGTATTACTGTATTTGTAGAGGTCTGACTCATATGTTTTTTTTCTAATTCGATGTCTTTTAATTTCATTATTTTATCTTGCACTTAGACAATCATATATATTCAAAGCCCTATTGGAATGTTTATGAAATTGTGAGCTAATTCAGTGCACACAGACACTTTGGAAGGCATTTTCACTTTATTGATAGAAATAAAAAACAATATGCAATTGTAGCACATAGACACTGATGGATAGATAACTTGCACATATGTATTTATATCCTGCCCTATACTATAAAAGCGCTGAATAGTTTTGAAACATGAAGAAATGAATAAAAATAGTAATAGGGCGTAATATAACAATGAATCCCTTAAAATGTATTGAAATGCATGTTTATTAATATAAATATTAAAGAACCAGTAACATAAAAAAATTTGTTAGTATTCAACGAAAAATAAACACCAAGACAATTTTTACTTTAAAATAGCAAAGCCTTTATTAAGAAACAATTTACCGAAACTCTACTTCCGTTCCTCTTCAAAAAAGGCGACAGGACGACCATCCATCCTGCAATACTCGATTTCTCCTTCCTGATTATTCATTGACAGCATGTGAAGGAGGCTGTGGCGGGTGCTGTTGGACACGCTGCTACTGTCCAGACTCTCTATCTTGGGCATGGCACTGAGTGCAGAAGACATCTCCTGTGGAGGAGAAGAGGTGCCGTTCTTGGTCTTTATATCTTGAATTCAAACCCCTCTTTGCTTTCCTTTACAACTGCACTAACAGCTGACCCCTCAGGCCTCAGAAAGTACAGAGCCAGATTTAACGAATACATGAACAAAGTCACGCGATTCCTCTCTACCTGCGAGAACACTGAATCCGAACCAGCTGGAAACTGACTCGGGGGGCGGTGGGGAATGTCACGTTGGCAGAGGGATAACAGGTCGGTGGCTGGCACTTGCTGGAAGCCTCCCTGAAATACTTTGGGGGAGATGGTCACTGCTGGGCTTCCAGCTGGTGCGAGCCACCGATGGCCAGTTTGCTTTCCTCATTGCTGGTAATTCATGGCTATGATCTGTCCCAGGCAGCTGGACAGGTGACGAAGAAGCCTGGTCCTCACTTCAGTATTCTCGCAGGTAGAGAGGATTCGGGTGACTTCATTCATTCATGCACTCTTTAAATCCAACTCTGTACTTTCTGAGGACTGAGGGGTAAGCTGTTAGTGTGGCTGTAAGAGAAAGCAAAGAGGGATTCGGATTCAGGATATAAAGACCACAAACGGCACCATTTCTCCTCCGCAGGTGATATCTTCTGCATTCAGCACCGTGCCCAAGATAGAGAGTCCGGACAGCAGCATGTCCAGTGGCAGCCCCCAAAGCCTCCTTCACATGCTGCCAATTAATAACCAGGAAGGAGAAATCGAGCACTCAAGGATGGATGGTTGCTCTGTCGCCTTTTTTGAAGAGGAACGGAAGTAGAGTTTCAGCAAGTTATTTCTTAATAAATGCTTTGCAATTTTAAAGTTTAATTTGTCTTATTTTAATAATTTGTTTATGTTTTGTTGAATACTAACGAATTTTTAAAAATACATTTTTGATGTTACTGGTCCTTTAAGTATTTGAAGTAGCCCATGGTTATGGTTTAAACATAAATCTGTAGGTTTATAAAGGGTGTTATGACAGCCATGCCTCCTCTGATGAAGCATCTAATGGTGCGAAACACATCAAGAGGGAGTGACTGGCATAAGGTAGACATACAGGGAGAAGACCCTGCGGTATGTCATGATGTTTTGATATTGATGTATATGCTTATATTTTATTTGCTGTGGTGATTTTTCACAAATTTGACATCTTGTCCCATGTGGTGAGTACCAGTGTATAACCCTGGGGAAGTCATCCAAGAGGTTGTGGGCCAAGGCTACTTCCCCTTTAAAATCTGGAAGTCCCTCCTTAAAGGCAGTTTGTTTGCACCAGGTGACTCTCCTATGCATGTGTGCATCAAAATGCTCTCATTTGCCAACATGTGCACACTTCAAACACACAGGAGAGCACAGTCATGCTTCAGAGTGTGGCGAGACACTCGCTTACTATTACACACAGGTGCAATCCTGGTACTGTTGCCACCCCCTCTCCAGCTCTGTGCTTAAAACATCAGCATTGGAGGGGTCCAGGGGGGGTATTGCTTGTGCAATAGTGCTCTCTGTACTAGCGGAGGTGGCTTTTTGACGCCCCTTGTAATTGTCCGCTTGCTGCCGTTTGAGGTAAGGAGGTAAGGTTCTCAACTTGCCTTTTGACAGGAGCGGCCCTGATAACACATACAGTACAAAAAGTATGCAATGTTCCTTTTAATTTCTTCTTTTCTTAAACCTGACCCTAAATTAAGACCTGGGGCCAGTAACACCAAAACATTGCAATTGTTGTACTTTTTTTTCCTGTTCTGTGATGTATTTGTGCATTTCAGGCCTTTTTGTGTCATCTTATCTTTAGGATGCCTTTTGTGATACTTTTTGATGGAACTCGTGAAGGTGATTCTGTGTTTATAAAAAGTGAATGCAATACAGTTGTTGATGATGGTGTTGGTTAGACTTTGTGATTCTTTTTTTTTTATATTTTTATTTAATAAACATTCACAGTAGCAAACATTATTGTACAATTTTCTTTACATTAGTGGTTATGACATGCATGCATTCTGTTAATGTTGACCATTATTGAATGACATGATGCTATTATGTCTTGACATTAATGTATTTAGTAAAAGGTCCATAAAGTTTCATGTCAAAGTAATGTACATTTGTACCAAGAATGCCTTTATATTATATTACCTTCCTTATTATAATCATATCTCTGTTCGTTTTGCCCTTAGTACTTGTTATGCCAATACAGATGTAAAATATCAAATACATTATGTAAAGATATGGGTTCACATTTGTTTCACATTATCATAATGAAGGAGACTTTGTGATTCTTACTCATCTGAATGACATAGTTACATAGTTAAATTGGGTTAAAAAATGACAAAGTCCATCGAGTTCAACCCTTCCAAATGAAAACCCAGCATCCATACACACACCCCACCATACTTTCCCATAAATTATATATGCCCATATCTATACTAACTGTAGTTGTTCTTAAAAATGTATTCATAAATAGGAAAAGGGGTGCCAATGTGGATTTGAGTGGAGTAGTTTTCTGAAAATAGTCTGAACTTTTCTGCTTATGATAAATAACACCCTTAAAGTCATTGTTATGTTTGGTAGCCAAGGATGAGCAGGGTATAACCGTGCTTTATTAGCAGGTTCATGCAGGCATTACATAACAGCAGTAAGTCTTACTTTAACTTTCAAGCTGTACAGAAAGTCCTGTGTACGCACAGTGACACCTGCAGGCCATTTATATAAACATCACATATTCCCCCTATAGTAGGAAAGCATTTGGACAAATATAATAAACAGTAACAATTAAACAGTATGTTTCTTAAAGCAATATATACATTCTTCACATCACATAGTCCTGGGTCCATGCTGGTAGTTTTCTTATAGGTTCACTTTCTTCAGGCCTATTGCAGTTGGCATCAAGAGTAGGAATATGTCCTTCATCAAATGGAGCTTCTCCAAAGTCATATCTAGCTGGAGCAAGACGACTTACATTCCATATACGTCCATCAGACCATTCATATGTGTATGGTTCTCGCTGGCGTCTCACTTCAAGTGGTAAAGTAAATTTAGATTGTCCTTGTTTCAGTATTCCTGGTTTCTTAATTCTAAAGATCCAGACTGAAAGTGCACTTCTCTTGCACCACGGTTTCTGTCAGTATTGTCAGTTTGACAATATCAGCAGTAGATGAGTTTGAAGGACCCGTATTTGGTGGAAGTTTGATTTCTGCAACATGTAACTTAGTGCGCATCTGTCTGCCATGTAATAATTCAGCTGGAGATGATTGGGTTGTTGCATGGCATGTTGCTCTGTAGTTATGTAGGAACTCTGTTGTAAATACTTTCCAAGATTTCCCAATAGCTGTCTGTAGTGCTTCTTTCAGACTTCTGCTGAATCGCTCGATTTCTCCATTCGCTTGTGGGTAATACACTGAAGATTTCCTTTGAACAATATTCCTCTCTCTCAGAAAGGATTCAAACTCATATGAGACAAACTGTGGTCCATTGTCTGATAGTAACTCCTTTGGATTTCCTTCTCTGCTGAAGACTGTAGACAGAAATGTAGCTGTAGCTGATGTTACATGAGAAACAAATGCAATTTCAGGCCATTTACTGTAATAGTCTATCAGAGTTATAGCAAAGCTACAGTCTATAGGAGCATCTGCAAAAGGACCCACAATATCAATAGCAAGTTTTTCCCATGCTGAATCAGGGAATGATACTGGCTGAAGTGGTGGTGTATGTGTGATAGCTGTGATTCTGACAAGTAACAGAAGAATGAATGGCAGTTACCATATTGGCATCCATTGCTGGCCACCAGTGTAGTTCTTGCAGTCTTTGTTTTGTACGTACAATTCCTTGATGACTCTCATGTGCAAGCTGAATGAGCTTTTCTCTCAAGGTTTCTGGTACCAATAAATGGTGAGCTCCAAGGACAACATAGCCATCTACTAAGAACAGTTCATGTCTAATCCTGTAGTAAAGTGAAGATCCGGACTGAGTTTCTTCTCAGCATTTGGCCATTTGTTTTGTAGGATGTCCCGTAGTTTAACTTGAATTGGACATGTGAGGCAAGCTTGCTTAAAATCAGCAGCTGTAACTGTAGATGCTACAACTTCTATGTCCTCATCCAGCGTATCGGAAGCTGCAGGTAAAAGTAAACGTGACAAACAATCAGCGGTAACATTTTTCAAACCTAGTTTGTACTGCATTTTGTAGTTGAAATTCAGTAGCCTTGCTGACCATCTAGCTATACGCATTCCAGCTCTTCCTAGTCCCTTTGTTGTAATTAGTGTAGTTAAAGTGCTAGGATCTGTGCATAAAGTAAATTCTCTGCCCAATAGGTAGGTTCTCCATTTTTCTGTTGCCCAAACACACGCTAGAGCTTCTTTTTCAACAGTTGAATACTTAGACTCTGTCTCTGTAAGTGTTTTGGATGCAAATGCAACAGTTTTCTCTAAATGATCAGCATGGATCTGTGTGAGAGAACTGCACCAACGCCATAGTCGAAAGCATCTGTAGTAACCACAGTGGGTAGTGCAGGATCAAATAAAGCTAGCACTGGACTGTTCACAATAAGTTGCTTCACTATTTCAAAGCTATTTTGAGCAGTCTCTGACCAAACCAGACTTGAAGTTCCACGTAGTAGTGCTCGAAGTGGCTCCACAACTGAAGCATAGTTGGGAATAAACTTAGAATACCATGAAGTAAGACCTAAGAAAGCTTGTAAGGTCTGGAAATCAGATGGAGTAGGTGCTTGTGTAACAGCGTTGACATGGTCAGGGTCAGGCTGTAATCCATCTTGTGAAATTATATGATCCAGAAATGACAGCTGAGTTTGTCTGAAGTGGCATTTGGAAAGGTTCCGTTTGAGTCCTGCAGAATCAATGCATTTCAGAACCTTTTCCGGGTTCTTGTCATGGAGATCCATAGTTGGAGCGTAGACAATTATATCATCCACGTAGCATTGTACACCAGGTATGCCATGTAGTATAGAAGACATCAGTCTTTGAAAACAACTTGGTGCTGAAGCCAGTCCATAATGTACACGCTTGAACCGAAACAAACCATCATGGGTGATAAATGCAGTGAGGTCTCGGCTTTCCTCATGCAGTAATACTTGATGTTAAGCACTCTGAAGATCCAGAGTAGAAAAGAATTTTGCTCCTCGGAGTTCAGAAAATATTTCCTCTGTGTGGCAAGGGATGATTATCCATAACAACTGCTTTATTAGGTTCATGGAGATCAACACACAATCGAATACCTCCAGTTTTCTTCTTTGTTACAAACATTGGTGAAACCCATTCAGAGGATTCGATTTTTCAATCGCATCTTGCTCTACCAGTTTCTTTAGTTCCTGTGAGACAGTCTCCCTTATAGAGTAGGGCAATCGCCTCAATTTCTGGCGTACTGGTTTTGGTTTGGTCTCAACTTAACTTTGTGTACAAAGTTCTTTGCACAGCCCAGTGATGTGTTGCTTTGTGGTGAAATTTTAGACACAGGCTGTGTGGCAGGCACTGGTGCTGTAGTAATGAGACCATCCACTAATTGTAGGTTTAATGCAGCAAAGAGAAGCCTTCCAAGTATAGCAGTAACTTTATTCACAATGTAAAAGTCACATTTTGCAGTATTTGATTCAAATTGTACAGTCACTGGCAAGCAACCAAGCACAGGGATTGGATACTTTAAGTAACTGACCAGTCTCAGGGCAGGTGCAACAAGCGTATCTTTTGCAAAGTATTTCAAGAAAATATCCTTTTTTAGTATAGAAACAGCTGAACCTGTATCAAGCATCAAGTTAATGGGGTGTCCCTTTTCAGCAGAAGCAGTGCTGACATTGACAGTGCATATAAATTTATCTGGAATAAATGTACCAGCTTTATCCACACTTAATACTGTAACATTTGTAGTAGTGACTTCGTGAACATCTTTAGCAGAAGTACGACAGACCTCAGAAAAGTGACCGACCTTTGAGCATCTGCGGCATTGCAGCGCTTTGGCAGGACATCTAGTATAATTTGCAATGTGTTGTGTTGAACCACAGTGAAAGCACTATTTTTTATTTGTATTTGCTGCACGGTTTTGCAGTTAATCCCTTTCCTTAGCACTGTATTTTGCCTGTGACTGCGCATTATTAGGCCACAGTTTTGAATTCACAATCTGTACATTTCCAGCAGTTCTCTGACTGAGAGTTTTAGCCCCTGCCACAGCTGTTTCAATTTGGCTAGCAACTGTAATAGCCTTTGCAAGGGTTAAATCTTGCTCTAGAAGCAGTCTCTCTCTAATGCCTGGTGAGTTTGTTTTTTCCACTATTTGGTCTCTTAGCATTTCATCTGTTAGGTTCCCAAACTCACAGGTAACAACCAGCTCTCTCAAAGCTGCTACAAATTGTTCTGTGTATTCACCATTACGCTGTCCACATTGGCAGAATTTATATCTTTCAGCAGCCACATTAAATCTTGGCACAAAAAAGTTCTTTATAGCAGTAAGAGCAGTTTCATAAGTATCATCAGGTAATGTTAATGTACTATATACGCTGTCCCTCTGCCCCCAGGCAGTGAATAAGTAAAGCACGCTTTCTAGCTGCAGAAATCTCCCCAGCAGCAATAATGTAATTATCAAACATACGGATCCAAGCAGTAAAAGGTATGGTAGGCTCACCAGGGTTTGGTAGAAAAGGTGCAGAATGCTGCAGAGGTAGAAAATACATCCTTGTCGCCATTTGTTATGTTTTGGTAGCCGAGGATGAGCAGGGTATAACCGTGCTTTTTTAGCAGGTTCATGCAGGCATTACCTAATAGCAGTAAGTCTTACTTTCACTTTCAAGCTGTACAGAAAGTCCTGTGTATGCACAGTGACACCTGCAGGCCATTTGTATAAACACCACATATTCTCCCTATAGTAGGAAAGCATTTGGACAAATATAATAAACAGTAACAATTTAACAGTATGTTTCTTAAAGCAATATATACATTCTTCACAGTCCTGGGTCCATGCAGGTAGTTTTAACTTGAAGTTATTTGTGGGTTTTTCCTTGCATCCCGAAAACTTTTTCTGGCAGTTGTGGCTAAAATTTTAGTTTTATTTGGTTTGGTTTCAACAGAACCCCTAATTTTCCACTTCTTTATTAGAGTTTGAACACCGCTGATTGGCATACTCAATTCCCACTAATTACAAGCAAACCGATCACAGGTGAAGATGGTTACCTTTAATAACCATTCTAACCCTTTTTTGTCAAGTTGTGTGCATCTTGTGTCTGAAGGCATGGCACGAGTGCTAAAATTTCATAAGTGCTAATATTTTACAAGTGCTTAGAAATGGCAGTTACACAAGGCAGTTCCATGGAACTAACTCCTATCTCTTCTCCTTCCTACAGGTAATACATCCTATCCATATACCTGCAACTGATAAATACTGCTTCTAACTGTTTATTCTGGTAATACATCTTATCCATATACCTGCAACTGATATATACTGCTTCTGTTTATTCTGCTACATATAAATTTAGGCCTAGTATTGGGGATGGCACTCGTGTCTGAGGGCATGGCACCATTGCTAACATTTCCTAAGTGCTAATATTTTACAAGTGCTTAGAAATGGCAGTTACACAAGGCAGTTGGACAAGACATTGACAAGGCAAAAGGAACTGGATTCCCCTGCAAACAACAGCAAACCAGCTGGAATAAGAAGAAAACTGATTTCTTACCTACCATTTTATAACTTATTACTCAAATGTTTTATCCTGTATTTCTCCTCCTTTCACTCTCATGCTTCATAAAACATTTCTCACTCCCCCATTAAGTCCCAATTCTATACAAATCTCAGCCTTTCTAATTTCCTCTCCTTCCCTCTCCACACATGAAGTATACAAAGTACTCTGTTTAACTGTTCAAGGAAACTCCTCTTTTTCATACAAACTAAGAACTTACAAATCCTGCTCTCACTTAGTCTATCTCTCCTTTCTATTGCTGGCAGCTGGGGACATTTCCCCAAACCCGGGCCCCCACCCCATCCCAGTTATATCACGGCCACGGGCTCCTTCTCTTTGCTGCAAATTCCAACAGTACAGAATTCTTATTCCTATACCCAAAAATCCAGTTAATCTTTCCTGTGCTCTCTGGATGCAAGATCTGTTTGCAACAAACTCACCGCTATACATGACCATTTCATTGCCAATTCCTTTAACCTACTCGCACTTACAGAAACCTGGCTTTCTCCCACTGACACTGCTTCACCTGCTGCCCTGTCCTATGGGGGCCTACATCTTACTCATACTCCCAGGCCTGGAAACAGACCTGGGGGGGGGGGGGTTAGGGTTGCTTCTCTCTCCCCGCTGCACTTTTAAAGTTCTTCCACCTGTTCCTTCCTTATCATTCTCCATTAGGCTCTTTTCCCCTGTTTCATTCTGCATTGCTGTCTTATATCAACCACCCGGACCAACTGCACAATTTTTGGACAATTTTGCTGCCTGGCTTCCTTACTTTCTTTCATCTAACACCCGTCCATAATATTAGGTGACTTTAATATACCTGTTAACAACCCTTCTGTCTCTAAACTTCTTTTACTAACCGCCACACTAGGCTTATCCTTGTGCTCAGACTCACCCTCTCACACCAATGGTAACACTCTGGATCACATATTTACCAGACTCTGTTCAACCACCAATTTTACTAACTCACCATTTCCCCTCTCTGATCACCTTATGCTCGTATTTCAACTCTCGTTAACTCCCTCCTCACCCCCTGCTATTCCCCAAACGCGTACCTACCGTGACCTCCCTGCTCTAGATGTGTCCCATCTCTCTCCTTCTCAACTAAAACATGCTCATCACCCCCATCCTTAAAAAAAACCCTCTCTTGATTCCTCCAATCTTGACAACCCCCGACATACTAACTAATGACCTTTTAACAGCTAAAGTCAGCAATCATTTCTCACTACTAATACCACTTGATCTCTCATCTGTATTTGACACTCTAGATCGCCCTCTCCTCCTCCAGTCCCTCCATTCACTTGGCCTTCGTGACACGGCCCTGTCCTGGTTCTCTTCTTACCTCACTAATCGTTCCTTCAGTGTCTCCTACAATGTAGTAGCATCTTCTCCCCTACCTCTTTCTGTCAGGGTTCCTCAAGGCTCTGTCCTGGGACCCTTATTATTCTCCTTCTATAATTCCTCCCTCGGCAAATTAATCAACTCCTGTGGTTTCCATTACCACCTCTATGCTTATCATACTCAGATCTATCTCTCATCTCCTGATCTCAACCCAGAACTCCTAACTCACATCTCTTGCCTGTCCGCCATCTCCACCTGGATGTTGCAACGCTACCTTAAATTAAACCTCTCTAAAATGGAAATAGTTCTCTTTCCTCCAACTAACACCAGTAACATCCCTGAAGTATCCATCATAGTAAACAATTCCATTATCACCCTTCTCCCCAGGCCTTGGGGTTATCCTAGATTCTGCCCTGTCATTCACTCCTCATATCCAGTCACTTATTAAATCATGTCACTTCCACCTAAGGAACATATCCAAAATACGATTATTTATCACCCAAGATGCTGCCAAAATTCTTATTCACTCTCTCGTCATATCACGACTATTGTAACTCTCTTTTAATTGGCCTTCCCTGCCAGAGACTGTCACCTCACCAGTCCATAATGAACACCGCTGCGAGGCTCATATACCTCAGCAACTGCTCTTCCTCTGCCATTCCATTCTGCAAATCCCTCCACTGGCTTCCACTACCCTTCAGAATTAAATTCAAATTAATGACCCTGACATTTAAAGCACTTCAACACTCTGCCCCTCCCTACATCTCTGAACTCATCTCTATGTACTCACCCAACCGCTTACTACGCTCCTCTACTGACCTGCTACTCAACGCTTCTCTCATTACCTCCTCACATGCTTGCATTCATGACTTTGCAAGAGCTGCAGCTCTCTTCTGGAATCCTCTCCCACGGTCTGTCCGACTCTCTCCCAACCTTTCTGCTTTCAAGAAATCTCTTAAAACGCACTTCTTTCGAGAAGCCTACCCTCACTCTTAACTACCAAATGCAACACTACTTACAGTACTACATTTCTCACCCACTTAATTCGATCTTGCCCATTCCCACATCTTATGTATAACTCCCTTACCTTTAGATTGTAAGCTCTTTCTGTATAGGGCCTTCCTCACCTTTTTATCTGCATTGATTGTGATTGTATGTAACTCCATATGTATGTAATTCATGTGATTTAGTTGTAAAACACATTTACTTTAAAGCGCTACGTAATATGTTGGTGCTATAGAAACACATGATAATAATAATAATGTTACACATATCTATTAAACATAAAACCATGCTGGCACAAACTCATAGTATTGTTATTTGCTATGAAGTCCAGTATTCTATCCTTTCTTAATCTTTCTAAAATCTTTCTTACCACCGACGTCCGACTAACTGGCCTATAGTTTCACCATGCCAGACCTAAAAGAATCCTGAAAAATTAAGTAGAGAGGTTTGGCAATCACAGAGCTAAGCTCACAAAGTACCCTGGGATGAATCCCATCTGGCCCTGGACCTTTGTTTACCTTAACATGTTCTAGTCTCTTTTGAATTTCTTCATGTTTGTTTAGTGATTATGATGTTAAAAGAGTAAACACAGTTGTTTGACAATAAATGGCTTCAGCCAACCACTAACCATAAGTGAAAGAAAAGTTTTTGGTTATCATTTATATTCTTTGAAAAATGGTTAAGAAATCATATATTCTGCTAGGGTTTATAAACTTATTAAGGAAGCTGCAACTCTTCTTACTTAAAATGTTCACCCCTCAGGCACCCAAGGAGCTAGAGAGAAAGAGAGAGAAGTACCTTGTTTTGTGTCTGTATTTCTATATGTATATAAACATATTCTCCAATTTCTTGAATCCACTATGTTTGAGAGTTGTTCCTTAATTGGATTCTCAACTATCAGGTGGAGAATATTGAGAAAGCAATTAAGGAACATCTCTCAAACATAGTGGATTCAGGCAAATACTTTAATGGCAAAATTCTAAAGTGCATGCAAAAACAATGGTACCTTTAAAATCCGGTTTCATTTTTGGCATCTTTTTAATGAAAATCGTATAAACTAGATATGGGCTATTTTTACTGTGCTGTTCTGTCTAAAGAAGTCAGGGTTCAGTAAATGTTCATGGCATTATTTATTTTTTCTTTTTTTTTTTAAAGGGCAGAATTCAATTTTAACTAAATAAATATCCCTGACGTATGCATAAATGGTGATCAAACCTATTGTTCCATGACACAAGGTCACCCATTCCGATTAGAAGAAAAGAGGGTCTGCCTAAATATTTGGAAGGGGTATTTTACAGTGAGAGCTGTGAAGATGTGGAATTCTCTCCCTGAATCAGTTGTACTGGCTGATAAATTAGATAGCTTTGAAGGGGTTGGATGGCTTTTTAGCAAGTGAGGGAATACAGGGTTAAGGAAGTCAGCTCATAGTACAAGTTGATCCAAGGACTAGTCCGATTGCCATCTTGGAGTCAGGAAGGAATTTGTTCCCCCTCTGTGGCAAATTGTAGAGGCTTCAGATGGGGTTTTTTGCCTTCCTCTGGATCAACTAGCAGTTAGGCAGGTTAAAAAAAGTTAAAAGGTTGAACTTGATGGGCGTGTGTCTTTTTTCAACCTAACTTACTATGTTACAATCTGATATAGATTTTACATACAGTATCTGCTATCAAATCAGGAATTTCCTATTCTTCTGCAGCAAATTATAGATGGCTTTCAATGTTTTTTTTCACACCTATCTCTGTAGTCACTGTAAACTAAGTATCATTCAATACATATGTCTTTTCAACATTAATCATGGTCAGAATGTTACAAATACCACTAAGGACAATTATTGTGTTTTTTTTTTAATATCCTGTCCATCTATTCTTAAACAAATAACTTACTAATGGATTGGGCAAGAGACAACATTGTCCTCTACAAATATTATCCATGATATTTGGAAAATCATACATTTTAATATTTTAAAACATGCTCACCACACACTCATTGCTCATAAGATATTCTTTGCTTGCTTCTATATGTTCTTGTGTTCCCTCATTTACATTTGTATTGTGCCATTGCCAGGATGAGTGCTAAGGTCAATTGGATCTCAAGAAAAGAAAGCGAAAATTTATGCAAAAGTGTTGATTGCATTTGTATGTAATGAAATCATTCAATATTCATCGGAGTATAGATTCTAATCTTCTAGGGAAAACTGAAGGACATAAGAGTTGCCGGGAACCCATAATGAGCTTCTGTAGTGATTAAAAAAACACTTGAGCTGTCTGAAAATGGCAGCAGAAAAGCTGTCTAATCAGCTGTGAATGTGGGAGGCAAAAATTAGAGTGACATTTTGCTAAAAAGATAAAAAAAATATATGCACACTGTAAACTTTGACATACAATGTCTGATCAATGTTGCTGAATCAAGAACTAGGAAGATGCTTTTCTAAAGCAATTCGACCATCCTCATATACCTTAATCACAATTCTGAAACTATATTATTATTAATATAAATTGTAAAGACTTTATATGCTAAATTATTATTATTTACTAGGTCAAACTTATAGAATAATGTATCAGTCCCGTGCCAATTTAGATGCAAGGGGTACTTAGACCTATGTCTGATTTGGCATTTTGTGCCAAACAGGTGGAGAGACAGCTGTGCAATACTGCCAGCATAATAAAGGCACAACTGATTCATATGATATAGCTTTTTATGCTAAAATATCCAAGACAAATGGATAGAAAACTAGCAATACGGTCAGAAAAATGAAGGCACAGCCAATCCTTATATAACTTGGAACGCTACATAATTCATTGAACACTTGTCCAGACAGTTCATTAATTAGATGTGTATGCCTTCACAAATGGAGCTGACACTTATATTGAGCTGACCCTTCCAGTGATCCCCAACCAATAGCTTGTGAGCAACATGTTGCTCTCCAACCCCTTGGATGTTGCTCCCAGTGGCCCCAAAGCAGGAGCTTATTTTGAATTCAAGGCTTGGAGGCAAGTTTTGGTTGTATAAAAACCAGGTGCACTGCCAAACAGACCTTATAGGCTGCCAGTCCACATAGGGGCTACCAAATAGCCAATCACCGCACTTATTTGGAACCCCAAGAACATTTTTCATGCTTATGCTGCTCCTCAAATCCCTTTACTTCTGAATGTTGCTCACTGGTCCAAAAGGTTGGGGATCCTTGCTTTATACTGTGTATAAACCAGAACAGATCTGTTCAAAGTAAAAATTTGTTAAAGGCTATCTTTCTGATCCAGAATCTCCTTTGTTTCTCAGTTCTGTCAATTAGGCTAATTTCCACAAAAAAATACATGTGTAGCCTGGTGGCTTGTCACATGTGGTTACACATGTACTTTTAGGGGAAATTAGCATTTATTGGAGAGGTAAGCTGGAGGAGCTGGAGCTTAAAGGGGTTGTTCACCTTTGAGTTAACTTTTATGATGTAGAGAGTGATATTCTGATACAATTTGCAATTGGTTTTAATTTTTTATTATTTGTGGTTTTTGAGTTATTTCGCTTTTTATTTCGCAGCTCTCCAGTTTGCAATTTCAGCAATCAGGTTGCTAGGGTCCAAATTACCCAGAAACCATGCATTGATTTGCATAAAGGACTGGAATATGAATAGGAGATGGTCAGAATAGAAAGATGAGCAATAAAAAGTAGCAATACCAACAAATGTGTAGCTGCACAGAGCATTTGTTTTAAGAGGGTGTCAGTGACCCCCATTTGAAAGCTGAAAAGAAAAGACAGAAGAAAGCAAATAAATCTAAAACTATAAAAAAATAACTAATGAAGACCAATTGAAAAGTTGCTTACAATTAGCCATTCTATAACATACTAAAAGTTAACTTGAAGGTGAACCACCCCTTTAAAGTCAGAGACACCATGGGGCGCATTCACTAAAGAGTGTAACTTCGCCAGCGACGGCTTTGCAGCCATCGCAACACTTTGCAAGGTAAAAATTCTCTCAGACAATGCTAACTCACTAAAGTATAAAGTTGTGTCCAGGGCGCCAAACGCTGGCGAATTTTCCCTAGCATTACTTTGGCAGCGCGAGCAAATCAAAGCGAGGCTGCGCTAGTGTACAATTCTACCTAGTGCTACTGTGCTAGAGTTCTTGCGCTCAAGCTAATTTGCAGAGGACGGGCAATGTAAAGTGGAATGGAGATATTTATGTTACATGGTGCATCTAAAACCTTACTTTTACATGGATAACTAGATATGCCAAGGGGGAAAAAAATGTATGGGGGAAACCGAGTGCACGAGTGCCTTTTGCAGCCTAACACCCTGAAAAATTGATAAGACGCCAGCTTTTTTTGTACTTGGATATTACACTCAAAAATTATGATGCAAGTAACTGAAGATTGAGAATGTTCTATGCACTCCAATGCATTTCGCCAGGTCAGAGCTGGCAAAGGCAAGTCTGGTGAAAGAGGTGACGTTCAGTAAAATCTGCTTCTTAGTGAATTTATGGAGTTACGTCCATTTGCCAGGGCGAAAATTCGCCTGGCGTTAGAGTGTAAAGCAGCACTTCGAAGGGGCGCCTGCTCTTGTTAGTAAATTGGCAATGTAACAAAATTATGTCATGCTGGCTTATTTTCTCTAGGGTTAGTTCAATTTCCCTTTAAATGCACTCTTTTCAGCGCACTTTCCTCCAAGACAGTGATATACAATATACACAACTCAAAAGCTTTTGAATTATCAGCAGTAGCAAAAAGTTTCTCTCTGTCTGTATTCCTGTTGGGTTTTTTATTGTAGAGTTAAGGTATGGTGATCCAAACTACAGAAATACCCATTATCCGGAAAGCCCCAGGTACCATTCTGTATAATAGATCCTATACCTGTAGTATATATATATTATGACTTCTGGTCCTTCATGTTAGTTCTGATAACCTCATCCAGATCTCCAGATTCGATTTTCCCCTATTATGCCTACATCCTCAATAAATCCACAGACCTCTCCTAATCCTAAATAACAATTCTGAGTAGTCCTTTCCAATACCTTCTCCCAAAATGGCAAATCCTTTGTTGTTGTGGACCAACTACAGACTAGTCACCTTTAGCATTCCATACCCTGCCTGTCTCCTTCATTTACACAACCCACATCAATTAAAGCAGAAGAACTAAAAAATGCCGGAAAGTGAGCGAAGAGGAGTGGGTGAAGTTAAAGCTTTATGGAAGGGTTGTTCTGATGAGAAGGAGTTAAACCATTAACTACTTACATGTAGTTATCAAGGGACATTACTGCACTTGCTTATTGTTCTGCATGCTGTTGTTGAGCAAATGGGCTTAATTATATGTTAATATGCATTCTATGCAAGTCATATCTTACCCAAGAAAAGCTAGAAAAAGACTGCATAATGATATGTAGCTTTGGGGGACAGCTTAGAAGGCATGTATGTACACTGTGCAAAGTCTACTTTACCTTTAGCAAAACCGCAAAGCAGCTCTCTAGTTTGCAGTGCAGCGCAATTTGGTTTCTAGGGTAAAATTACCCTAGCAACCCTGCATTGATTTGAATAAGAGACTGGAATATGAATAGGAGATGGACTGTATAGAATGATAAGTAATAAAAAGTAGCAATAACAATACATTTGTAGCCTTACAGAGCATTTGATTTTAGATGGTGTCAGTGACCCCCATTTGAAAGCTGCAAAGAAAATTGCAAATCATGAAAAAACTATGATATAAATAATGAAGACAAATTGAAAAGTTTCTTAGAATTGGTCCTTCTACAATATACTAAAAGTTAACGTGAAGGTGAACCACCCCTTTAATTTCGGGCGAATGCGTAGTTGGAGGCATTTGCCGGTACGGAGCTACTGCACCTGAATTTCACAAAGTTTCCAATTTATTTTTCTGGAAACCATGATTTTCGGAAGACGGCTCGGGGGAACATGTCGCCTGTGAACAGGACCTGGTAAGAGGGATAAGTAACAAGTTAGGGGCATTTGCCCAGGGAGGGAGGAGGTAGGCCGGGGCGGAGGAGGGATCAGGGCCTACTCAGAGGAGGGAGTTTTGCACCTAGGGGGTGCTGTGGCAAAGGTACTTGAAATGCCACAGAACGTAGATTCTACGTTCGGCAGCATTTCCCTCCCTGCCTGTTCTCTGCAAAACCCTCTCGGTAATGAGCAATAACAGTCAGACTTACCGATCCAGGACCCGATCGGTTTTGGGCAGCCAATAGGAGCAGTGGAGACGCAGGGAGCACAATGATGACTGCTCCCCCTATAAATTTATGCCCCAAAACGCCGCCCCTTCCACTCCTGCTGCTACAGTTGGAGCCCCCCTGCTGCCAATCTGCTGGTTTCCTGCCAAGTTGGTCGCTTTGATTGCCTGGATTCGTCTGAGTGAGCTCAACTACACCTCTCTACACCCTTTATTTCTGTTTATTTCTTTTTTTCTTTTTTCTTCTCTCTTTGGCCTTAGTACTTTGCCACTCACACTCATACTCACACTCACGCTTACTCACTAACTTTTTTTTTTTCTCTATACTTTTTTTCTTTGCTTTCTTTAGTAGTTTTTCTTTATTTCTTGTTCAAACTTTATTTCTGATCTTGTATTACAGTTATTTGATTGATTTTTACTGTTATTTTGCCATTTTCTTCATTGGTTTGTGTTTTTTATTGTTCTTATTTCATTATTATTTACTGCTGGTTTAGTTCCCCTTTACATTGTTGTTTACTGCTGGTTTACTGGTTTACTGCAGAAAAATTTCCCTTTGCAGTTATATTGGTGGATATATAGTTCAGACCACCTATTTCACCCCAATAACTGTTCATTTTCATAGCTTTTTGGGAATTTTATTAGTTTATGCTTTGCATTGTACTTTACTGCTGTTTTCCCCTTTGCATTGTTCTTTACTGCTGGTTTAGT
>CM044446.1:14490815-14525349 GCA_024363595.1 Xenopus borealis | reverse complement strand
AAGAAGCGATGAGCTCCTGGCGCTAAAATTTGCAGACACCAAAAATGTTTTTATGCTTACAACTATCCACAATGAAAGTGTAGTTGTCCAACACAGACGTGGTAGGCCCGCAAAATTCAAATTCAAACTTATTACGACGCCACCAGAAAAACCAGGGCCTGGTACAAAAAAGCAGCAATTTACATGATTCAAATGGCCATTTATAATTCTTATGTCGTTTACAAGGCGGCAGTACCAGGCCCCAAATTGTCTTATTACAATTATCTGCTGCAACTGCTCCCTGCCCTTTTGTTTGGAGATGTACAGGAGATTCCAGATATGCCTGGTAATGACAATCTTGCCCGAATGGTGGTTAAGCATTTCATTGCCCAAATTCCACCAACTCCACATAAACGATATGCCCAGATAGCTTGTAAAGTTTGCCGTTCCAGGGGTGTTAGAAAAGATGTGCAGTATTTTTGTCCCAAGTGTCCTAGCAAGCCTGCTTTGTGTTTCCAACCCTGTTTTGAGTTGTACCCTACTGTGGTACACTACGAGAGGACTTGATTTCTGTGTTGTGTTGGTAGTTTAGAGCTCTCTGGCAGTTTTGTTTCTGTATAGTAGTGATCTTTGATTTATGGTGTAGGATTTGGCACAGGGTGAGCAATCTTTTGTGCTGTGTAGTAGTAAAAACCAATTGTATGCAGGTGTGTTATTAGTCTATGCATTCAGCTTTTGTGTTGAGCTATGGTACTTTAGACCAGTTGTAGTGTTATGTATAGCACTTGTATTGCGCTGGTGGTATAGCGAACTGAGGTGCTGGTTGGCAGAGAGGGCAAACGATGGAACTTGTGGTGCGTGATGAATACGTGGGGTGATGTGCATCTCTAATGCTGATGCCACAAGTCTTATTTTACTGGCACCTCAAAAGCTCATCTATCAGTGCAATTTTTTGTTTCTGTCTGTGTTTCTGTCTGTATTTCTGTCTGTATTGTCTGTGTTTTTGTAGATTTAGGAATCTCTGGATTTGTGGGAAGTATGTCTTCAGTTGAACACAGGGTGACCAAAACACTATGGACTTCTGTTTAGATTTGTTCTTAGTGTAGTCATCAAGCATATTTTTCCTGAAAAATTGTGGTTGGAACAAACCATTTTTTTGTACATTTAGCACAAATTACATATTTATGTGGTGTTTAGGTTAGACTAAGTTGCAGTGGCTCTCTGAATTGGAATAGCACTTTGATCACGTGCCATGCCTGTTACCAGTGGGCTATCTGCTTTTTTACAAACTTCTGGTGGGCATCATTTTATCTTAGCAGCTTATACCCCAATCCTTATTGTTGGTACTTAAACTTCTTAGGACACTTGCATAACTTATGGGCCAAATTTACTATGGATTTTGTTGGTAAATATATCTGCAAATGTGGTACAGATTTTGTCATTGGTGAAATAGTGTAGGAAGAAGCAAACAATTGGTATTCTAGCACCACAGGACAGATGAAACGTAAAGACAATCCGCTGAATCCAAAATGGTGAGTGAAATATATTTTGGGGTTAATGTGGTAGCAACCAGATGCAGATCCAGTCCAAAAATTCTCCGGGAGAATTCTTGGGGATAAATCTAATCTTGTATAATGTCTTTTCCTTTATTTCAGGTCAAAGCACAGTTTGTGGTGGTTGCAATATTATGCATTGTGCCTGTTTGGTGGTTGTGTCTCTATATGTAGTTATACATATGGGGTATCGTTTTATGTGCAGATTGCTATTGAGCAGGGTTTTTTCAGTTGCCATGGAAACATAGGGAAAAATCTAACTTTGTATATCTTTCTTCCTTTATTTCATACCAAATTGCGGACTTCTACAAACAACTGTGCCCACAATTCTCCATGTAGAAAAGCAAGAATGGCATCTTTGAATAGCTGAAGAAGTGTATTTATCAGAAATATATCGTTTATGGGGGTAATTTCACAGGTAAGGGGAAGTTTAGGATGAAAAATATTGAGAACTGTACATAAATTTGCAGCCCCAATATTATGCATTGTGCCTGTTTTGGGGTGTTTGGTGGCTGTGTCTCTATGTGTATTTATACATATAGGGTATCGTTTTATTCAGGGGAATGAGCAGATTGCTAATGAGCAGGTTTTTGTTAGTTGCCATGGAAACTTAGGGAGAAATCAAACTTTAGAACTCTTTTTTCCCTTTATTTTAGACCAAATCGCTAACTTCTATGAATAACTGCGCCCACAATTCTCAGTGTATAAAAATTAGAATGGCATCTTTGAATAGCTGAAGAAGTGTTCTTTTTGTAAATATAGGGTTTGTGGGGGTTATTTCACAGTTTGAGGGGTGTTTTGACTGTAAAACTGCAAGTAGTACACATAGAACGCAGCCCCCAGATTTTCGACTGCAATTGCCCTTATGCATTGCTCCTGTTTTGGGGTATTTGGTGGCTGTGTCTCTTTGTGTATCTATACATATGGGGTATCGTTCTATTCAGGAGAACTTACAGATTGTTTTTGAGCAGGTTTTTGTTAGTTGCCATGGAAACTTAGGGAGAAATCAAACTTTGGAACTCTTTTTTACTTTATTTCAGACCAAATCGCTGACTTCTACGAACGACTGAGCCCACAATTCTCAGTGTATAAAAATTAGAATGGCATCTTTTTATAGCTGAAGAAGTGTACTTTTTGGAAATATATGGTTTATGGGGGTTATTTCACAGTTTGGGGGTGTTTTGACTGTAAAACTGAAAGTAGTACACATAGAGCGCAGCCCCCAGATTTTCGACTGCAATTGCCCTTATGCATTGCTCCTGTTTTGGGGTGTTTTATTGCTGCGTCTCTTTGTGTATCTATAGATATGGGGTATCGTTCTATTCAGGAGAACTTACAGATTGCTACTGAGCAGGTTTTTGTTAGTTGCCCTGGAAAATTAGGGAGAAATCAAACTTTGGAACTCTTTTTACCTTTATTTCAGACCAAATCGCTAACTTCTACGAACGAATGCGCCCACAATTCTCAGTGTATAAAAATTAGAAAGGTATCTTTGAATAGCTGAAGAAGTGTTCTTTTCAGACATATAGGGTTTGTGGGGATTATTTCACAGTTTGAAGGGTGTTTTGACTGTAAAACTGCAAGTAGTACACATAGAACGCAGCCCCCAGATTTTCGACTGCAATTGCCCTTATGCATTGCTCCTGTTTTGGGGTGTTTGGTGGCTGCGTCTCTTTGTGTATCTATACATATGGGGTATCGTTCTATTCAGGAGAACTTACAGATTGTTTTTGAGCAGGTTTTTGTTAGTTGCCATGGAAACTTAGGTAGAAATCAAACTTTGGAACTCTTTTTTACTTTATTTCAGACCAAATCGCTAACTTCTACGAACGACTGCGCCCACAATTCTCAGTGTAAAAAAATTAGAATGGCATCTTTGAAGAAGTGTACTTTTCGCGTGACCAAAATGTGTAGGATACTAAAGCTTTGTTTGGCTTAGTTGCGCATAAATAATGCACATTTCTCCTTCCTCTGGGTCAATTCAAATGTAAATACTTGTTCAGTCATTTTCCAGCTTACATTTTATGTACTGTACCTTTTCCCTGCTATGTGGATACAGAGAGGCAGGATCGATAGTGTAGAGAACACAATTGTATAATATTGTAGAAGAAAGAATTCTAGAGCTAGTGGGATGTCAGCTGTATAGGATGGCAAAAATGTATTAACTGCAATGGTACATAGGGCACTCACTCGCGGTAGACCTCTCACATCTAAGCAGCTAATTTCTAAATTTCTTTGAACTATTTTTATTGTATTTTCAGAAGATAGATATGTTAAAATGGAGAAATCGTACATTGTATTATATGCTTGTTATGACATAGTGGATATACTGATACCGATGTTTCATGAGTTTGTTAATCAACATCCAAAGGACATGGGTTGAGGAGACTGCCTCATACAGACTTAAATAAACAAAAGGAATACTGGGAATGAATTCCAAATAAGCTCCAAGAGAATTCCATTTACATGGGTTTATATATAGGCTAAAGCTCACCCATTGGGTTTTCAAGCAAAAGCCAGGATAATAGCTGATCAGATTCCCAACTACAGACTGGTTTCGCCTTTCTTGAGGCTCATCAGTGTAGTGCAGGGTTGTCTGATCAACTTAGATAGCGCCACTGTGTGGTTTCGCATACCAAAGACATGGGTTGAGGAGACTGGCTCATACAGACTTAAATAAACAAAAGGAAACCGGTCTGTAGTTGGGAATCTGATCAGCTATTATCATGACTTTTGCTTGAAAACCCAGTGGGTGAGCTTTAGCCAATAGGATAAACCCATGTAAATGGAATTTTATTGGAGCTTGTTTGGAATTAATTCCCATGATTCTTTTTGTTTATTTAATCAACATCCTTCACTTTCAAAACAGTTTCTTTATGTCAATATTAAACAATAAATTTGAAAATAGTCAGATTAAAGTAGGAAACCGAATAGGTAGAAAGAGGGGAAGAGAGTAGTAATCGTTTGAGAGGGGAGTAAGAGTTGAGTGGGGAAGAAGAGCTTCTTTCTCATTTCTTTTAGAACAGTTAGGAGCTAGCTTTAATTTCTAAATTTCTAAGCAGCTCTGGGAGAGGTGTCACCAAATCTGTTCTACATGATACATTTATTTATATATACAGGTATGGGACCTGTCATCCAGAATGCTCCGGACCTAGGGTTTTCTGGATAACAAATCTTTCAAAAGTCTGGATCTTCATGCCTTAAGTCTACTAGAAAATCATGTAAACATTAAATAAATCCAATAGGCTGGTTTTGCGCCCAGTAAGGATTAATTACATCTTGGTTTGGATCAAGTACAAGGTATTGTTTTTTTACTACAGAGAAAAGGGAAATTATTATCAAACTCTTGGAATATTTGGATAAAATGGAGTCAATGGGAGATGGCTTTTCCGTAATTTGGAACTTTCTGGATAATGGGTTTCAGGATAATGGATCCCATACCTGTACGCATATATATTTATATTTTCCTCAGCCCTGCTGAGCAGAATCTCTGAGTTTCACTATCCACAGATCCTGCTTAAAAATGTATCAACTAATGGTAACAGTTCAGATTCTGTACATGGGTTACTGAGCTGCCAGACTGACAAGACTGGAACATTAAACTTCAGTCTTCAATTTTGTAAAAACGATAAAAAATTTTAAAGCATTTGAAAAAAGTATTTATTTCTATACAATCTGTAAACAAATGAACTTGAAAAAAATGTTTGGAAGGTGAAGAACCCCTTTAAATTAACTTAAACTAACTTTCAGTATGATGTAGCCAATCCTATTTCTGTAGACAGAAACACCAAAATGGAGGGCTGCTACACTAAAAGCTAAAGAGCTGAAAAACATACCAAACAGATTATACTTGTTGGGTCACATGAACCAATTAACAGGCAGAGTCTGTGTTTTGCTTCCATACTCCTTCCTGTTCCAGTTAGAGCTGTAGTATTTCCGGTTGGGTGATCTCCGAGGCAGCACAGGGAGTATCATAAAATGGGGGCTCAAGGCAAGAGAAGTAAAAAGACAATAGTTACTTAAATATATATATTCCAGTTTGATGAGATTCTTTAATATACCACTTCATTTGATATAAGCAAACTGTTGCTCAAGTATTCATTCTGGGGGTATAGTTAAAAGGAATGACAATGTAAAGTAGTGTTGCCCTGCACTGGTACAGCTGGTGTGTTTGCTTCAGAAACTCTATCATAGTTCATATAAACAAGCTGCTGTGTAGCAATGGGGCAGCCATTCAAGCACAGCATACACAGTAGATAGATAACTACTACTATAGTTAATATAAACAAGCTGCTGTGTAGCAATGGGGGAAGCCATTCAAGCATCGGATACACACTAGCTTTGATGTTACTGTTCCTTTAAAGGTGAACCATCCCCCTATGCCTGAGGCACATAATTTAACACCTAACTAATATTAGACAAGTATACAAATGCCTATTTATATATCAAACCATGGCATATTCCAGTGTACTTTGCACATTAACTGAATTACAGCTTTTTGTATCATAGTTCATATAAACAAGCTGCTGTGTAGCAATGGGGGAAGCCATTCAAGCATCGGATACACACTAGCTTTGATGTTACTGTTCATTTAAAGGTGAACCATCCCCCTATGCCTGAGGCACATAATTTAACACCTAACTACTATTAGACAAGTATACAAATGCCTATTTATATATCAAACCATGGCATATTCCAGTGTACTTTGCACATTAACTGAATTACAGCTTTTTGTAAATTCATAGTTACATAGTTAATTTGGGTTGAAAAAAGACAAAGTCCATCAAGTTCAACCCCTCCTAATGAAAACCCAGCACACATACACCCCTCCATACCTTCACATAAAATATATGCCCTATACTACCTTAGTATCACCATAGCCTTTGATATTTTGTCTATCCAAGAAATCATCCGAGTCACTCTTAAATGCACAGAATCAGCCATCACAACATCACCCGGCAGTGCATTCCACAACCTCACTGTGAAGAGCCACCTATGTTGTTTCAAATGAAAGCTTGATTATTTCAGAAACGATGCATAATATTTAATTGATTGTATTTACAGTTTCTTATTTCAGTAGGACGAAGCTTATGTTAAAGTGAAACGAACATGAAAACTGAAAATTTTACAGAATCAGCCATCGCATCATCCAGCAGTGCATTCTACAACCTCACTGTGAAGAACCACCTACTCTGTTCCTTTAAATTAAAGTTCTTTTCCTCTAGTCTGAAGGGGGTCCTCTGGTGAGGTGATCCACTTTATGGGTAAAGAGGTCCCCTTTAAAGTACTTGTAAAGTGTAATCATGTCCCATCTCAAGCGCCTTTTTTCCCCCAACATGGACAGTCTCCCCTCATAAATTTTTTTTTTAAAGGTAACTTTTTATTTCTTTTAATTGTAACAATACAATCAATAAACATTTGTATTTAACATCACATTTGTCTATGTTTTGTTCTTACAATGGAAGCAGGATACTCCCCTCTGCAAGTCTGAATAAAGATAAAGTTTAGTACATATAATACATCAATCCCATTCCTCCAAATCCCTTGGTTCTGCCCCTGGCCCTGACTCCCACCAGGGACTCCATATTTTTTCAAACTTGGTGGATTTACCTCTAGCTTCATGAGTTTAATTTTAGGTATTGTTTGATTAATTGGGTTAATCCAGGAGTCTCTTGTGGGTGTGTTGGGCCCCATCCAATGCATTACTACACATTTTTTTGCATAAAAGAGTAGGACCTGAAGTCTCAATCTTGCGTATCTTGTAGGTACTAAATGGTCCACTATTCCCAATAGACATACCATGGGGGAAAGCACCTGTGGGTAGTTTAGCATGTTTGCTAAAGTCATCATTATTTGCGAGCAAAAAGCAGCTATTACTGGACAATCCCAAGTCATATGTAGGAAATTAGCAGTGTTTGCCTGACATCTGGGGCAGGCTTCATCCTCTCTCCTACCCATCCTCTTTAAATTTTGGGGGGTTATATATAATTGGTGAAAAATTTTATACTGAATTAGTCTATCACGTATTGCTATCAGACTGGTATACATATTTCCTGTTGCTTCGTCCCATTCTTGTTGGGTGAGCTCGGGTATACCTTCTTGCCATTTTTCTTGTGCTAGGTTAAAGGGAGGGGGAATATATGTGAGCATATTATGATATAGCTTAGACACCAGTTTGTTGGGAAGTTCTGCTGCTAAGGTTTCTTCTAATGACAAGTTAGATAGAGCGGGTGAGAGGTTACCAAATTGGGCTTTGAATATGTGTTGAATTTGGAAGTACCTGAATAGAGGTAGATTTGATGTGTGGCATTTGGTTTGGAGGGCTTCATGAGTAATAAAGGTGTCATTTTGCAGTAGATCTCCTAGGTATTTGATGCCCTGGTTCATCCAATACAGAAAGTCATCCAGTTTGCGTAAATGGTTAAGGTTTGAGTTACCCCACAATGGGAGGCTTCTGGTAAGTCTCACTGGGTCTTTTTTGAGGATGTTTAGGGCTTGAGCCCATGCTCTATGAGGTGTGGACATCGTGGGTGGGAGAGTGCCCAGATCTGTCTTCTAGTGAACCTACTGGTGTTGCTTGTAGCGCCATATTGGGGTTATATGGGTCCGGATGAAACCACCAATGTAAGTAATATAGTTGGGCTGCTAGATAGTATAAATGAAAATTAGTCATGGCTAGGCCCCCATCCTCTTTTTCTGCTGTAAGTTTTACCCAGGCAATTCTTGGTTTTTTTTGGTTATAAATAAAAGGGAGTACTAAGCGATTAATCCTTTTGAAGATAGATTGGGGGATATGGATTGGGGTGTTGTGTAAGTGATATAGTATTTTAGGGAAGGAGGAAGATCATTTTAATTAGATTGATTCTCCCCCATAAGGTTAGTGGAAGGTTTGCCCATGCTTGTATGTCGTCAGCAAGTTTTGTGATTATGGGCTCTAGGTTTTTTTGTACATGTTGGTTGAGATCCATATGTACATTAAGACCCAGGTGTTTGAATTCCGTGACCCATTTTAGCGGAGCATTAGCTGGGAGATTACTGGGGGCTTGGTGGTCTAACGGAAATAGTAGGGACTTGTCCCAATTTATTTTCACCCCAGATATTGCTCCAAATTGTTCCACTATATTGAGGAGTGTAGCTAGAGAGTTTTGGGTATCTGCTAATTATATGAGCATGTCATCTGCATATAAAGATATTTTTTCTTTGATGGGGCCACAATTAAGGCCATTTATTTGGTTTGATTCGAGAATTGCAATGGCAAGGGGTTCTATTGCTAGTGCAAAGAGGAAAGGGCAGAGGAGGCAGCCCTGGCGGGTGCCTCTAGCCAAGCCAGAGGCTCGGTGATTTAGCATTTGAATCCATTTAATGAAGTAGTTACCCAGATCAAATCTATGGAGGATTTCCCAGAGGCATGGCCATTCTATGGAGTCAAATGCCTTTGCCGAGTCTAATGAGACTACTGTTCTATTGCCCATTTCCCTATGTTGGATAGATAAATTAGTATATAGTCTCCTAATATTGATGTTTGTTGATCTGCCCGGCATAAATCCGGATTGATCAGGGTGTACAAGCTCCCCTCATAATTTAAAGGGGTTGTTCACGTTTGAGTTAACTTTTAGTATAATAGAGAGAGTGATATTCTGACACAATTTGCAATTGGTTTTAATTTTTTATTGTTTGTAGTTTTATAAGTATTTAGCTTTTTATTCAGCAGCTCTCTAGTTTGCAGTGTCAGCAATTTGGTTTCTAGGGTACAAAGTACCTAGCAACCCTGCATTGATTTGAATGAGACTGGAATATGAATAGGAGAGAGACTGAATAGAATGATATGTAATAAAAAGTAACAATAACAATACATTTGTAGCCTTACAGAGCATTTGTTTTAAGATGGTGTCAGTGACCCCCATTTGAAAGCTGCAAAGAAACAGAAGAAAATTGCAAATCATTAAAAAACTATGAAAAATAAATAATGAAAACCAATTGAAAAGTTTCTTAGAATTTGCCCTTCTACAATATAATAAAAGTTAACTTGAAGGTGAACCACCCCTTTAACTCTTCCATCCCACTAACCAGTTTAGTTGCACTTAGTCTCTGCACTCTCTCCAGCTCATTTATATCCCACTTAAGGACTGGAGCCCAAAAAGGGTTTCATCCCTTGAGTTAATGCCTTTTTTATACAACGCACATCTTTATTTGCTTTAGTGGCTACAGAATGGCACTGCCTGGAATTAGACAACTTGTTGTCCACAACCCCCCCTCGATCCTTCACAGTTAAGATCAAATGTACCAGGTTCCACATTATCTGTTTAGAAGAAAGTTAAACAAAAACCTAGCTAATAATGGTATCTGTCAGTACCATGAGCTTCGGTTCTTGTGTTCTGTATATAAAGTCACTGCCCTCCTTACTTACAATATTACTATGTAATAAATGAGCATTGGGAACTAGTGTTCTACAAAGCATATTTTTATTGCAAAATAGCATTCCTTACATGCGCTTCTAAATCTTTAGAGTCAAGTATCTAGATTCTGAGTGCAAATATCTTAAGCCAGAAGTTCTTTCATCTTGGTGGTCAGCTGTTTGTCTAGTTCAGTTGCTATGTCATCTGCCATTTGCTGTATCTAGAAGATAGAGGCATATGTAATAAAATATGTATAATGGATAACATGTATAGAGCCGTATGTTTATGAAAGAGCTTAAAGGACATGTCAACCCTTTTCACAAAAATTTAATCAATTAACAGCGTCTCTGAAATCTTTAGATAACTGCCACTCTGGTTGTTAAAAGGTTAACAGTAAGGCTGCAGTATCCCCTTAATCAGCTACAAATCCTTCTACTACACTAAACCACTCTACCCCCTCCCTCAGGAATTTCCTTTGGCTCTTGGCTCAGTGAGCATGCTCAGTTCCTCTCAGCTCAGATTACATAACACACCCTCCAGACTAACAGCCAATGAAGAGAGAATCGCTGGTTCCCATAGAAACTATCTGATGCTATTTTTTTCTCCTAACCACCTCTCCTGAGCTCAGCGTAATAATTACAGTGCTCAAACCCAGCAGAACTTTTTTTTATCAATGTATGTTGTGCCTGTGTAAACCTGCATTCTACATTATATGGACTTTACAGCATACATGTCTTATTTTAGATGATAATGTATCAGAGGGAAAATGGCCGCCAGGTGAAAGCTGCTATTTATTTTAGGAAAATGTGATGGCGCTGGCAAACAGAGGGGGTATATGCAGTACAAATGATGCAGTTTGGGTGTGGAAGATATGCCCAACTTATATACAGGGTAGGAAAATGTAGGCTTTACATGTCCTTTAAGACAGAGCAAACTATTGTGTAAATTAAAATGGTTAACTGAATTACACCTGATTGAAGAATGTCAACATTTATTTACATTATTTCATTGTTATTGGACTTTACTGTGTCTTTTGAATGCTTTGGTAATGTCTAATCCATCTGAAAATCAGACATACAAGAAAACAAAATGAGATTTAGGTCTTCTGGTGCATTTAAACAGGGATTTCAAGTCAGTACCTTGCAGCTTTTGCTAAACCAGCAAACCTTCTACAGTATCTTTCAGCAAATGCTGTTGCCTTTTGATGTCTTTGCAGAATTGTATTCTTACTGCAGCCAGTTCATGTTCTCTGCATAAATTTTGCAGAGAAGAAGGGCCTCACTTGTGCATTTTTTTGCACTGTGTTCAGCTATGGGTCATTGCCACAGGCCACCGTGCTCCTTTTTGGAGTGCAGAGACCTGCCGGACAGTCTTTGGATTCAGGACTACATTCTGTCAGTGCAGGATCCAAGAAAGGTGGCCAGGGAAAACATGCAGATGTCCCCTTGCCCACCCCCTAACTTACGCATCATATACATTTAAAAGGTTGGGTGGTAGGAGATGCAGCTTGCAATGGGGCCTTGTGCTTAGCACAGGATTGAGCTGCACTTTCTGAAGCTGCTTTCTGCACTGAGTGCAACCCTAGAGGCACAAGTGCTCTCTAAGTGCCACACTTGTGCCCCACAAAGCCTTTGTGGGAAGTGGTGGGTAGTTTGGGATATCTGCGCTGGCTTCCTTAATATTAATATGGTCTAAAGAATGTCCCAGTGGAGGGATTTCCCACATAGATTTTGGCTAATACCCGACAACAGCTAACCCTCAATTATGCGGGCAGTACTTGACTATAGAGCCCATAGAATGCTCCTTCCAAATTTGAATTTTAAAGGGGTGGTTCACCTTCAAGTTAACTTTTAGTATATTGTAGAAGGGACAATTCTAAGAAACTTTTCAATTGGTCTACATTATTATTTTTTTTTAATGATTTGCAATTTTCTTCTTTTTCTTTGCAGCTTTCAAATGGGGGTCACTGACACCATCTAAAAACAAATGCTCTGTAAGGCTACAAATGTATTTCAGTCTCTTATTCAAATCAATACAGGGTTGCTAGGGTAATTTATACCCTAGAAACCAAATTGCTGACACTGCAAACTAGAGAGCTGAATAGAAAGCTAAATAACTATAAAACCACAAACAATAAAAAATGAAAACCAATTGCAAATCGTCTCAGATTATCCCTCTCTACATTATACTAAAAGCTAACTCAAAGGTGAACAACCCCTTTAACTTTTAGTTAAAACCTTGGAAATTGATTTTATATTCAGTTATTAAAAGTTAAGTTTTATTTATTTTATTATCAAATGCAAACCATTATATAAATGGCCAATTTAATTATAGTACTTCCAGTAATATTGTTATATTACCTGCTTTTCCAGCAGTTTTACTATGTCTTCAGACACTCCCTCCTTGCATTTTTTTACTTCCTGTACAGCCCCTGTTCGGACCTTGCGCAGGGATTCCTTAGATTTGTTGGCGAGTTGTTTTGCAAGTTTTGTTAAGTTTTCTCTGTGTTCTCGCGTTACCCTGAAAAATGTAAATGGTAGTGAAGGTTAACACTGATATACTGATAACACCCTTGCTCATGCTACTAGTGGGAAAATTTGAGAAACTGAAAGTACAGAAAAATGTAGAGCAACAAAGGTTGCCTTCCCCGATAGCAGAACATTGTAATTGGGCTTATAATATCTTGGGACCTTTATCTTCACAAGCAATAGATGCCAGTTTGTTAAGGAACAAAATTACAAACTCAATTTTACAACTAGACAGAGAGCTGAATGTAGCAAAAAGATTGTCCAGAAAATGCATGGACCTCATGTCTATCATGCCTCTGGTATATATCTACATCGCCAGAAACAGACTTTTTCCAGTGCTTTCCATTTTTTATACCCTTTTTCCAAAATTTCAGTTTAAGGTGTAATGTTCCTGTCTCCGGTGTTTCAGTTTGTCAGCTCAGTATTCCAGGTGCAGATTCTGAACTGTTAGAGAATCTGCATCTGGAAAATGCAGCTTTAGTATCAGAAAAACTATAGACAGAAAGAAATTGGAAAAAGAAAAAGTATTTATTTTTGTTGAATTGTCTAAAACAACTGAAATTTTAAAAAAAGTGTTGGAATGTGAACAACACCTTTAAAGGGATCCTGTCATGGGAAAAAAAAAATTCAAAATGCATCAGTTAATAGTGCTGTTCCAGAAGAATTCTGCATTGAAATCCATTTCTCAAAAGAGCAAACAGATTTTTTGAAATCTGACACGGGGCTAGACATTTTGCCAATTTCCCAGCTGCCCCAAGTCATGTGACTTGTGCTCTGATAAACTTCAATCACTCTTTGCTGCTGTACTGCAAGTTGGAGTGATATCACCCCCTCCCTTTCCCCCACCCAGCAGCCTAACAACAGAACAATGGGAAGGTTACCAGATAACAGCTCCCTAACAAAAGATAACAGCTGCCTGGTAGATCTAAGAACAGCACTCAATAGTAAAAACCCATGTCCCACTGCGTACTATTCGGTTACATTGAGAAGGAAAAACAACTGCCCGCCAGAAAGCAGTTCCCTTCTAAAGTGCAGGCACAACTCACATGACCGGGACAGCTGGGAAATTGACAGAATGGCTAGCCCCATTTCAAATTTCAAAAATGAAATATAAAAAAATCTGTTTGCTCTTTTGAGAAATGGATTTCAGTGCAGAAGTCTACTGGAGCAGCACTATTAACTGATGCGTTTTTAAAAAAACCTGTTTTCCCATGACAGTTTCCCTTAAAGTGGGATATCTGTGAAGATTCTCATTTATCCAGGTCATGATATACAGTATCTAGTAAAAGTAAGTCAAAGGCAACTGGACATTTAAGTTTTCTTGGAAACGTTTCACCACTCATCCCAGTGGATTCTTCAGTTCAACTGAAGTGATAGGGAATTCCCAGGAATTAGTAGTAAAGTCACAGACATCCAATCACAATGGCTCCATTGAACTTCAGTAAGGTGTTGGCTGAAATTTACAGACGTGTGAAAGTGTGATCCACTCACAATGGTACCGTGATTTTCATTGAGGCAGGTGTTAATCTTTCAATGCACATGACTGGAAGTGTGAATTGTTGTGTAGCTGTCGGGGTAAGGATGCCAAAGCGGCATTGTATGTTGATGACAACTTTTACTGCTGGAAAAAGATAGACTATATATGCATTCCATGGAGATAAACAGATAACCTGGCTAAATACTACTGGAATTTGCAGTAATCTATGATCACAGCAGTATCCTCTGTGTAAACCAGATTTAAAGGTACATTTTGGGGTTATATGAACTTCCTTCCAAAGATCAAACTGTGGAGGTGTTCCATATATTAAGTTTTTTTCCCCCTCCCTGTTCAGGCAATGGGTCTCCCAGCTGATTCGCACAGGCCTCCTATGAAATAGGTTTGTTGGAATGCAATGTTAGATTTGGGTTCTATTTCGGATGAGATTGCCTTTAAAAGTTAAACATGGTTTTATTCTAGCTTAGTTAACATCAAGTATGGATTCTTTCAGTAACACAATTGTTAATTTATAGTAAGATGCCTGTGTTATAACATTATTGTAAACTGCTGTGCATAAGCAGTACAAAAATCTGAAGACTTTTATAGTAAATCAGTCAAACATATAGGAAACATTACTGATCCCAACATGGTTGAGGCCTATATATTTCTATCAGAGCTTCTCAGAGGCAATGTGCCCAATAATAGCAGTTCTGCCTGTACTTACATCAATGGAGCAGGGACAAGTGGATTTTGGCACTACAATGTGTCGGTACGCCCTGTGCGTTACACAGGTTGCAACTAAAGTAAATAGCAATGATGAAATATACTCTATATACAAAGATCTATAGTGCGGTCTCAACAGATCTCTGACTAGCCAGAGGAATGATGGGAATTTACATTCATTTAGCAGACTTAAATCTAGACTGAGCAATATTTTTTTTTTTTACATGCACTGAATGTGGAACTATTTATAGTTTGGGAAAGCGTTTAAACACTTACTGAGGAACTGGAACCTTGATGACTGTTCCATCAAGTTCGGGGTTTAAATTCATGTGGCTCTCTCTTAATGCATTCACAGCTGCTACTGCACTCTAGAAAAATATATCAAGGACAAGTTTAATTCGTTTTGCAATACAGGCAACTATTAAAATTACCAACAGTGCCAATCCCAAAATGAATCATTTGCCTCAGCATGCCAGTTACAGGGTTCACCTGAGGAAAGAGAAAATATGCTCCTTTTACAGTTGTCTCCCATTTGAAATATAAATGGTCATTCATAAACCCTGGGGTCACTAGTGCAAGAGCACAACCCTTACTGCCCACTTACTCCACAACAAAAATAAGAAAACAATATCAAGGGCCATAACTCAGCCATGTCCTTACCAAATACCTTAGGGCAGGAAAGGGTCCAATGCAGACTGCTCCTTCTGCAGCTTCTTTCCTTGAGCCTCTGAATGACAAGAAAGGCAGGGCTGGAGTGGATGCCTATGTGGTCCCCCCACCTGTCCCTCACTAATGCAGCCAGCGCTGTATTAGTGAAAGAACACAAAGGCCTCTGCTCTGTGCTCTCCAAAACAAAATGAGAGGCCTGTAATTTGCACATTGTATCACACAGTGTGCAAAATTCCAAAAAAAATGCAAATTTAGAATAGAATTCATAGAATCAATTGTTTTATGTTTAATATACTCTATCCAGGGTTGTATCAGAGTGAACCTCAGGTGCTTACTTAAAATCATGGTTGTTGGGTTCAATTGTTTTCCGATTGTTCCACAAAAATAAAAACCTTTTTTCAATAACTTTCCATTTTTTTAAAAAACAATTTTAACTGTTTTTACAAAATAATTTTTTTTTTATGTTCCTGCCTCTGGAGTTTCGGTCTGGCATTTTTCAGCAACATCTCTGGAATATTGTATCAATTATAACAGCTGCCTTTAAGGGCAGAGACACACAAGAAGATTCTGGGAGATTAGTCGCCCAGTGACAAATCTTCTCTTCTTCGGGGCAACCAATTTCCCTGAACTGCCTTCCCGCACATTCTCTGAAGATGCATCATAAAGAGAGTTCGGGCAACTTTGGAAAACGAAGTACTCCGAGTGCCATCCCGCCGGCGATTTACATTCTCCTCTTCTTCAGGCGACTAATCTCCCCGAAACTGGTTTTCCGCTGGCTAGAATGTAAATTGTCGCGGGAATGCAGGGGAGATCGTCGCCAGGCGAATAATCTCCCCTAATCTGCTCGTGTGTCTCTGCCCTAAAGAAACTCAGGGATTCTGCTCAGCAGGGACAAAGATAAGATATTTAGCAACAAAATGTATCAATTGGAACAGTTTAAAGGGTTGGAGACCCCCCCTACCAGAGCTGCTTTAGAAGGTGAAAAATGAAACTTTGCACTTCAATATTAGAAAAAAAGTCATGCTTGAAAATAGAAAGTAATTGGAATAGCTCTTTATTTCTGGTGAACTCTGTTTGTCGATGTGGTCCTGCAATTTGACTGCTTGTATTCTTTACATTATGATCCGTTCGTTGGGCCCTAGGGCCCACAATCGAATCAGCCCAATATCGCCCACCTCAATGTGAGCACATCGGGGAGAGATCAGCTTGTTTGGCCCAAATTGCCAAACAAGCAGACCTCTCCGTGTATGGCCACCTATAAAATCTATCTTCCTTATACCTTTAGCAGCTATGGCATCTTATACAATATATCAAACACAGCAGCTTTTATGATTAATTAATCAGGCTTCTGGTAAAATAGAACATGTATTACCTCTGGAAAACTAGCCATGTTAATTATAAAAAGATGAGGGGACTTCAGGGAGATTTGCCCAAGCTGGTTTAATGGAAATTTGCCATCTTTTGTTGTTACTATAATGTGATCAAATGCACCTAATCGAAATAAGAGAAAAAAAAAAAGAATAAACAGTAATTAGAGGCAGGTGTTATTAAATGGAATATTTGAAACACCAAAATATCAAAGTAAAGAATTTGCTATTTAGAAAATATGAAATATTTTGGCTAAATTCTGACAACAGTTTATCAAATGCAAAACAAACCAGGAAAATTGTAGCACAGATTCATATGCTGAACCTGAGAAAGCAATATGTAGGTTCAGTTGTGCAACAACCCATCAATTTTCCATTAGAGATTTCCCAGATAATGGGTTTTTCTGTAATTTGGATCTCAGTAACTTATGTCTACTAAAAAAAACGTAAGCATTAATTAAACCGAATAGGATTGTTGTCTCTGTAAAAAGTACAGTATAACCCCGATTTTACATCCCCGGTTTTAACGTTTTCCCGCCTTTCACTTCGTTTTTTTGCGGTCTCACCAATTGTACTGTATCTTTATGGGCTGTTTTCCCGGGTTTTACACTTGTATTTCCTGCACTTTACGTTGTTTTCTTAATGCCTCTCCCAGCCTAATCGCTTACTTTTAAGGTGAAAATGCAGCTTAGAAGCTGCTTAGAAGTTCCCCGATTGCAGATGTCATCATGCGTGCAAGCCAGGGTTAGGTAGGCGCTTAGCTAGAGCGCATAGTGCAGAGAACGAGGCTGGCGCAGTAACATCACGCGTGAGCTTGGAGACTTGCCAAGGCTGGGTAGTGGCGCTGTGTGTCCATAGCAGTGGAACAAAAGTGGGCAGAATGTGGTCCCAGACAGAACCCGGCCCAACTGAGGAGAAGGAGGACATCAGGTCAGTGTCGGGGAAATTCAGGCAGTGAGGGTTAAAACTCTGCATGACACTTTGTACTGGCAGTAGAAGCTTTAAAATATGCTGCGCATGTCTGATCCTTACATGCCCCATGCCTGTTGGTTGTATACCTTATCAGGAAGTAACAGGCTATCTACCAGAGAACACCCGTTTTGCTACCGTTAAGGCTGCTGCGAGTGAGGCAATGAGTGAGCACGGGTGATGAGTGAGGTAGGGGGGGGAGCATGTTTGTTTCAATGAATGACCTCTTGCAAACGATGGGCTACAAATACTGTGGGAGGGAGGGGGAGCATTGTAAGTAAAAGGCAGAGTGTCTGAAGTCAGGACGCTCCACACTGCACACAGACTAAACGATCTGTCCCCTTGAATGCTTCCCATATAACTGCGGTTTTTAGATTTAAGTTTTGTGCATTCTCCTTAAAATACACATAATGTGTGTGAAACAAAGTTAAGCAGGCTTAGGGGAACCTAATCTATCATTTTATGAATACTGTAGAAGGAAAGGTGAACAATCCCTTTAATGGGAGACATTCTTGAATAATTATGACAATTTTGTCACTGCACAGCTTTATAGTTTATATACATGAAGAAATTACACTTACCTGGAGTAGTTCGGATACTTAAGTTTTTAGTAAAATCTTCTTTAAGATTCTCCAGTATGCTTTTCATTTCTTGTTTCACTTCTTCCAGGTTAATAATGTCTTCAACCAGGGCAGCATTTATATTTACTCTTGCTTGAACTTGCGCTTTACTTTTGGCTATGTTTAAAAACAATAAATATAATAGTTATTCCTGTGTGTGGCAATCTGGACTTCGCAAGATGTTTCCATTAAACAAGAATGCCTTTCAACTATTGGACTACAACTCCCAGCACTCTCAGTTGGTTGGAGGCTGCCAAATTTGGCATTTGGCTTAAAGAAAAGTATAGGTATCCATAATGCTGGGGACATGAGGTTTTCCAGATACCGGATCTTTCCGTGATTTAGGTCTACTAGAAAATCATGTTAACATAAATAAACCCAATAGGCTGGTTTTGCTTCCAATAAGGATTAATTATTTCATTAGTATGGATCAAGTTCAATTTATGATTTTATTATTAAAGAGAAAAAGAAGATTATTAAAACTGTGGATTATTTTGATAAAATGTAGTCTATGGCAGATGACCTTTCCGTAATTCGGAAGTTTTCTAGATAACTGGTTTCCGGACAACAGATCCCATACCTGTATAGCTAAAAACATGACTTTGCAGCTATTTTTCACAGGGTATTAGACTAAAAATATTCTTGAGATAACAGATTAGATCTCTCTCGGTTATAAGACAATGATTTGCACTTAATTTTTACTTTCCCAGAATAAACCCACGTTGATATCAAAGCAATTAAAATGGCTTGTGTACTGTTCTTTTTTTTGGGGGGGGTGGGGGGGTTTTGTATATTTTAGGTCTTGTGTTCTCTCCTATGAAAAGAACCCCTAAATTGGAAACACAATGTCACAAGCACTGCAAAGAATATATCTGTATAGAAGAATATATCCATATCTGTACTTGATAAGCATGGGGCTGATTGTTCAGTCTACATATACAAGTACTTAGCAATAGTATATAAGAAAATATATGCTACAATATATGCTACAATGAGCAAGATGTCTGTGTATGAGCTGCACCCAGGAAGGATGATCAGAGGTTAAAGGTGCTTTGAGTTTGGTTGTGTCTGTGTTGCTGCTACTGGTTTTGCAATTTAAAGTTAAAATATTTCAGTAACTTGGTCTTTGCACATTGAAAATCTACCACAACAACCTTGACATTATGTACTACAAATTTACTGTTCATAGTAAAGGTATGGGACCCGCTCAGAATTACGGAAAGGCCATCTCCCATAGACTCCATTTTGCTCAAAATAAATTTTTTAAAAAATATTTCCTTTTTCACAATAATAATAATAATAAACTTTATCCAGACTAAGATATAACTAATCTTTATTGGAAGCAAAACCAGCCTATTGGGTTTATTAAGGGGCTGATTTACTAAGGGTCGAAGTGAAAACTCGAATAAAATTCTAATTTGCAGTAATTTTGGGCCACTTCGACTATCGAATAGCCCAAAATTCGATTCGAATTACGAAATACAGGCCCATTAAAAATCCTTCGACTAACTATTCGGTAGCTGAAAGCTGCCAAATTGTCATTTTAGTCTATGGGGGACCTCACAGAACTTATCCTGAAATTTTTTTCAAGTTGTGAGAAATCACCAAGTTGGTGAAATCGTTCAATCAAATCGAACGATTTTTCATTCGATCAAAAGCGGCCAGATTTGATAGAAAATTACCCCCCAAAAAAACTTCGACCATTAGTAAATCTGCCCCTTAATGTTTACATGATTTTTTGGAGGCTAAGTATGAAGATCCAAATTACGGATAATTTTGTTACTTGGAAAACCCCAGGCCCCGAGCATTCTGGATAATATGTCCCATTTCTGTACCTTTGCCGAACATTTTTTTTTTAAATTAAATCACCAAGTAACAGTAGTAATTGTATAGATCACTGAAAACATATGACTTTCTCTACTAAAAAGCCTCCTTCTTCTTAGCATTAGAATCATTTCCACCTGGAATTTCACTTTCCCTTTGACATAACCCTTTATGAACACAAACCCATAAGACATCAGGTGCATAGATTTCTTTTATATAATTTCTTAAATATGAATTCATTTTACACTCTTGCTTTTTGTAACTCAGAGACACGTCTGGCTGCTGGAGCTTTATTATTCTGACATTCAATTTTTGTCTGTACGTTATTTCTAAAATGACATATTACTAACCTATAACTTCAGTTATCCAGAATGCTTGGGACCAGAGGCTCTTAGCCCTCGAATTGGTGAATAATTGTAATTTTGCCCCGAAATAAACCCTGTAGGCTGGTTTTGCTTCCAATAAGGATTAATTATATCTTAGTTGGGATCAAGTACAATGTACTGTTTTATTATTACAGAGAAAAATTTGGATTATTTGGATAAAAGTTTATGGAGGACAATGGATCCCATACCTATAGGTTTATATTTTTCTTAAAAAGACATAGGTATTGTCTGTTTCCAATGTAGTCAACTTAAATATGGACTGAACGTTCCAACTTGGTGTGAACCCAAATATTCAAATGATAAAACATACCTTTACTTTTCTTTGTAGCAAGGTGTCTGCTTAGAACGGCTATAGAATGTGTTTGCGCTTTTACTGCTAAAACACTTCTCTGGGGTCCCAATGATGTTGTTGATCTTAAATGCAGCACCAATGGCTTCAGCCTACACCAGCACCTTAAAGCCATGTCTGGATCTGAAAAAAAAAAGAGGAAAATAAAATCATCAATGATATTGTTTTCGTTTGCCAGCTGCGAATAAGTTAAAATTATATTCATCAGTCAAAATATATTATCTCTTAAGGGAATCATTTAAAGGGGTCATTTATCTTTAACTTTGATTACAGACAGAGTGATATTGAGACAATTTGCAATTGGTCTCCATATATGTTTTTTGATGTTTGTGTTTTAAGAGGCTGAATTATTAATAGCAAGGCTACTAAATCGAAGAAAGGTAATAAAATGAATAGTAAATACATTTTATAAAAAATGGTAGCCTCCCAATCAACAGTTTTTTTTTGGCTGCCAGGGTCAGTGACCCTGATTAGAGAGCTGGAAAGAGGCAGAACCAGAAGACAAATAATTTACAAAATATAGAGTATTTCAAAAGTTAAGAATAAGCCCTTCTATAACATATTAAAAGTTTTAAAGGTGACTTACACCTTTAACTGTGGTCTTAGCCAGCTGCCCTTTGTTGCTTAAAGGACACCTATTGGGGTAAAATGATACCCCAAACCAAAAGTGGGGGCTGATAGAGCCCGCATTCCGGTTGGGGGTTTCACTGTTATTTTTTTAAAAATCTGCCCCTCGCAAGCGCTAGCGGCCCCGCTCCGGGAGGGAGCTCCCGGAGCGAGCAGCCGGATCTCCATAGGCGCGCGTCTTAATGACATCACGCGCATGCGCAGAATGAAAAGCTGCCAGAATTGAGGCCATTTTTTCATTCTGCGCATGCGCGCCTATGGAGAGACGGCTTCTCGCTCCGGGAGCTCCCTCCCGGAGTGGGGCCGCTAGCGCTTGCGAGGGGCAGATTTTTTTAAAAAAAACTGTGAAACCCCCAACCGGAATGCGGGCTCTATTAGCCCCCACTTTTGGTTGGGGGTATCATTTTACCCCAATAGGTGCCCTTTAAATATTTTAAACTTGCACTCCCATGTCACAGGATATTAAGTAGCTCATAATACAGCACACAAAGTCTTAACATTCTATAAAATAAGTGCATATGCAGAGTGTCAATTGCTTACTGTATATTTGTTACGTTCTATAATATGACTCCACTATACACAGCATATGTTTCTTTCTACCAGGGAGCAGTTATCTTGTGTTCGGGAGCTACTATCTGGAGCAGAGCACTAGCCACATGACTGGGGGCAGCTGGGAAACTGACAATAAGTCTAGCCTCATGTCAGATTTAAAAATTAAATATAAATAAAATCTGTTTGCTCTTTTGAGAAATGGATTTCAGTGCAGAATTATGTTGAAAAAAGGCTTTAGTTCTTCACATTTTTATGCAATCTTTTTGTTCAACCCAATGAAATAAAGCTGAAGGTCTGCAGTTCAACTGCATCGGAGTTATTTAATAAAAAATTCATTGTGGTAATGTACAGAGCCAAAATTAGAAAAAAGTTGTCTCTGTCCAAATATTTACAGATGCCGGATTTTCAGATTATGTCTTTTTCCATCCACATTAAGCTTTCAAAGTTGGCCGCAGGGGGTCAACATCTTGTAACTTTGTTATACATCTTTGCAAGACCAAGACTGCACAAATGCTGAGTGTGGTCTTGGCTGCTTAGGGATTGTCAAAAATTATCAAAACAGGGAAACAAAGAAAGCTGCTTGAGTTCTGCATGGCTGGGAAGTAAGTTCATAAGTATGATTGTTTCTTTGAGGGACCGTCTGACAATTCCTATCCACAGAAGTAAATGAAGGGAGAATTCCACTGCATACATTCAGGTTTATTATAAAAACGTTAGATGTTTTTTAATTGAAGCATATTGGAGATAGGTTTCTTTTTCATTAAAGAAAGTAAAAATGGGATTTTATTTTTTTGTCTTTCCTTGTCCTTTAAGAAAGAGGGACAAAAAGTTCTGCCATACTAAAATGTTCGGCCATGCCCACTTTGTGGCCACTCCCCCATTAGTCATGCCTATTTAACGAAAACAAACACAAAAATGCAGCTTCACTTGGTATGTTTCTCACCCTTCAAATAAGACTATTCACTCCTTTTTTTACTCCAAACTACCAAACTGCAAAGCTTCCCCAAATGTAGTAGCTTTTATAACATTTCTAAATATCTAAAATATTGGAATTTACTACATTTACCTTGCACAGTTTCTTACACACAAAGCTAAAAATTATGAATACCAAAGTATGTGACCTGTAGGGACCCAAAAATGACAAAAGTGCACATGAATTTTCTTGACTGGCAATTCAGCTTCCACAAAAAGCGCCCTTCAGGAATAAAATCACATACATCAAACTCAGCTGTGAAACTCAATGAAAAAAGTGGTCAGAATATCAGATTCAAGCTGTCAAAGAAACAGTAATATACAAACAAGAGCCACTTCCTAAAGTCACAGACCTAGGCACATGCCATGAGGAGCCTATAGTTTAAAGGGGCTGTTGACCTTCAAATTCACTTTCAGTATGACGTAGAGAGTAATGTTTGGAGACAATTTGCAGTTGGTTTTCAGGACCTGTGCAGAGGGGTAAGTAGCAACTAAGAGGCATTTGCCTGGGGGTGAAGTAGGCCGGAGGGGAGGAGGGATTTTGCGCAGAGAGGGTTTCCTTCTCCTTTAAATACTTCTTTCTCTGTTCCCCACACAGAACTCCAGCTCTCTCCTGCTTCAACTCCCCCCTCCCTCCAGAAAAGCCTGAATGGGTGTATAGCCAAAAGCTTTGTTCCCTGTTCTGCACTGCACTTTCCCTTATCATTTAGGACTGAATGTTTGGTGGGGGAGGGGTAGAACAAGGAGCAAGCAGGAGCTTGGGACACACAGGACAGACCACCAAAACTGCATTTTCACATACCCTTCTGGGGGGGTCAAAAAAGAAGGCAGGTGATGTGACCCCTAAGCCTTAACTCTCCTGAAACTGCCGCGTTCCAGTGCGGAGCATGAGCGCCTGCAGGCTACTGTAGAATGTATGGGTGCTCGTGCAGACCAATCCTCCCACACTGTGCTGTCAGAAAAAGAAAAAAACTACAATCCTCCCGCCCCAATTCCAGTTTCAGCACCCGTCCTCCTCAGCTCACTGCCCTCCCTCCTCGGCGTCTAATGAAGTTCAAGATGTCGCCAAAGTCTCTTCTCACGAGACTTCGTGAGACTTCGGTGACATCAACTGGAATTGGGGCGGGAGGATTGTAGTTTTTTTTCTGGCAGCACAGAGTGTGGGAGGATTGGGCTGCACGAGCACCCATACATTCTACAGTAGCCTGCAGATGCTCGTGCTCTGCACTGGAGAAGTGCATGCTCCTCCTCAACACTGCAGTTTCAGGAGAGTTAAGGCTTATTGTCACATTACCTGCCTTCTTTTTTACCCCTCCCCCACCACACATTCAGTAACAATAGATTTGTGATTCATAAATGATAAGGGAAAGTGCAGTGCAGAACAGGGAAAGAAGCTTTTGGCTATACACCCATTCAGGCTTTTCTGGAGGGAGGGGGGAGTTGAAGCAGGAGAGAGCTGGAGTTATGAGTGGGGAACAGAGGAGGGGGGTGGGGAGCAGTGGTGGAACAGAGAAAGAAGTATTTAAAGGGCACCTATGGGCTGAAAAAATTCCCCCAAACCAAAGGTGTGGGAAGATAGAGCCCGCATTCTGGTTTGGGGTTCTAGTAGTTTTTTTTTTTTAATTGCCCCCTGCAGGCGCTGGCTTACTCGCTCCCGGTGCGAGCCGCCATGGCAACACATATGACGTCATGTGCATATGTCGAATGAAAAGCTGACACAATATCGGGCAGCTTTTCATACTGCGCATGCGCTTCCTAAAACATGGTGGCTCGCACCGGGAGCTCCCTCCGGAGCGGGTAAGCCAGCGCCTGCAGGGGGCAATTTTTTTTATTTTTTTTTAAACTACTAGAACCCCAAGCCGGAATGCGGCTCTATCTTCCCACACCTTCGGTTTGGGGGAATTTTTTCAGCCATAGGTGCCCTTTAAAGGAGAAAGAAACCCTCTCAGCGCAAAACCCTCCTCCCCTCTGGCCTACTTCACCCCCAGGAAAATGCCCCATAGTTGCTACTTACCCCTCTGCGCAGGTCCTGTCCATGGAGTTTGCAGGTGCCATCTTCTCCTGTGCCTTCTTCTTCCTGGATTTCCCGGCATTTGGCGGTGCATGCGCAGTAGGAGCATTTACAGGCTCAGTTCTACTGCTCATGCGCCAAAAGTCACAAAGTCTTCTGATTGAAGCTTTGTGACTTTTGGCACATGTGCAGTAGAGCCGAACAGTCAAATGCTCCCTCTGCGCATGCGGCGCCAAACACCTTGGGAATCCAGGATGAAGACCGCATTGGAGAAGATGGCACCTGCGAACTCCGTGAACAAGACCTGCGCCGGAGGGGTAAGTAGCAACTTAGGGGCGATTTTTATTCAATCGAAAATGGCCATATTCTATGGAAGTAATTTTGGGCTACTTCGACTATCGAATAGCCCAAAATTCGCTTCAGATTGAAGGATTTCTAAGTACTGTCTCTTTAAAATAAATTATAATTCGACTATTCGCCACCTTAAAGCTGCCGAATCACCATTAGCCTATGGGGGACCTCCTGGAAGCTTTCCCTGAAAATCGAATTTTTTTTTTGGAAAATTGTTTGATTCAAATTCAATCGAATTTGATCCAAAACGTACCTATTTGATGGAAAATGGTCCGTTTTCAATCGAAAACCCCCCAAAACAAATTCTATGGTCAAATTTTTTTTATTCAAAATGAATGAATAAATGCCCCTTTGGGGCACATTTACTAAGGGTCAAAGTGAATTTGCAAATAAAATTAAAAAATTTTAAAGTTCAAATTTCAAAGTAATTTTGGGCTACTTCGACTATCGAATAGCCCAAAATTCGATTCGAAAGTACTGTCTCTTTTTTTAATTCGACCATTCGCCATCTTAAACCTGCTGAATTGCCATTTTAGCCTATGGGGGACTTCCCATAGCTTTAACAGAGCTTTTTTCAAAGGAGTGAAAAAAACTTTTTAAAGGGCTTTCAAAAATGGACCTATTTCGATCGAATAGGTCCATTTCGATCGAATAAAAATCGTTCGAAATTTTCCGCAAAATCCTTTGAATTCCTAGGACTTAGAAAAATTTTCAGAACAGGTTCTAGGAGGTCCCCCATAGGCTACAATGGCAATTCAGCTGCTTTAAGGTTGCAAAGTGTCAAATTCGAAGGATTTTAAAGGGACAGTACTTCGAAAATTCTAATTTTTGCTATTCGAATCAAATTTTGGCCTATTCAAATATTCACTTCGACCCTTTTTTTTAAATCGTTTGATTCGAGCAAGCGAACAATTCGAATTCGACTGAAAACGGTCCAGTTTTGAAAAATTACATTGGTTGAATTTCGAATAAATTTTTTATTTGAAATTCTACCAATATTAAATCTGCCCCTTAGACCCATGTTAGAGAGTGTATTGTATTTACCTCAGCTGCATACCCCTGTCTAATAAATCGATTGCATCAGCTCCAGAAATCATAGAACAGAACCAACATGAGACAAAAATGTATTGTGAGGCCATTTAACTCCTCACAGACAAATGATTAGCTCTTTGGGTTGGTAAGTAGTATTTCTGCAGGTTACCCCCACAATTACATTTCTGTGCCGTTGTAAGTCACATGGGGTAGATTCACCAAAGGGCGACATATCGACAGAAATCCCATCCGCAGAGACATCTCCAACTCGCTAATAGTGGTAGAGGACAATTTGCTAGCCTTCGTTCGCACTATTGCCAAGTGACTTTTTGCTCTGGCAAACAGTCGTTAGCTGCAAATCCACTAATTTGCCAATTTTACTGAATGTAACTCTTTCGCCAGAGTTTACTTCGCCACCTCAGACCAGGCGAACTGATAAAACTGAGCTACATCTTCCTCAACCTTATGTCAGTGACATCATATCGTGTTTGCCGGAAATGCATTAAAGTTGTAAAAACACTGGTGACTTTTCTTTTTATAAAAAGTCCGAACTTTTAAATATTTATGTGTGAACAATTTTTTAAAACTAATTTGAGGGGCATGCCACATTTGTGTAAAAGCCCCCATACACGGGCCGAAGCTGCCGACAGACAGAGTCGGCAGCTTATCAGCCGGTGTGTGGGGCCATCCCCGATCGATATCTGGCCGAAAGTCCACAATTGGATCAGCCAGATATCACTCACTTCAATGTGGGCATATTGGGGAGAGATCTGCTCGTTTGGCAACATCGCCAAACGAACAGATCTCTGCGTCTATGGCCACCTTAAGGGATGGCTCATGTCTAGGGCATTAGAGGATCTCTTCTGTTTATTATGACTCATTGGACGTGTTTGAAAAAGTGGCCACTTCAAGCATTTGCTCCAACATTACTAATAAAGATGTCCATACGACTTTTAGGTGCCCTCCTGTCACAAATGGCACCCTAAATCCAGGACCCAAGCTAAGCTCCCTGGTCTAGGCTCTAACTTCAGCCTTAAACCGCCGCCTTTCACCTCAGGAGGAGCCAGATCTTAATAGAGAGAGGAGCTATAGGTTCTGGACAAGCAAAGGGGCACGATCGTCTCACCAAGGATACTTGATAGAAAAATCATCACCAGACGCCACAGAGTGGAACAGGCAAGCCAAGCCAGCACAAGCAGAGCAGAATCGTAAGACAGGCCGGGATTGGAGAGAGTCAGAGTAGTCAGGCAAAGCAAGGGTCAAACACAGGAGATCAAATAGAATTCAGCAGAGAGTAACACCCAGGAACTCACTAATAGAACATAACAGGCACCTAACCTAACAGGCAAAGATCTGTAGACTGAATTCCCCTTTTATATATTATTTATATGAATTTTGCGCCATTGCGAGTAATGTCATCACCAGTGCACTTCCGGGTTCATGCGCCGGAGCGCACGCCATAGAGGAAGCGTCAACAGAAGGAGACAGACACATGCGGAAGGTGCCCCCGCATACCACTAGACCACCAGGGTAAGCGTTCCTTACACCTTACTAATCAAATTAACTTAAGCGTGATTGTTAGTGAGGTTTGGCTAGGCAGAAATTAATGCCAGCGAAAATTTGCTGTGAAATGCTCGCCCAGCCGAAGTAATGCTGGCAAAATTCACCAGTGTTCGACTACTGAGACACAACCTAGCGTAGTAGTAATGAATTTGTGAATTTGCCCCATAGATGTCGTCCTTTCCCTTTAATAAGCTGAACTTAGCTTCTTTCCTTCACATATCTTGCATCTCCCTGCTTTGCACAGTCTACTTACTCTTAAAGGAACAGTAACACCAAAAAAAATTAAAGCATTTTAAAGGAATGACAATATAATGTACTGATGCCTGCACTGCCGTGTTTTCTTCAGAAACACTACTATAGTTTATATAAACAAGCTGCTGTGTAGCCATGGGGGCAGCCATTCAAGTACAGGATACACAGTAGATAACATATAAGTTCTGTCAGAATCCCATTGTATGCTACCGACTTTATCTTATCTGCTGTGTATCCTGTGCCTTTTCTACTTTTCCAGCTTTGAATGGCTGTCCCCTTGGCTACACAGCAACTTGTTTATAGCAACTATAGTAGAGTTTCTGAAGCAGACATACCAGTTTTACCAGTGCAGCACAACACTGTTTTAGCATTATTTTAAAACACTTTAATTTTTTGGTGTTCTAGTTCCTTTAGACATGCGCTTGCGCACAAGAAGTGTGATTCTTTAAAATGGTCACTGGATGACACTGGATTTAAAGCCTATTGTATCGGGTCCATTAAAGCCTGTGGCAAGAAGATAACTGGCTCTCCCAACTAGAAAAGTTGATAGAGGTTAAGTTGGGTAAAGAAGAATATCATACATGCTCTATTCCTTTGGAGCTTTTTGAGTACTGTGTTTAGCGTTATATGTTTATGTTACTGTGTTTATGTTATGGCATTGTGCAGATTATTAAAGGACAAGGAAAGTTAAACTAAAGAAGTAGGGTAGTAATGTATGAGCTTCTGTACCAGCCCCAGGCAACCACAGACTTTTAGCAGGGAAGGTATGTGTCTCCAAAGATGCCCCCGTAGCTCCCCATCTTCTTTTCTGCTGATTCACTGATTCACATGCTCTGTGCTGCTGTCAGTTACTGAACTAAGGGACCGACTCAAAATATACAGTACTCATGGAATAGAAATGTCACAGTAAAAGGATTGTGAATTTAAATGGACTGTGAATTTAAATGGTTACACCTTTTTTAAGAGGTACAGAGGGATTAAAAAAGGGGAGGAGTGTTTTTTGTATGTAAAGCCTGAATTAAAGCCATGCACTAAAGAAATAACCATTGCTGGCACTGGTGAGGGTGTGGAATCCTTCTGGGTAAAGATTTTGACTGGGCAAAAGGTTACAAAGAAAATTATCATTGGTGTATACTATAAACCACCCCGTATAAGTGACGAGTATGAAGCCCAGCTACTTTTACAAATACAATTATCAAGTTATTATTGTGGGTGACTTCAATTATCCGGACATTGACTGGGGTAATGAGGTTGCCAAGACAGATAAAGCTAGTAGGTTTGTAAATATGCTAAATGACAGAACCTACTAGGAATAACTCTTTTGGATCTTGTAATAACTAATAATACTGAATTCACCTCTAGCATTTGTGTGAGTGAGCATTTAGGGAATAGTGAAATTATGTTGCAAAGGCAATTCTATAAGGGAGTAACTAAAACATTGAATTTCAGGCGTGCAAACTTTGACAGTATAAGGGCATCTCTGCAACATATTAAGTGGTAAATTCTTTTCACCAGGTTAAAAACAGAACACAGGCAAGCTAAAATCGATATGGAAAAATATATAGCAGTAAGCAGTAAAAAGAATCCAAAATTATTTTTTAAATATATTAATAGTAAAAAAATGAAGCAGGAAGGGGTGGGACCTTTATTATTAGAGGGGGTCAGCTGGTTGATGAGAACAAGCAAAAAGCTCAGATTCTGAATGCATATTTTTTCATCTGTCTACACAAATAAGGAACCAGCTAATGAAGGTTTCCTTATTAGTAGTCCCAATTCTAGTAATACATCTAATGATGCATGGTTCACACATGATGAAATTCAGAACATATTAATATAAACAAAGGTCCAGGGCCAGATGGTATTCATCCCATGGTACTTAGCAAGCTTAGCTCTGTGCTGGCCAAACCTCTCTACTTACTTTTTCAGGAGTCATTGAAGTCTGGCATGGTGCCAAGAGACTGTCAATTTGCTTATGTGGTGTCACTATTCAAAAAGGGATCCCGTTCTCAGCCTCAAAACTATAGGCCAGTTAGTCTGATGTCGATGGTAGGAAAGCTTTTCATTGGAATAATAAAGTATAGGATACTGGACTTCATAGCAAATAAAAATACTATGAGTTTGTGCCAGACTAACTTAATTTCTTTTTATGAGAAGGTAAGCAGGGACCTCAATTCTGGGATGACAGTGGATGTGATTTACTTAGGGGCAAATTTACAAAATTCACGTGAATCGATCTAGTTCGATCAAATTCCAATCATACGATTTTTTCGGATATTCGAATTTGCTAAATTTGGCCTCTTCGATCATCGAATACCGAATTATCGAATGATTGGATATTCGATAATTCGATCATTCGATGATCAAAGGATTTAAAATTTTAAAATCCTTCGAATGCCTACTTCGCCTGAACCTACCGAATACCAATAGAAGCCTATGGGAACCCCCGTCCTGCATGAATACCATTCGTACGATCTAATGCCTCGATCATTCGAATCATACAAATTTTTCGGAGGCTCGAATGAAAAAGTATGATACTTTTGTGAAATCGAACGATCAGTATCCGATCGTACGAATTAATCGAGAAATCGAATATCGAACAAATTAAATTAAGGAATGCTGGCCTGGAACATAGTATTTGTACCTGGATAGAGAACTGGCTAAAAGATAGACTACAAAGAGTGGTGGTAAATGGAAAATTTTCTAATTGGACCAGTGTTGTTAGTGGGGTACCACAGGGCTCTGTACTGAGTCCCTTGCTTTTCAACTTGTTTATTAATGACCTGGATGTGGACATTGAAAGTACGGTTTCTATTTTTGCAGATGATACTAAATTGTGCAGAACTATAGGTTCTTTGCAGGATGCTGCCACTTTGCAAAGTGATTTGTCTAAGTTGGGAAACTGGGCAGCAAACTGGAAAATGAGGTTCAATGTTGATAATTGCAAATGGAAAAAATAATATAAATGCAAGTTATACACTAAATGGCAGTGTGTTGGGACTTTCCTTAAATGAGAAGGATCTTGGGGTTTTTACAGATAACAAGTTGTCTATTCTGGCCAGTGTCATTCTGTAGCTACTAAAGTTCTGTCTTGCATAAAAAAGGGCATACACTCAAGGGATGAAAACATAATTATGCCTCTTTATTGATCCCTAGTTAGACCTCATCTGGAGTATGCAGTTAGGGTTGCTACCTCTTCCTGAAAAAAATACTGGCCTTCCTATATATTTATCTTTTTTTCCTATTAATATCATTTGGATCAACCATCAAAAATACTGGCCAGGCCGGTGAAATACCGGCCAGGTGGCAACTCTATATGCAGTGCAGTTTTGGACTCCAGTCCTTAAAGGGCAAGGAAAGTCTAAAATAGAATAAGGCTAGAAATGCTGTATTTTGTATACTAAACATAAACATGAACTTACTGCACCACAAGCCTAATCAAACAAATGATTTATGCTTTGAAAGTTGGCCACAGGGGGCTGTCATCTTGTAACTTTGTTATACATCTTTGCAAGACTAGACTACATACACATGCTAAGTGTGGTCTGGGCTTCTTAGGGATCATCATAAATGATCAAAAAACAAAGCTGTTTAAGTTCTGCATGGTTGGTAAGTAAGGCAGGGGCTTTCCCTGCCAGAAGTTAGGGATCGTCTGACAATTCCTTTCCACAGCACTAAATGAAGAAATAATTTCACTGCATACAGTCAGGTTTCTTATAAAAACGATACAAATGTTTTAATTAAAGTATATTGGAGGTAGATTTCTTTTTCATTAAAGAAAGTAAAAATTGTATTTTATTTCTTTGCCTTTCCTTGCACTTTAAGAGGGATATAAATGAGCTGGAGAGAGCACAGAGATGTGCAACTAAACTGGTTAGATGGGTGGAAGACTTAAATTATGAGGGTAGACTTGTAAGGACTTACCCTGGTGGTCTAGTGGGGGTACGGCAGGGACGCCTGCCGCCCCCTCAGCGGGGACGCCCGCCGCTTCCTTCCCTGTGCCGGCTCCTATGCGCGCGCGCACTTCCGGGTTTAGTTTAAAGGCGCAGGCGCGCTGACGTCATTGGCGCATTGGCGCGAGATTTGAATTGTTTAAAAAGCCGGTTCGGCTTTATGCCCATTGCCCGTTATAGGTTTAATTTCCTGGTGCCTTGTACTGTGTTTCAAAGCCTCTGTTCCTGACTATCTGTGTTTGACCCTGCCTGGCTATTTGGACTATTCTGACTTCTGGAACCTGACCCTTGCCTGTACCTGACTGCGATTCTGTTTAATCCTTCGTTTGTCTCCCTGGTTTGACTCCTGCCTGATATTGACACTGATCCTGTCTCATCCTTTTCTGCTTGATCCTGGTTTGACTCTTTGCCTGCCTGCCTGACGTTCCGTTGTTATCCGCCCGCCTCGACCCGGCCTGTCTGACCACAAACCTGCCTATTCCTGCCTGTACCGTGACCTTTGGCCTTTCCAGACTCTTACTACAGTCGTGCCCCATTGCTAGCCAGAACTCCTGCTCTGCACCTCTCGTATAAGTCCAGGTGGCATCTGAGTAAGCTGAGGGCTCCTCCCGAAGCCAAAGGCGGTCACAATACTGGTGAAGCACGAGCCGAGATCAGGGTGCTTGGCACTTGTTCTGGTTTGGGTGCCGACCGTGACAAGACTGTCCAGGTTGGGGTTGTTTTCACCTTTAAATTGTATTTTGCATTGCAGTTGTTTAGGATATTTGCACATGAGAAACTCAGCCGCTCCAATTTTATTTCTTCATTCTAGTGTCAGCGCCAAGATCAAACTGAATCCAAACTGAAAATGATGGCCGAAAATCCAGATCCATTCCTCCCTGGACAGTCCTCCTATTTCCACTTCAAGTCAAATGAAAAGAAAAAATGCACACCGCACTATAAATCTTCACTGAAATCAAATTGATGACGTTACATCTGAGATTTTTTTAAAAAGGAGAATTACTTTCCTCAAAAAGGAAAGGAAAAGATACCCCCCAGGTACTGATTATACCAAAAATGAATCACTCTAGACTTATACTAGCTCCCACCTTTAATTCATCAAAGAAAAAATACTTAAATGGTGTATATAGAATATAAAATGGGTAATAGTGTCTTAATATCTGGTTTGAGCCACTAAATATTCAAAAAGCACTGGTATCAGTACCTGGTTGAGTGTAGTGCTTACATTAAATAAAATTATACCTGCTCCAAAATTGATTAAAAACCATGAGCAGTATTAAATTAATTAGTGACCTATAGGATAATGAATTTTTTAAATTAATTAAAGTTCATTCATAAATTCATAGGTAAAATTTTATTTAATGTAAGCACTACACCCAACCAGATACTGATAACAGTGCTTTTTGAATATTTAGTGGCTCAAACTAGATATTAAGTCACTATTTCCCATTTTATATTCTATATACACCATTTAAGTTTATATACTGTAATTAAAAAATGTCTAATGTTTTTATAATAAACCTGTATGCAGTGTAATTCTCCCTTCATTTACTTCTGTGGATAGGAATTGTCAGACGGTTCCTCACGGAAACAATCATACTTATGAACAGCAGGCGGAGCCCCCGCCTTACTTCCCAGCCATGCAGAACTCAAGCAGCTTTGTTTGTTTCCCTGCTTTGATAATTTATGACTATCCCTAAGCAGCCAAGACCACACTGAGCATGTGCGCAGTCCTGGTCTTGCAAAGATGTTTAGCAAAGTAACAAGATGAGAGCCCCCTGTTGTCAACTTTGAAAGCATAAATTTGTTTATGCATTTGTTTTATTAGGCTTGTGGTGCAGTTAGTTCACATTTTTGTTTAATATACAAAATACAGCATTTCTAGCCTTATTCTATTTTAGATTTTCCTTGTCCTTTAACAGATTTCTGCATACTTTGAGTAAATTGTGAGAAACTCAGTCGTGCATATTCCAATTTTATTTTTATTTAACATTTTCTGATTTCTTGTCCTTTTTTGTTAACGCAAGTATTTTTACTTGAGTCCTTTATTAATACTGGAGAAAGTTTTTAGAAAGCATAAATTTAGCAGTGTTGAACAAATTTAAAACTAAATGTACCGCAATTAGGAAACCTCATGATTTCCACAGATTCTATGTTAAATGTATGACTGCATGCCTGACACAAGTCTGCATGGTGCTAAAAGAAGCATGGCACCACCATTAGCAATCTCCTCTGGCATTTTAACTCTCAAATCTCTTTCAAGTACTATCACAGAGCTATGCTCTATTTAAAGGGGTGGTTCACTTTTAGTATGTTATAGAATGCCCAATTCTAAGCAACTTTTCAATTGGTCTTCATTGTTTATTTTTTATAGGTTTATAATT
>CM044446.1:14452960-14490387 GCA_024363595.1 Xenopus borealis | reverse complement strand
TTGCTACTTACTCCCTCAGCGCAGGTCTTGACCATGGAGTTTGCAGGCGCCATCTTCTACCCAGCCGTCTTCTTCCTGGATTCTTCATCGATTGGCAGCGCAAGGTAGTAGGAGCAACTACCAGTTCAGCTCTACTGCGCCGAAAGTCACAAAGCTTTCCTATTGAGCTGTGAGAGTAAGTAGCAACTTAGGGGCATTTGCCCGGGGGAGGTAGGCCGGAGAGGAGGGGGGCCTATGGGGGGAGAGGGTAGGGGTTTAGCGCATTATGGGTAGATTTCTCCTTTAAAATTCAAATTGAAGAACTGCTGAATAAAAAGCTAAATAACTCAAAAACCACAAATCATAAAAAAATTAAAACTGGTTGCAGAGAGGTTGATTTGTAGAGTTGGGAAATTACATTCATAAGTATATGGGGGGAAAATGCAAGCAGTGCTTTTGTCCTTTTGCCTGTTTGTAATATGATAAGGCAATGTTTTTAGCTACTGCTTGAGGACTAGTATTTAAGCAGGATCCTTCAAAAAATCCAAAAGAATCATCATCACATTTCCACAAGCATCCAGAAGGGCAAATATGCATTCAGCCCAAACCTACGGAAACCTGTGTTTCAAGATACTATGGGACATTGGAATTAAAGTTCTGGCAAGAAATGACAATATTATTTTAGGGGGTATTTATACAGTACTTTTTTTTAATGAATATGGGAAAATTGCTGTCTATTGCTTCCCTTTGTTATAATGTATAACACGACTGTCACTAAAATATATTTTGTTTTTCTTGTACTTTACTTGTTTTTCTGCTTTTTGCTTCCTATTTTTATTACAGATATGGGACCTGTTATCCAGAATGCTCTAGACATGGAGTTTTCCGGATAATGGATTCTGTAAGTTGGATCTTCGTGCCTTAAGTCTACTAGAAAAATCATGTAAACATCAAACAAACCCTATAGGTTGGTTAGCTTCCTATAAGGATGAATTATATCTGTTTGGATCAAGTACAGGTATAGGATCTGAAAATCCGTTGTCTGCCATAGACTCCGTTTTATCCAAATAATTAAAATTTTGAAACATTATTTCCTTTTTCTCTGTAATAATAAAACAGTACCTTGTACTTGATCCAAAGATATAATTGATCTTTACCTATCCTTGCAAAACCAGCCTATTGGGTTTATTTCATGTTTACATGATTTTTCTAGTAGACTTAGGGCATGTAGATTCAAATTACGGGAAGACCCATTATCCCGAAAACCCCAGGTCCTGAGCATTCTGGATAACAGGTCTCATAACTGTACAAGCTATTGTTTTATTACTACAGAGAAAAAGGAAATTATTTAAAAAAAAATCTAGATTAAATGGAGTCTAAGGGCCCTTACACACGGGGGTCTATACCTGCGCTCCCCTGTGGCTGAATGCAGCAAAACGGAACGCAGGGGAGCGCAGGTAAAAACTCCCGTGTGTAAGGGCCCTTAGAGTCCATTTAATCTAGATTTTTTTTTAAATAATTTCCTTTTTCTCTGTAGTAATAAAACAATAGCTTGTACAGTCATGAGACCTGTTATCCAGAATGCTCAGGACCTGTACTCACACCAACGCATGTAGGCACCAAACGCAGGTTCAGACGTTGCTGCTTTTTTCCTGCGTTTGGCGCCTACATGCGTTTGTGTGAGTACAGCCCCATTGAAAATAATTGAGTGTGTCTATACCTGCGCTCCCCTGCGGCTGAACGAAGCAAAACGGAACGCAGGAGAGTGCAGGTAAAAATGCCCGTGTGTAAGGGCCCTAAGGGAGACAGACTTGCCGTAATTTGGAGCTTTCTGGATAATGGGTTTTCTGGAATAACGGATCCCATACTTGTATTTATTTATTTCCTGTTTACACTGCTGTCAGCTTTAGTCCAGCATTTCCCTTCCAGTTTATCATGTTCCTTTACTATTTAGCTTTTTATCACTTCTTATAAAGGCACACGTTAAAATGAAGCTTTTGCACGATGATTGTGAAATCAGATTGCCAGGGTCAAGAAATGATACAAATTACAGATTTTAATTTTCCTCTCCTTCACTCTTTCCTTCTTCCTCTTAAATTTTTATCTTCCTGTCTGCCATTTAAGCCACAGCCTGATGGTAGATTTTTAGAATCTACTGTTCTCTTATTCTTGTCTCCTCCTGACCCTATTGTGCTTTTCATTTTCAATTCACACTTCTTTACATCTTGCATCTTGTCTTCCACTTCTTACTTCAGCAGGCCCGGACTGGCAATCTGTGGGTTCTGGTTACATAGTTACATAGTTAAATTGGGTTGAAAAAAGACAGAGTCCATCAAGTTCAATCCCTCCAAATTAAAAACCCAGCATACATACACACACACAGACATCTCCACTCTTTCAAACACAAACCATATATGCCCATAGCTATACTAACTGTAGAGTTTAGTATCAAAATAGCCTTTGATATTATGTCTGTCCAAAAAATCATCCAAACCCCTCTTAAAAGCATCAACAGAATGAGCCATCACATCACCCGGCAGTGCATTCCACAACCTCACCGTCCTCACTGTGAAGAACCACCTACGCTGCTTCAAATGAAAGTCCTTTTCTTCTAGTCTGAAGGGGTGGCCTCTGGTGCGGTGATCCTCTTTAAGGGTAAAAAGGTCCCCTGATATTTGTCTATAATGTCCTCAAATATATTTGTAAAGTGTAATCATGTCCCCTCGCAAGCGCCTTTTTTCCAGAGTAAAACAACCCCAACCTGGACAGTCTCCCCTCATAATTTAAGTCTTCCATCCCTTTAACCAGTTTAGTTGCACGTCTCTGCACTCTCTCCAGCTCATTTACATCCCTCCTAAGTAGTGGTGGGCGAATCTCCCCCGTTTCGCCGAAAAATTCGCAAATTTTCCAGCGAAATTTGCGAATTGTCGAAAAAAATTTTCGCGCGTCGTTTTCGGCGCGTCGTTTCCGTCGCGTCGTGTCGTTTCCGTCAAAAACGACGCGCGACTCGTTTTTTTGGGCAAATTTTTTTGGCCAAATTTTCGCTGGCGTTTCGCGAATTTATTCGCCAGCGGGGAATTCGCAGCGAATTTGCCTCTGGCGAATAAATTCGCCCATCACTACTCCTAACGACTGGAGTCCAAAACTGCACTGCATACTCCAGATGAGGCCTTACTAGGGATCTATAAAGAGGTATAATTATGTTTTCATCCCTTGAGTTTATGCCCTTTTTTATGCAAGACAGAACTTTATTTGCTTTAGTAGCTACAGAATGACACTGCCCAGAATTAGACAACTTGTTATCTATAAAAACCCCAAGATCCTTCTCACTTAAGGAAACTCCCAACACACTGCCATTTAGTGTATAACTTGCATTTATATTATTTTTGCCAAAGTGCATAACCTTGCATTTATCAACATTGAACCTCATTTTCCAGATTGCTGCCCAGTTTCCCAACTTAGACAAATCACTCTGCAAAGTGGCAGCATCCTGCAAGGAACCTATAGCTCTGCACAATTTAGTATCATCTGCAAAAATAGAAACTGTACTTTCAATGTCCACATCCAGGTCATTAATAAACAAGGTGAAAAGCAAGGGATCCAGTACAGAGCCCTGCGGTACCCCACTAACAACACTGGTCCAATTAGAAAATGTTCCATTTACCACCACTCTTTGTAGTCTATCTTTTAGCCAGTTCTCTATCCAGGTGCAAATACTATGTTCAAGGCCAACATTCCTTAATTTAACCAGTAACCTTCTGTGTGGCACTGTATCGAATGCTTTAACAAAGTCTAAGTAAATCACATCCACTGCCATCCCAGAATCGAGGTCCCTGCTTACCTTCTCATAAAAAGAAATTAAGTTAGTCTGGCAAGATCTATTACGCATAAAACCATGCTGGCACAAACTCATAGTATTGTTATTTGCTATGAAGTCCAGTATCCTATCCTTAATTAATCCTTCAAAAAGCTTTCCTACCACTGACGTCAGACTAACTGGCCTATAGTTTTGAGGCTGAGAATGGGATCCCTTTTTGAAAAGCGGCACCACATTAGCAATTCGCCAGTCTCTCGGCACCATGCCAGACCTCAACGAATCCTGACAAATTAAGTATAGAGGTTTGGCAATCACAGAGCTAAGTTTGCTAAGTACCCTGGGGTGAATCCCATCTGGGCCTGGACCTTTGTTTATCTTAACATTTTCTAGTCTCTTTTGAATTTCCTCATGTGTGAACCATACATCATTGGATGTATTAGAATTGGGGCTATTAACAAGGAAACCTTCATTAGCTGGTTCCTCATTTGTGTATACTGATGAGAAGTATTCATTCAGAATCTGAGCTTTTTGCTTGTTCTCATCAACCAACTGACCCCCTTCTGATAATAAAGGTCCTACCCCTTCCTGTTTCATTTTTCTACTATTAATATATTTAAAAAATAATTTTGGATTCTTTTTACTGCTTACTGCTATATCCTTTTACATATCAATTTTAGCTTGCCTTATTGTTTTTTTGCATGACTTATTGGCCTCCTTGTACCTTATAAATGATTCGGCTGTCCCAGCTAACTTGAAAGCCTTAAAAGCACGTCTTTTCTTACCCACCTCAACACCTAGACTCCTATTGAACCAAAAAGGTTTTGTTTTGCAACAACGTTCTGCTTACAAGCAGAATATAATGACATGTATATTTATTAAGCAGCATTTTAAAGAATTCCCATTTTTGTTCAGTGTTTAGCCCTGTGAAAAGCATTTCCCACTTAATATGTTGCAGAGATGCCCTTATACTGTCAAAGTTTGCACGCCTGAAATTCAGAGTCTTAGTCACTCCCTTATAGAGTTGCCTCTGCAACAAAATCTCAAAGGAGACCATGTTATGATCACTATTCCCCAAATGCTCACCCACACAAATGCTTGAAATTAGATCAGTATTATTAGTTATTACAAGATCCAAAAGAGAGTTATTCCTAGTAGGTTCTTGAACGAGCTGGGATAAAAAGTTGTCATTTAGCATATTTACAAACCTAATAGCTTTATCTGTCTTGGCAACCCCATTACCCCAGTCAATGTCTGGATAATTGAAGTCACCCATAATAATAACTTGACCTAGTTGTGAAGCCGCTTCTATTTGTAAAAGTAGCTGGGCTTCATACTCATCACTTATTCAAGGTGGTTTATAGCATACACCAATTAAAATTTTCTTTGTAACTTTTTGCCCAGTCGAAATCTCTACCCAGAGAGATTCCACACACTCACCAGTGCCAGCAATGGTTATTTCTTTAGTGCATGGCTTTAATTCAGGCTTTACATACAAACACACTCCTCCCCCCTTTTTAATCCCTCTGTCCCTCCTAAAAAGGGTGTAACCATTTAAATTCACAGTCCAGTCACATGTTTCATCCCACCAGGTCTCAGTGATACCAATTATATGATAATTTTTATAGCATGCAATTAATTCTAGATCTCCAATTTTACCTGACAAACCTCGTGCATTTGCCAGCATACAGCGGAGGTTATTACTTTTACTTTTTAAATGTGCATTACTTTGAGGGGAATTATATGTTAAGTTAGTATTAGTCTGTTTTCCTTGTAACAGAGGAACCTCCTTAGCTGGTAAACTGTATGCCCCCCTCACTCCTCCCCCATGACCCCTTACTAATTCCACTACCCCATCTACCCTAGCTTCCCCATATTTCTTTCTCTCACCCACCCCCCACTCCTCCAACCTCTTGGCCATTCTTTCCCCTAGCACAGTGGACCCCCTTCCATTGAGGTGCAATCCGTCACAGCTGTATAGGTTGTACCCCAAGGAAAAATCAGCCCAGTGCTCTAGGAACCCAAACCCTTTCTTCCTACACCAAGACTTGAGCCACGCATTTAGCTCCCTAAGCTCCCGCTGTCTTCCTAAACTTGCACGTGGCACAGGCAAAATTTCTGAAAAAATGACATTGGAAGACCTTCCCTTAATCTTTGAGCCTAGATCCCTGAACTCACTCTTTAAGGTCTTCCATCTACCATTTATCTTGTCATTAGTACCGATATGTACTAAGACAGTTGGGTCATGCCCAGCCCCACCCAATAATTTGTCTACCTGATCAACCACATGCCGAACCCTGGCACCAGGTATACAGCAAACTGTTCGGTTGTAGCGATCCTGACGACAGATTACCCTATCCACTTTCCTAATAATTGAATCATCTACAACCACAATCTGCTTAGGCCAGACTCTGCTCTCCTCCCCACCACTACAAGAGAAACTGGTCTCCCGGCTGTTAGAGAGATCAGCCCCATCTAGAATTGGTTAATGCCCGAGGGGCTGCTATAAGTTTCCATAGAAAGTGACTATTAAGTGGGCTGGTTGGGGCTGTTTGGGCTTTTATGTAGTAGGAATGGCAGGGCCTATTTTGAATCCAAGTCCAGTCCTGCACTTCAGTGGGTGTGTATGTGTAATTGTGGAAAAGAGGCTGGCATGAATATATGCAATGTGCTGTAATGATTAAATTTTTGGTAATATTTGGGTAGATACAATTTATGATTCTCTATTCGGCCAGTCCTAAATGCAGTGCATCCTTTGTATAGACAAGATTGCTATTTTAAAGGTATCCTCCTTGTTTGCATAGTAAACCAATGTAACATAGTAAGTTAGGCTGAAAAAAGACACACATTCATCAAGTTCAACCTTTAAACTTTTTTTTTAAATAAAAGTTGAAGCCTCTCCAATTTGCCTCAGAGGGGGAAAAATTCCTTCCTGACTCCTTGGATCAACTTGTAATATGAACTATCTTCCATAACCCTGTATTCCCTCACTTGCTAAAAAGCCATCCAACCCCTTCTTAAAGCTATCTAATGTATCAGCCTGTACAACTGATTCACATCTTCACTGTTCTCACTGTAATTAACCCCTTCCAAATATTTAGGCGAAACCTCTTTTCTTTTAAACGGAATGGGTGACCTTGTGTCTGCTGGAAAGACCTACTGGTGAATAAAGCATTAGAGAGATTATTATATGATCCCCTTATATACATAGTTATCATATCACCCCTTAAGCTCCTTTTCTCCTGCGTGAACATCCCCAATTTGGCCAGTGTTTCCTCATAGCCAAGATTTTCCATACCTTTTACCAGCTTAGTTGCCCTTCTCTGCACCCTCTCTAATACAATAATGTCCTGTTTGAGTGAGGGAGACCAAAACTGTACGGCATATTCTAGATGTGGCCTTACAAGTGCTCTATAAAGTGGAAGAATAACCCCCTACTCCCATGAATCAATTCCCCTTTTAATACAGCTCAAGACCTTATTTGCCCTTGATGCTGCTGACTGGCATTGCTTGCTACAGCCAAGTTTGTCATCTACAAGGATTCCAAGGTCCTTTTCCATTATGGATTAGCCTAGTGCATTCCCATTAAGGGTATAAGTGGCTCGAATATTTTTACATCCCAGGTGCATGACTTTACATTTATCAATATTGAATCTCAGTGAAATCCCATGGTACTTGCCAGTATACAATAACATTTTTCAGTTGTTTTAAAGTTATATGTAAATATATGAGAAACTAAAAGCTGTAGCTGTTTGGCAGTTTACATTCACTTCGATCGTGACTCTGACTCTTGAAACAATGTTGTAAACTAATTGGCAGAGGGGACCTGATCCTGTTACAATGTTTTCTTTTGTTTTGCGCCAGAGAACAGAAAGGGATAAACAAGCATTGCTTTCAACTGCAATTATACAAATAACTGTATAGCCGCAATATTTAAAGGGATTATATTACAGGGAAGCAAGCTAAAGAGGTAGAATTCAATAATAAAATAAGACAGTTAAAAGAAAAGGGGGGGGGGTAGTGGTTAATTCAGGTGTTATGTGGGCTGTTTGCTCATGAAAGAAAAAAAAAAGAGTCAAGGAAAGAGGGGAAAAGGTTTTTTTTAACAGGTAATGATCCCCAACCAGTAGCTCGCTAGCAACATGTTGCTCTCCAACACCTTGGATGTTGCTCCCAGTGACCTCAAAGCAGGCGCTTATTTTTCAATTCCAGGCTTGTTTTGATTGTATAAAAACCAATTGTACTGTCAAACAGAGCCTTAATGTAGGTTGACAAGCCATACAGGGGCTACCAAATGGCCAATCACAGCACTTATCCGACACCCCAAGAAAATTTTTCATCATTCATGTTGCTCCCCAACTCCTTTTACTTCTGAATGTTGCTGACAGGTTCAAAAGGTTGGGGATCCCTGATATAGATATACTGGGCAAGTTTTGAATCTCAGGGATAGAATTTTAACCATTTACTTTGATTTTGCTCCTGGTGTAACATTTTAAATCAAACAATAGTGCACATTCTAGACTTTCAGGTTTATTGCATACATTTCTGTCTCACCATGTAAGAACACTTTTTATACATAGTTGCCCCTCATTTCAGGGCACCATAATGATTAGGACAATTGTTTGTGATTACTCAGGTGTGTTGCATTGCTTAATTAGTGCAGGGATAAGATACGTAGGCCCAAATTCACTAAATCGCGAAGCGTCTAACGCTAGCGCTAATTTGCCAGCGTGACGTCATTTTGTAACTTCCGAAATTCACCAACAGCAACTCTGTGAATTTTCGCTAGCGAAGTAGATAGACTTGCGCAACTTCGCACCCTTACACCAGGCGAAGTTGTGCACTGACGAAGGATCGTAATTACGCAAATTCACTAAGATCAAAATTTTCGTGAACGATACCACGTACTTCAGACCAGGCGAAGTTCAATACAATTCATAGGAGTTTGAAAAAAAAAGTCCCAAAAACACGCTGGCATGTACCATTGCAGGGTGATAGTCTGAAAAAGATTGATTTCTTTTGGGGGGGGTTAACCTCCTTCCCCCCTACATTTCCTAACATATGGCAACTCAACTATATAGGGGGCACATGAAGGGCAATAGCACAACTTTATTTAATTTATTAAAGGTTTCCTGGGGTTGTGTAGTGTAATGTAGTGGCTGTAACATATACTTCTATTATATGTTAAAGTTCCCGCCGTATGCAAATTAGGCATCACTAGCGTAACTGCGCTTTGCCTGGCGAAGTAACACTAGAGCAACTACGCTACCATTCGCCGACCTGAGCGTAACGCATCTTAGTGAATTTGCCCCCTAGGCTTGCTTCTACCATTTGGAGTGTCTAGTTGCCATTGCTCAACGTGAGGAGAAAAGCTGTGCCAAAGAAAGTCAGGAAAGCTATTATTAGACTGAACAGCATGAATAAAACCACTAGAGACATCGGTCTAAACAAAATCAACTGGAATATCATTAAAGGGCAACTAAAGTCTGAAATAGAATCATGTTAAAATGCAGTATTTTGTATGCTAAATATAAACATGAACTTACTGCACCAGAAGTCTAATTAGACAAATGATTTATGCTTTCAAAGTTGGCACAGGGGGCTGTCATCTTGTAACTTTGTTAAACATATTTGCGATAAAAAGACTACACACATGCTCAATGTAGTCTGGGTTTCAGTTGGGAGGTTAAGCTTAGGGATCGTCATAAATGATCAAAACAGCATAAGTCAAATAATATCTGCCATAGAAGCCAATACAGCAAGACTGATTAATGATCAGAATATACAGCCTGCACTGGGTCTGTGGATACAAATCTCTACACAGTCACTGGCTGTTTTACAGGTAAACAAACAAAGCTGCTCAAGTTCTGGGAAGTAAGGTGGGGGGCTCCCCCTGCCATTTGAAAGTATGATTGTTTCCCTGCATAGCAGTTAGGAACCATCTGAAGTTTCCTATCTGCAGCTATCAGAGCAAGTAAAACAAAGGGGGAATTTCACTGCATACCGTCAGGTTTATTATAAAGACATTTTTTAATTAAAGTATATTGGAGATCGATTTCTTTTTCATTTAATTTTTTTTATTAAATTTTTTTTATATTTTTGCATTTACATCCCCTTTAGTCTAAGATATCATTAGGAAGAAAGAATGGACTGGTGAACTCTGTAATCACAAAGGGACCAGTAGGCCAAGGAATAGATGTAAATTAGAAATTCCATACAAATGTAAAACAAGTCACAAAGGGGCAGATTTATCAAAGGTTGAATTTTTTTTTTCCCTAAAAAATTCAAATATACTCACAACTCTAATGGGAGGTTATTTAAGATAAAACTTAAGTTTTTGTCTAAAACCAATATTCCTGGCCCGAAAACTGGAATCAAATTTGACTAAACTCAAATCAAGTTTTTTTCTACAAAAAAAACTTGAATGTCAGGAAGGCCATTAACATCTTCAAAAGGGTCACTGGACCTCTGCCAGTGACTTCTATATGAACTTGGCAGGTTTTACATGGCAAATAGTCGAATTACAGTTGTTCCCAGGGTTCAGATATGATAAATTTGAATTTGGAAAAAATGCAACTCTAACATTCAAATCCACAATTCAACCCTTAAAGGGATACTATCATGGGAAAACATGTTTTTTTCAAATGCATCAGTTAATAGTGCTGCTCCAGCAGAATTCTGCATTGAAAACCATTTCTCAAAAGAGCAAACAGATTTTTTTATATTCAGTTTTGAATCTGACATGGGACTAGACATTTTGTCAATTTTCCAGCTGCCCCTGGTCATGTGACTTGTGCCAGTTGTGACTTAAGATGGAACTGCTTTCTGACTGCTTTTTCTTCTCAATGTTACTGAATGAAACGCAGTGGGACATGGATTTTCATTATTGAGTGCTGTTCTTAGATCTACGAGGCAGCTGTTATCTCGTTACCTTCCCATTGTTCTGTTGTTAGGCTGCTGGGGGGGAGGGGGTAATATCACTCCTACTTGCAGTACAGCAGTAAAGAGTGTTTGAAGTTTATCAGAGCACAAGTCACATGACTTGGAGCAGCTGGGAAATTGAAATATGTCTAGCCCCATGTCAGATTTCAAAATGAAATAAAAAAAAATGGATTTCAGTGCAGAATTCTGCTGGAGCAGCACTATTATTTTGAAAAAAATATTTTTTCCCATGACAGTATGCCTTTAATAAATCTTCCCCAAAAATGTATATGGTCCCTCAGATCCCTTGAAACAAAGGGTGCTATGATTTTTAATTCCACTGTTCTCTACTTTGTGTTGTGGGCTAAGGGGTTATTAAATCAGTAATGTATAGTACTGGATGTGGGAAAATAACATGTTAATTTAAAGGGCAAGGAAAGGCAAAGAAATGAAATCCCATTTTTACTTTCTTTAATGAAAAATAAATCTATCTCAAATATACTTTAATTAAAAAATGTGTACTGTTTTTATAAGAAACCTGACTGTATGCAGTGAAATTCTCCCTTCATTTACTGCTGTGGATAGAAATTGTCAGACGGTCTCTAACTTCTGGCAGGGAAACAATCCTACTTATCAACAGCAGGGGGAGCCCCTGCCTTACTTACCAGCCATGCAGAACTCAGGCAGCTTTGTTTTCTTATCATTTATAACGATCCCTAAGAAGCCAAGACCACACTGAGCATGTGTATGTAGTCTAGTCCTGCAAAGAGGTATAACAAAGTTACAAGATGACAGCCCCCTGTGGCCAACTTTGAAAGAATAAATCATTGGTTTGATTAGGCTTGTGGTGTAGTAAGTTCATGTTTATGTTTAGCATACAAAATACAGCATTTCTAGCCTTATTCTATTTTAGACTTTCCTTGCCCTTTAAGGGGTGATTAATATAATCTCATGCCATTGAACTAACCACTGAGTCCATAAAAACCCCATGCTACCATTGGGGTTAAATGAAATTCAGTGCATGAGAAACTGTAAGTGCAATTTTATTTTACTATAATACGCATAATTGCAATTTTTAATCACTTCCAATCCTGACTTTAATTTCATTATGATGAATTTTATATAAAATTTGAATTTTTGCTTGCATTTGTTCCCCTGTAAGAACAGGTATGGGACCTGTTATCCATAATGCTTGGGACCTGGGGTTTTCCAGATAATAGATCTTTTTGGAATTTGGATCTCCATACCTTAAATCTACTAGAATGTGATGTAAACCTTAAATAACCCCAATAGGTTTTGCTTCCAAAAAGGATTAATTATATCCTAGTTTGGATCAAGTACAAGTATAGGATCTGTTATTCGCAAACCATTATCTAGAATACTCCGAATTACGGAAGGGCTGTCTCCCATAGACTCCTTTTATAATCAAAAAAATCCAAATTTGTAAAAATGATTTCCTCTGTAATGATAAAACAGTAGCTTGTACTTGATCCCAACTAAGATATAATTAATCCTTATTGGAGGCTAAAACATCTTATTGTAACATAGGTTGAAAAAAGACACGTCCATCAAGTTCATCCTTTTAACTTTTCTTAACCTGCCTGTTGTTTGCTATAGGTTTGTTTATGGGTTTATTGAATGTTATATGATTTTCTAGTAAGGTATGAAGATCCAAATTATGAAAAGAACCGCATTCTGGACAAAAGGTCCAATACCTGTACAATGGACATTTTTTATTATTACAGAGAAAAAAGGAAATATTTTTTAACAGATAAAATGAAGTCTAGGGGAGACAGCCTTTCTGGATAATGGGTTTCCGGATGACGTATTCCATATCTGTATTGCTAAAAGACCAATATCACTGGGCCTTCATAAAAAAAACATCTTTGACCTACCTAGCTACTAAAAGTACATGTGGTTGTTGTTATTTTATGTGCTTAAAAGGATATTTTTCCCCCTTTGGTAAATTTTGATTTTTGCAACATATAATTGGAATAAACTGATGTTCTTAATTAAAGAAAAAAAAAGAAAGAGTTTAACAACTTTTCAACTTGATCTTGTTTATAAAAGAAGGACTTTCATGTGATTCCAGTTGTGCGGCACAATTTAGTTGTCACGTTAAATAAAAAGCTGGCATCAACGGAAAAACTTCATCATATCAGATTACTCTATATGCAGCGGAAGCAAAATCTGCATGGAATTATTTCACCAAAAAAAAGAAATTCCTTAATGTCGAAGCCTAGATTGTAGTTTAACATACAATGACATAATACTTTCAGGAATTAATGTGAGATATAAACAAAGCATAAATATATCGGCTACATTCTACTGTGTGTCAATTCATTTCATAATCAGTTCTGTTATTCCGATACCCATTATCCCGAAAGCTCCAAATTTAAGGAAGGCCATCTCCCATAATAAAATAATTATAATGTTTCTTAATAATTAGTTCTCTGTTCCATGTACTTGATGGTAACTAAACTGCATAAATCCATAGTAGTTGGCAAAACAATCCTTTAGTGATGGAGATCCAAATTAGGGAAAGATACCTAATCCAGAAAACTCCCTATATGATCCTATACCTGTACTATATTTCTTGTTTAACCCCACTCTTATATGTGAGATAGGAAAGTCATTTCACTAGAAAAAATGGTACAAAGGTATCAAAAAAAAATTAATGGTTTAGCGTAATCTGCTAAATACAATACGTTTGGAAATATATATTTTTTTGTATTAGTAATTGTATTTTCTTTGGTACATTCATATAAAGGTAACCGTGTTGAATTCTCTCTCTCTCTATAAAGGCATCGGACCTGTTACCTAGAATGCTCTGGACAAGATAACGGAGCTATCTATAATTTGAATCTTCTTACCTTAAATCTACTAGAAAATCATGTAAACATGAAATAAACCCAATAGGCTGGTTTTGCTTCCAATAAGGATTCATCATAGCTTAGTTGGGATCAAGTACAAGGTACTGTTTTATTATTACAGAGTAAAAGGAAATATATTTTCACATTTTTTTTTTACACATTTTTACACATTGGATAAAATGGAGAGTATGGGAGATGGTAATTCAACACTTTCTGGATAACTGGTTTCGGGATAACAGATACCATGCCTTTATAAGCATTTTATAGGTTTAATAAGCATTGTGGTGTTTATACAAATGGCCTGCAGGTGGCACTGTGCATACACAGGACTTTCTGTACAGATTCAAAGTGAAATTAAGACTTACTGCTGTTATGTAATGGCTGCATGACCTGCTAATAAAGCACTGTTCTACTCTCCTTATCCTCAGCTACCAAACACAACAAATGGCGACAAGGATGTCTTTTCTACCTCTGCAGCAGCCTGCACCTTTTCTACCAAACCCTGGTGAGCCTACAATACCTTTTACTGCTTGGATCCGTATGTTTGATAATTACATTATTGCTGCTGACCAAGGGGAGATTTCTGCAGCTAGAAAGCATGCTTTACTTATTCATTGCCTGGGAGCAGAGGGACAGCGTAATTGTTGTAACAAAGAAGAAAACTGGAGGTATACGATTATGTGTTGATCTCCGTGAACCTAATAAAGCAGCGGTTATTGATAATCATCCTTTGCCACACATAGAGGAAATATCTCCAGCTGAATTATTACATGGCAGACAGATGCGCACTAGGTTACATGTTGCAGATGTCAAACTTCCACCAAAGACTATTCCTACAAAATCATTTACTGCTGACACTGTGAAACATCACCAAGCCAAATGCAAGGCTTATACTGACAGAAAACGTGGTGCAAGAGAAGTGCACTTTCAGCCTGGATCTTTAGTCAGAATTAAGAAACCAGGAATACTGAAACAAGGAAAATCTAAAGTTACTACACCATTTGAAGTGAGACGCCAGCGAGGACCATACACATATGAACTGTCTGATGGACGCATATGGAATGCAAGTCGTCTTGCTCCTGCTAGATATGACTTTGGAGATGTTCCATTTGATGAAGGACATTTCCCTACTCCTGATGCCAACTGCAATAGGGCAGAGGAAAGTGAACCTATAAGGCGTACTGAGAGAATCAGGAAACTAACTGCATGGACCAAGGACTATGTCATGTAAAGAATGTATATATTGCTTTAAGATACATACCGTTAAATTGTTACTGTTTATATATTTGTCCAAATGCTTTCCTACTATAGGGGGAATATGTGGTGTTTATACAAATGGCCTGCAGGTGGCACTGTGCATACACAGGACTTTCTGTACAGCTTCAAAGTGAAATTAAGACTTACTGCTGTTATGTAATGGCTGCATGACCTGCTAATAAAGCACTGTTCTACTCTCCTTATCCTCAGCTACCAAACACAACAAGCATCTTTATTGAATTTTGCAGGGGAAAAAAATAAATTCAAATGGCATACATCCTTCATAAGGATACTATAATTCATATATATTATTTATGCACTACTAACATGTGACCAGCAGTTTCCTTTCCTTTTAAGGGGTGGTTGAGCTTTAAGTTAACTTTTAGTATGTTATAGAATTGCTAATTCTAAGCAGCTTTTCATTTGGTCTTCATTTTAACAATTTGCCTTTTCCATCTTGCTCTTCCCAGCATTCAAATGGTGACCCCCATCTAAAAAAAAAAAAAACAAATCTCTGTAAGGCTACACCTGCATATCTAGTGCAAATGTTTTACTACTGCTACTACTGCTTTCCCATTCATATTTCACTGCATGGTTGCTAGGGTAATTTAGACCCTAGCAACCAGATTTGTGAAATTGCAGACTGGAGAGCTACTAAATAAAAAGAAAATAAAAAAAAACAAAAAGTTAACTCAAAGGTGGACAACCTCTTTAAAGGGCAAGGAAAGGCTCAAACATAAGGTGAAAATCTGTTAACCAGCACGCACACATTTTTGACCTGTTGCCATGTGTGAGAATGTTTTGTCCCTTTGCTTGGATTAGAATCCATTAGAACATTAGAATGTTGTTGTCTGCCCTTACCTTTTGCTGGGATGTTAGTCTACTCCGTTCATACATCCACCAGGCTGGATTTGGTGCATCCCTACTTTTTACTAAAACATTTGTTTTTGAAAATGTATGCTTTTGCGCTGAATAAATGACTACTATTATTGGGGTCCGGGGTATGTGTATTGGTCAGTTCCTTTTCTTTTGTAATGTCCTCGTCTGAAGCAAATTGGAGAGGCTTGAGAAGGGTTTTTTGCCTTCCTCTGGATCAACTAACAGTTAGGCAAGTTATACATAGACATTATATGTTGAACTTGATTGATGTGTCTTTTTTTTTACCAATGTTACTATGTCTTAGTAGTAGTGATCTGTGGGTTGACCCAAAACCTGAGGGCATCACAGGTTTGTCTTAAAATTTGGGCAACCATTACAGCTTTGGATCAAGTGCAGGTCAGACTGGGGAACTACACTTCTACTCTGAGACAGAAGATTCCCTGAATAGTCGTGAGCACAAATAGCGTTTGGAGTGGGAAGACACAAGTATATGTGCAGCTTAAGTTTTTCCTTAAAAACAAATTATTTCACTCCAGATCTGTATTAGTGCAATTGTGTTTCTTTTTATTTAGAGATGCATATACTACTACAGGTTTCATACTACTAGTTATTGGGCTCCACAGCAAAATCACTGGGACACTCAACTTTGAAAACAAAAACATACAGTTGTGTTCGGAATAATAGCAGTCCAACATCACATCAGTAGAATAATAGAAACCCAACAGACCCAACAGTCATGACATGCATGCTGCTGATTCTGTGTCATTGAATCATTAATTGAAGATTGTTCCAAATAAAAGTAGCTTGTTGCATATAATAGCAGTGTTCAATTAGTGAGGTCATTCAGTCTTTGAAAGAGCGGGTAACATTTATTATTTAAAGGGAACCTGTCACCCAGACATAAAAAGCTGTATAATAAAAATCCATTTTAAATTAAACCCAAATTCTTTTTTTTTATTAAAGCATTAATAGCTGTTGTAAATGCATTTAAAAATCTCAGCTGTCAATCAAATATTACCTGCCCCTCATCTATGCCTTAGACATAGAGGGGCAAATTGACTAAAGTGGGAAGAGGCCAACGCTAGCGCTAATTCGCAGCGTGACATCATTTCACAACTTCGCTAATTTACTAATGCTGACTCTGGCGAATTTTCGCTAGACTCACGCAATTTTGCACCCTTACGCCAGGCGAAGTTGCGCACTGACAAAGGGTCGTTACTACACTAATTCACTAAGGTGCCAATTTTACTGAACGTTGCCTCTTGCGCTAGACTTTACTTTGCCAGGGTCAGACCTGTCAAAGTTCAATACAATAGATAGTAGATTGAAAAACGCTGGCGTGTTTTACTTTTTTAAGGGTGATAGGCTGAAAAAGATTGTAAATTTAGGGGGGAAGGGTACCCTCCTTTCCTAATATATGGCAACTCAACTATATGTGTAGGGCAATAGAACACCTTTGTTTGAGTTATTAAAGGTTTTCTGGGCTTGGGTAGTGTAATGTAGTGGCTGCAGCATATACGTCTATTATTCTGTAACTTCGCGCTGTATACAAATTAGGCATCGCTAGCGTAAATGCGCTTTGTCTGATGAAGTAACCGCTCGCCTCCCTGAGCGTAACTTCGCATTTTAGTTAATTTGCGTAGTGACAGTGAAACTACTTCTGATGAAGTGCGGCGAACGCTAGGGAAGCCAACGCAGGCACAGCTACACAGGTTAGTGAATTTGCCCCAGAGGTGGGGCAGGCCATTACTTTCACTTTGCATTCAGCACTTACTAGATGTCACTGCACTCCCCACATTCCCCCACTCTCTTTACCATTTCATTGTGTAACCAGTGTGTGGGGATGGATATCGGGCACCCCGTTCTGGTGCAAAAACTAAATTATGAAATGATGCAAGGCTTGCCTTTATAAGTGTCCACAAAATGGCTCCTGCCTACTTGCTATATCTATGAATCTCCATACCAAAGGAGACAAGATTAAAAAAAAAAATTATATAGTGTCATTAAAATTCATTTGGTTGACTAACGTAAAAAAAATAGGATTTGGATTTTTTTTTTTTTTTGGTCACGGGTCCCTTTGAGGAGGGAAGGCAGCAAATGTTGTGCATGCAGTATAGTGCATTTCTCTCTGAAAATCTGAGTAAAATGGCTCGTTCCAGACATTGTTCAGAACAGTTGATTAGAGAGGGGAAAACCTATAAAGAAGTACGGAAAATAATTGGCTGCTCAGCTAAAATGACCTCAAAGGCTTTAAAATGGCAACTAAAACCTGGTTTTCATTTTCATGGAAGAAAATGGAAAATGACCATTCAAGTGAATAGATGAATAGCCAAATTGGCAAAGACTCAGCCAATGATCAGCTCCAGGAAGATCAAAGAAGGTGTAAAGTTACCTGTGATGCTGTAACAATTAGAAGATGCCTTTGTGAAGCCAAGAAGTCCTCACAAAGTCCAATTGTTGAAAAAAAAAGACATGCGGAAGAGCTTAAAACTTGCAAAAGAACACAATGACTGGCCTAAAAAGAAACAGTGCAACATTTTGTGGACTGATTAAAGCAAGATTGTACTTTTTGGGTCTAGGGGCCAACAGTTTGTCAGACGAACCCCAAACACTGAATTCAAGCCACAGTACTGAGTAAAGACAATGAAGCATGGTGGCACAAGCATCATGGTATGGGGATGCTTCTCATACTATGGTGTTGTCCTATTTATCACATACCAGGGATGATGAGTTCATGTTGTCTTATGCTGAAGAGGAAATGCTCTTGAAATGGGGGTTTCAACAAGATAACGACCCCAAACAAACCACTAAACAAGCAACATCTTGGTGGCCAGCCCAATCCCCGAATCTTAATCCAATAGAAAACTTGTGGGGTGACATGAAAAATGTTGTTTGTGAGGCAAAAGCGAGAAATGCAGAAATGAATTGTGGAATGTAACGGGTGCCAGAAGTTGGTGGACTCCATGCAACACAGATGTGCAGCAGTTCTCAGAAACACTGCTTATACAACTAAATATTAGTTCAGCGAGTCAAAGGAAAGCAAAATCTTGAACCATTTGTACAGTGAATGTTTGAGTTTATAAAGAAGAATGCAGACACCTCTCTTTTTTTTTTGAACAGCCTGATAGTCCCTTTTGTTTGGATTTGGAATAGAATGTGCAGTGTTCCCAATGCATTTGCATTAAACTTATTATAAGGATTTTATGCTTTATTCACTTTTTTAAACACACTGCTATTATTCTGTGCCCCAGAAGTTCTAGGGTCTGTTTCCTCTATCACACCACAGCTTTTTAGTACAATGATTGGCGGGCTTGTACCATGCTGTACAGTACTTTGCCCTCAAGGAGCTCTATACAAATAAAAAAAAATATACATACTGTGGCTTGAACATGTAAATTTGGGGCGAAATTAGCAAATGGTAGGACAGGCAGCATAGGAAAAGGAGCATAAAGACAGGGAAACACAGGCTCTTAAAAGAAACATTTGTTTATTTTCCCAGTAAGTCATTCACAAACAGAGGTGACCATTTCAGCATTTATAAAACAAACCATAAAAATCAATCCTTGTCCACTGGGCGCTACCTTCACGTTGAACTGTTCCCTCACTATACTGGGCCTTGTGGACTACCAGTCAAAACATAGGTTGGGTCACCCCTGTACTCAAAGTATTTGAAGGAATTTCAGACAACAAAATCTGGCTCTTACTAACAGCCACAGGCTCCCTCCCCCTTGCAGTATCAGGCGGCACCCCCAGCTTCTCTGGGAGTTCCTAACACAGCCAGGTCTCCTACTTGCTGTGCCCTGCTGAGAGACACACTCTCCCTTTCCAATTAAGTTTAAATAGCCTTTCCACAGGACAGCTTTTCTGTGGAAGGTGAGCTCCAATCTCCGGACTGGCTCTGTGGAATGGAGTACCTGGCTACTAAACTTAAACAGATAATCTGTTCTCTGTTTAAAGACAACTCCCTTCCTGGAGTCTCTTAGCACATGGGAAGAAATTAAAGGCTAGAGTGACCTTTTTCCCAGTCACTCTACCACAATACATAGTAGTTGTGCTTAAAAATAGACTATCCAAAGGTCCCTGGGGTCTCCCCTTTTCTCTGACTCCCAAAGCTTGTTCTCTCTCGAGTTCAGCAAATACAATAATCTTTCAATAGGTTGGAGTCAGCTCTAAAAAGCTCAGGGAGACAAGCAATAGCAAGAAGAAGAATAATACAGTGTAGTATTTATGGCCTGACTCTATATATCTACCACGTGTATTTTCCATGCTGTATATTCACACCAACTCAAACCAGCACGTGTAATAGTTCTGATGGGTGCAGTGGAGCACAGAATAGTGTAAAACCTTTTATTACGTAAAAAAACATAATAAAAAATTCACTCACAATTGTGATGTTTGTACAAGCATGTAAATCTGCCCAAATGTTTGGTAAACTCCGGGATTTGGGGTCCAGAGTTGTCCTCTTCTAACGCGTGTTACCTTCTGGGCTCCTAGGGATGACGTAATTGACTTTACCTTTAACTAGAGTGCGTTGGGGCCCCCTGCCAAAAAATCTTCAGAGCGCACTTTGATCCGTAGCCTCCCACCCACTTCCTGCATCTGCCCACTCCCTGCCTGGACCCCACCCACATCCAGACTCCGCCCACTCTCCACCCTGTTCCCACATGCTCTGCTTCCCTGCCACAGGTAAGAGAGTGACTGTTAGCTGTAGAGGAACCAGACCCTGCAGTCTTTCCCTGCAGACCCTTTCCCTTCTAACTGTGGGGTCTGCTTCCTCTATAGTTACACTTACACCACTGAGCAAAACCTACCTAACTGCTTGTTAATCATTTGATTGGGGCATACAAGGGGGTGGACAAAAATATTGGTACTACATGCAGGGCCGCACTGCCAGTGAGGCAAGTTGATGCACTTGCCTCAGGTGGCAGGGCCCTCCTGATTACCAGGGGAGCAAAAATGCCGCTCCTGGTAACTAAGAGCCGAATATCTGGTCTTAAACCTGGAAATTTGGCTCTTCTAGTGTAGAGCACACACTTGCACGTTCTGCTCTAGCGCTGTGGACCCCCCCACCCCTGTCTGTAGCTGAAAAAGTGACAGCCGTGGTGAGGGGGGGGGACGACAAATTGAAGGCCGCCTCTATAAATAACTTATACGGGACCCCAAAGTATCTGATGGGGGCTCTGCCTTTAATGATAGTCTGACATCTGCCCTCAAAAAAAATTATAGGGCGGGTGGGGGAGAAGGTCAGTCTGTGAAACCTATTCTTTGGTTAGGAGACACTTTTCCAAAGAAAGGCACCCACAACCCCCTTTGTATTATGGGACTACTCTAATTGTGACCTGACTCAGACCGTCCTTCAGAAATCCCTAAGTGAGGTTGAATATCCACCATAGAAAGCCCGGGGCCACCAGACAGCACTGGTTAAAAAAAACAGCATTTGTGGAGCTTGCTGGCTTTGTTGAAACCTTTAAACTGTCAGCTTCTGTTATCCCTTTTGGATGCAAACTGTCTGATACATTACCATCAGAAATGTTATACCTTATCCATCCAAGCTATCCAATGCTACTGGGACATAAAAGCACTTATAGATAGAGATGCAACGAATCCACTATTTTGGATTTGGCTGAAACCCCGAATCCTTCACGAAAGATTTGGCCGAATACTGAACTGAATTTGAATACTAATTTGCATATGCAAATTATGGGTGGGAAGGGGAAAACATTTTTTGCTTCCTTGTTTTGTGCCAAAAAGTCACGTGAGTTCCCTCCCTGGCCCTAATTTGCATATGGATTCGGTTCAGCCAGGCAGAAGGATTCGGCGGAATCCTGTTGAAAAAGGCAGAATCCCGAACCGTATCCTGGATTCGGTGCATCCCTACTTATAGATAAAGGACTTCTATTATTCCAGATTATTGCTTCTATATTCCTGCCTGTATTGCAACATTCTTTTTTATTGATTTGATTACATTTGGAGCACATCTTCCCTTTCCCCTTTGTTCTTCTCTTCTAATTTTATGTTTTATATTTCTATTGCCTTTATAAATCAACTGCTCACCCTGTTACTAGCCTCCAGAAATGCCTTTATTAAAGGGCTGGTTCACCTTTAAGTTTTTTACTGTGTTTTAGAATGGCTAATTCTAAGCAAATATTCAATTGGTCTTCACTGAATTATTTGCCTTCTCCTTCTGACTCTTTCCAGCTTTCCTGCTTTCAAATGGGGGTCACTAACCCCATATAAAAAAAAACACAAATGCTCCGTAAGGCTACAAATGTATCCCTATTGCTAATTTGTATTATTTGTCATTCTATTGAGGCCCTGTCCTATTCATATCCTATTTTCTTATTTAAATCAATGCATGGTTGCTAGGGTGATTTGGACCCTAGCAACATGACTGCTAAGAATGCAAACTGGAGAGCTGCTGATTAAAAACTGTGCTCTTTTAGTTGATTTGAGCAGCATGTTTTTTTTCAGTTTTACAGCACTGTGGGTTGAGGGATTTTATTGAAATGTTATCTGACTTCTAGTGAAAAAATGATTAAAAAAGAAGGCAAAAAATCTAGTCTCAAAATCTGTCGTCAGGGGGTCACAACAAAAAAATGTAAATAATCTTTTAAAGACTCCCACAAATAATCATCATCCTGGAACTGGTAAACCCTTTGCGATTATTCAGTAATATAAAATGGGAATTGACAATTTAAAGGGGATGATCACCTTTGAGTTAACTTTTAATGTGTCATAGAATGGTAAATTCATAGGTATTTGCTTTCCACTTCTGCATCTTTCATGCTTTCCTAGAATGGGACATGTGTTCACAGAGATCAGGAGAATGGGACTTTAGTTTCCATTTCAGATTTTAGTGCAAGAAAAACAAAGGCCATACAAATTCCCTTACAAAAATGGGAGTCAGGTTTGAACATATTTTAACAGTAATGTAAGTAAGCAGGGTTGGGCCTGTGTGCAGGCCATGCAGCCAGGCACCCCCCTCCAGATGCAGTTTTCTGTGTGCCTTTGCATCAGCACAAGGGTCCAGAGGACCCCAAGGGGGTGTGGGCCTGGGTGCAAATGGACCCCTGATACTTATGCCCCTGTAATTTCCCTACATAAGTATTTGTATATAATAAACTGTATTTTAAAGGGCTGGTTTATCATAAAGTTAACTTTTAGTATGCTATAGAATGGCTAATTTCGAAGCAACTTTTACTTTGGTCTTCATTGTTTATTTTGCATAGCTTTTTAATTATTTTGCCTTTTTCTTCTGACTGTTTCCAGCTTTCAAATGGAGGTCACTGACTCCATATTAAATCACAAATGCTCTTCAAGGCCACACATTTATTCTTATTGTATCTTTTTATTTCTCATCTTTCAATTCAGGCCTTTCTTATTCATATTCATGGTTGCTAGGGTAATTTGGACCCTATCAACCAGATTGCGGACCCTGCAAACTGTGGAGCTGCTGAATATAAAGCTAAATAACTTAAAAATAATAATAAAATAATAAAAATAATTAAAACTGCAAATTATCTCAGAATATCACTCTCTACATCTGCTGAAAGATAGTTTAAAGGTGAACAACCCCTTTAATACTCAAAATGTATTAGGAAGACTGGCTCCCATGTCTTTAAATGTTCAGTCATTTTCAGTAATGATTTTCAACAATTACTACTATTTTAATGATATTTACAGGCTTGAACAGTTGTGTTGAAAGAGATTCCACAACAGGGAATTCATAATAATAAACATAAAAGAAGAGGAGTACCTTTATCTGTTAAATCTGTTCCCAACACATTTCGTTGAGTCCCGACTTTCTCAAGGGTGATGGAGGGCTGTCATATTCTTTTGTAGTGACTTCACTACAGGTGTTGGACCCTTTATAAAGAATGGGGTATTCCTAATAATGGATCTTTGCCTAATTTGGATCTTCACCTTAGGTCTAATATAAAATCATGTAATCATTGAATAACCCCAACAGGCTGGTTTTGCTTCCAATAAGGATTCATTATATCTTAGTTTGGATCAAGTACAAGCTACTGTTTTAGTATTACAGAGAAAATGGAAATAATTTTTACAAAATGTAGATTATTTTGATAAAATGGAGTCTAGGGGAATGGCCTCTCTTTAATTCTGAGCTTTCTGGATAATGGGTTTTCAGATAATTTATCCCATTCCTGTACTATTCATTCTTGATGCATTGCATATGCTCCAGATCTAGAAATTCACCTTTTTCCCATGCTGTAACTTTTTTTTAACCATCCATTCCCCTCTACGTTTTCCAGATTCCATATTCTCTGCTCCACTTATATAAACCCTCCCCCCCCCCATGTCCTGTACCCTTCATTTTTATAAAATTCTATTTCTCAAAGTGCAGGAAGCAGTGCTGATTAGGCTGCCAATAACTATTTTCTTGATTGCACAGCATAATTCAATGAGAAATGAGTTGTTCTGAAGCAAACATTTACAGGGCAAAATCCACCTATGACCTGGGTTAACGTAGAAATGAATTTAAAGATTTTTGTGTGCCTGCTTTGGCAGAGAAAAAAACAACACAAACAGCCCCCATGGTTATAATAAAAGATGCACCTTAGGTGGGGGTCACTTAACTTTTTGTAAACATAAAGACTTTGAGAAACGAATATTTCAAATATATTTCACAATGTCAGATTGCAATCTTGCATATATTATTCCATAGGAGAAATGGTGCTTTCTGCATGTTATATGCTTTATTCCTCGCACTTTCCCTCAATGATACCACCAACGGAAAATATTGTACATGGAGTTTGCATTTTGCATGTAATTACATTCAATATAATATATTCTATTCTGTTCAATATATATATAATATATTTATATATATACATAATATATATTATATATATATATATATATATAAAGAAAACACTCTCAGCAGTAGCCATTCAGCGTGTATCAACTCATTTATTTAGTGCATAGTATATCAACGCGTTTCGACTCACATGGAGCCGTCGTCAGGATGGCTGACGACTGCTCCATGTGAGTCGAAACGGGTTGATATACTATGCACTAAATAAATGAGTTGATACACGCTGAACGGCGACTGCTGAGAGTGCTTTTTTGGATTGATATATATATATATACATACAGTGTATGTGTGTATGCATTGTAAATATTTAGAGGCAGATTCACATCAGTAAGAGAACCCAATCCCAATATAATAATCACAGTAAAAGGAAATAAGTAAGTTTGTTTTTTGGTCAATATATTATATCTAGTCCAAAACGTGCAAAACCAAAAACCAGCCAATCAGCCAACAATCATGTTCTGTTTAAAATCAAAAATATATTGCAGAACAGGTTTTACCCAACACAAACCGGAATGTGTAAGTTATTTGGGGGAAGAGCAAAGTCAAAGGATGATTCCGTTTAGAAATGGTTATTCTGGATACCCAACAGGAGACAATATATTAGCGATATTTGTTAAAGCTAAGCAAGAGACAAGTAGATCACTGATCCGATTATTATACCTAAATTAGATGCATCGACAGAGAATTATTTCCTAGAATAGGAGAGAAATATGCTAGACAAAAAAATGCTTATATATTAATATATGTTATATATTTTTTGTTACGTATACAAAAAGATTCGAAATGAATACAGTCGTTTAGATAAAATCTAAGTGGTTATTTTCTATTTATATCGATAGATGATAAAACATAATTAATATCTTGTGATTGACAAGTAAAGAAATAGTCTGGAAATCAGTGCGTTAAAATACTGTGCCATGCTGGCCTTAGGAAAATCGTTACTGCAAAGACTTTTGGACCAAACCTCCCCCCTCATTCTCAGTATTGAATTTTCTCATCTTCATTTGCAGGATCCAGAAACCGCGGTCAGATCTGGGTGGATGGCTGCGATTATACGCAGGTGAGGGGGAGTTTGGGGGAACTGGGAGGAGGAGGGGGGGAATATGAGGTTTAACCCAATGAAAATCAGATGTATTAGGAAATATCAACCTTGTTCCCTTCGCTGCTTGGTGTAACTAAAATCTTTGTTTTGTCACGAACAAAAACGAAAATGATCAGCGTGATCCCCTTTTGCGCCAATAGCGCAGACGACGTGCAGGACTCCCTAAAACGCAACTCTGTCCCCTTAAAGTGTTGAAATGAATACGGGATGATTGCAGTTATGAGCAAATTGGAACGTCTGCACTCTTCGAAATATCCTTCTACCCAAAAGTGGTCAGAAGAGATCAGTGGCGGCGCTAAAACGTTCCATGCTGCAGGAAGATCCACATGGTTTGCGCTCACCGAAATCGCCTTTGGTGGCTTTGTAAAAGCGTCCCCCACTCCCTACTGATTCCGTTCTGGAAGGTGGTCCTCAAAGCTCGAGCTTCAGGACATTTGCAGACCTGCCTTCCTTGCGCTAATGTTCCTTCCCTTCCTGCCTCTCCAACCAACAGGAAAGCGAAAAGACGCAGCCCAACTTTCCATTTCCAGCGCACACACTCCCTTCTCCAGCTACTGCGGAACGCTTGTCTTCTAGATATGGGACTTTTGGATCTTCTAACTGCTCAGCGCTGCGAGATTTGCGCCAAGCTCTAAAAAAAACAAAAAAACTTCCAGGATTTGTACATTCTTCATATTGGGAAAAAATACTATTACTGCTGATAACACAGTCCTTCCTTCTTGCCCCCTCAATGTACTGGAAAAATGAGAACCTGGTTCCTCATTCTGAGGGGAATAAGTTGGACACAGAGGGGGATTCTGGAGGAAAGGTGAGTCTTCTGGGGCCAGAGGTAACACAGCTGCTTTTAGATATTTAAAATCTGCATTTTTAGAAATTCATTTGCTAAATTCGCTCTTGATTTCTTCAGGCTTCAGATGGTTTCTTAAGGCACAAAAGCATGTTTTAATAACTGTAACATACCAGGAGCCTTTTTTTTAGATTCCAGAAACCCACACTACAGACCTGATAGTTATGGCAAAAAATACACCAAAAAAAATGGAAACTTGATTAAGGCATCTCTGTATAAGAGTTAATTTGATCTTTTAATTACAACCCGTTTAAGAAAAAAAAAATCAGATCTGCGTTTCTTTGGAAAGCCTGGTGGATTTTTCTGATTGACAGCTGAAATTGACACTTGCTGCCACTTCTTCTGGGCATTTACAGCAGTTTCTAATTGCAGGTAGTTTGTTTTTTTTTTCTCTCTCTCTCCCGTGCTTTGGATTACATGGGAACGAAACGATTACCTCAAGAGGCATGGGTTAAGTGCAGGGAAAAAAAATCAATCCAGATTCAAATTGCTTCATTAAAAAGACACTTCTTTTGTTGCAAATGGTTTAAATGCCTACTAGAAGTTCTTATTTGTTATTTGAGGCTGATATGTGTAGGCTGTGTGAAATATAAAGGGGCAGTGGATGGCATGAAATCAACTTCAGGCTGAAAATTGTGTTGGCTCTGTCTCCTGAAAGGTGATGTCCCAAGATAAGGAGATCCATAGGGGAGCATCCCGGCGCTTGGATGTCAAAAGTCCACACATGATGGTGAGTGTGATATGTTTATATGGCAGATGTTTATGCAGTTTTGTGCTTTGCAGCATTGAACTGAGGTATGACATGAGAACTGGACGTTTTTGCTACTTGCACATTTTTAGGGAACAGGTGGGCTAAGGGTGGCATTGGGAAGTTAAATGAGCAAAGTACCATTCTGAACCGCTTTCATAAGGGAAAGTATCATTTTATTATGTGTTTATTATGAATGCAGTGCTAAGTAAGGCTAGTGGAGATGACTGGGGAGACAGGGGGATAGTGTGTCTAGGACAGCGTCCCTAGACAAAACTAGGGGAATTAGGTTAAGATAACGACAATTAAAGACTCTTTACAGTACTAGAGTGGGCAGTTGTTTTTTCAGGGGTGCTGGAGAGCTTTAGGGGGGCCGGTGACTGTAGTATTATTGTGAGAGGAGCTGGAGACGATCATTGGACACATATTAGCGCAATTTTATTACGTGGTCCGGCGTAGAGTACTAGGAAAGACTAGAGAGCCCAGTGTAGGGAACCCGTGAAGAACGGAGTCCCCCCTATAGAGGACCAGGCAAGCCTGGAGAGTCCAATGTAGGGGACTAGGGAAGCATGGAGAGTCCCCTATAGAGGACCAGGGAAGCCTGGATAGTCCAATGTAGGGGACTAGGGAAGCATGGAGAGTCCCCTATAGAGGACCAGGGAAGCATTGGAGAGTCCAGTGTGGGGGACTAGGGGTGAATGGAGAGTCCAGTGTAGGGGACTAGGGAGGACTGGAGAGTCCAGTGTAGGTGTAGGGGACTAGGGAAGACTGGAGGAGAGTCCAGTTTCGGTATCGGGGACTAGGTGTGACTGGAGAGTTTAGTGTAGGGGACTATTGGAGACTGGCAAGTCCACTTTAGGGGACCAGGGAAGACCGGAGAGTCCAGTGTAGGTGTAGGGGTATAGGGGTGACTGTAGAGTCCAGTGTTGGGGGTCTAGGGGAGACTGGAAAGTCCAGTGTAGGGGACAAGAGGAGACTGGAGAGTCCAGTTGAGGGGACTAAGAGTCCAGTGCGCTAAATCCAGCGCTATTATGAGGGTTGGAGAAAAGAATGGGAGTGGGGGTGAATTAAATAAGGAGAGGCAGTTGTCAGTTGAGGATAATTATAAAGGGCATTGTGGAGGATGGGTAAGGCATCTGTGGCAAGAACTAGAGGGCATTCACGGGCCCCAATATATGGGAGATACAGATGAACTGTGTCTATGACCGACTCCAGGGTAACAGATGAGCACAGGGTTAGTAGAAGCTTCTGTAAAGCCAATTGGAGGTGACAGGGTAAACATAGGGTTATAGTACAACTAGGTTTAGATGTGACATGCGAGAATTGTATTTTCATGATGAGGGGCAGTAATAGATGAGACTTAATTATTCCGCTCATATTTTGGGCCAGTGAACATGTGGGAGGGTCCAATGCAAGTGCTGCTATTGACATTTTCGGGATAAGGGGACTTTTTAAATCATGTGTTTTTTCTTCTTTCCTTTGCTCAATGAATACACATTGTATCTGAATATTTCTGGGTTCTGTACTCTGAACCACTCTCGTCGCCATAGATGGTAGTGTCCCAGTAGCACCCAGCAGCACCCAGCAGCACCCCAGACCCAGCGCTTTCCAAGACCTCAGCGCAGCAAACGATTGTCCAGGCAGTTCCCACTACAGTGAACCATCCCGAACATTTATCAGCCTTTTTTTTTTGCAAATGGTATTTGAATTGAAAGCAGTATCTGTCTGTAACGCCGGCTCTGATTCGGTTTAGCAGAGGGCAGTGGTTAAACAGACTGACACTGAAACTATTTAAGTCAGAACCAGAGTACTGGGACTATTTAAGTCAGAACCTGACATATATATATATATATAGTCCATAAGACACACTTTAAAGGAGAAATGCCAACAGTTAGAAACATATAAAAAAGTAAGGAAAATGCTGTTGCACTCAAGGGACTTGTAGAAAAATGAAAAACTTTTATTTAAATCGACGTTTCGACTCTCACTGGAGTCTTTATCCAGTTTTATTCTCCAATGAGAGTCGAAACGTCGATTTAAATTAAACTTTTTCATTTTTCTACAAGTCCCTTGAGTGCAACAGCATTTTCCTTACATTTACATATTACATATATATATATATATATATATACAGCTACTCTTTTTCACTGTACAAACTAGTCTTTTTTTTTGGGGGGGGGGGGGCTACAGATCTAGTACTAAGAACAATGTCTCACCAGCAGGTGGTTCTGGTACCCGAGTCTTGGAACAAATATATTTGTCATGTTGTGAATCGAATCTTGACTCTCTGAGAGGGAGCTGGAATTTGAAAAGCCCCGAACACTTTCCTGTGCACCTATATAATTCGCCAGAACAAAATACAGGAGTATATTACACGACTCCATACCCTAATACTCCGTATAGCCCCAATCGCAAAAAACAGTATCTAGTATCACTGCTTGTGTTAGTCTCGCACGTCATTGTTATTGTAACAGTACCCATTGTAGCAGCCTGGCACCTGGTGGATAAGTACCACGCACAATGCCCACTCAACATATAGCAAATCACTACCCAAACACCATGCTCGTTACAATACCAGCGTGAACTGCAGCATTTACCCCAGCTCTAACACCCTAACCCAGCACCACTAACACTTTATAGCATTTCCCGTTAAAAATGCACAAGCTGCTGTCTCCTTTCCATTGACATGACCCCCAACCCACGCACCAATAGCAGTAGTGTCCAGCACTTTGTGCAAGACACAGCGCTTTGCGCCAACATTTTGCGCACTGAATCTGCGGCACAGCGTATAGATTGGGCAACTTAGCCTAGCGCATCCTTACAGTGTCCAGTTCTGCAGAATAGAAATGTGAGGTTACACCACGTTATTAGCATTATTATTAGGCTTACTGAGAAGTATTTTTGGAAACGCCCCAATCCCACACTTTGGTTACAAACCGCAATATTGACTGGGTTGAGTGTTTTATATCCAATGCAGGCTTCAGACTATTGGTATTTCTTTTTTCCTTTTCCGCTGATGTTTAGAAAACACTAAATAAACGAACCGATCGCCTATGACCTTTTCTAGTTCATTTAGTTTCTCATTTTTTTATGTCTACTTGTTTTTGCAGTTCTTTAAATGAATCAGATTTTAGCGCTAATACGGGAAGGCTTTATTACAGACGGGATAACTAGTATTACACCGATTGTCTGGAAATTCATCAATGTCTCTAACCGGTTTTTTTCCCTAATAGATTGAGATTATCTAACTTCCAATCCTGAAATATTTATCAATCCATATCTCTCAGTATGTGATCTATAACTGGGAATTATTGCACCCACAGAATCTAATGAATGGAGAAAAATCTCTAAAGCTCAGAATTTCCTCAGCTTTTGCAATATTATAAATATTCTCACACTATATCCTTTATAACTGATAATTATTGCACATCCAAAAATCTAATGAATGGAGAAAAATCTCTAAACTCATAATTTCCGCCAACCCTGAAATATTATCAGTATTCTCTCATTGTATCCTTTATAACTGATAATTATTGCACCCCCAAATATCTAATGAATGGAGAAAATCACTAAAGCTCATCATTTCCTCAAAACCTGAAATATTATCAATATTCTCTCATTATATCCTTTATAACTGGGAATGATTGCACCGCCAAGAATCTAATGGATGGAGAATCTCTAAATCTTAGAATCTCCTCCAATCCTGAAATATTAGCAATATTCTCTCACTATATTCTTTATAACTAGTAATTACTGCAACCTCAAGAATTTTAAGAATGGAGAAAAATCTCTGACGCTCATGAATTCCTCAAATTCTGAAATATTTCAATATTCTCTCATTATATCCTTTATAACTGATAACTATTATACCCCAAGAATATAATGAATGGAGAAAAATCTCTAAAGCTCAAAGTATCATCCAACCCTGAAATATTAGCAATATTCTATCATTATATCTTTTATAACTGGGTATGATTGCACCCCCAAGAATCTAATGGATGTAGAATCTCTAAAGCTCAGAATCTCCTCCAATCCTGAAATATTAGCAATATTCGCTCACTATATCCTTTATAACTGATAATTATTGCAACCTCACCAATGTAATGAATGTAGAGAAATCTCTAAAGCTCTTAATTTCCTCCAGTCCTGAAATATTATCTATATTATTTCACTATAGCCTTTATAACTGGGAATTATTGAACCCCCAATAATGTAATGAATGGAGGAAAATCTCTAAACCTCAGAATTTCCTACAATCCTGAAATATTATCAAAATTCTCTCACTATATCCTTTATAACTGATAATTATTGCAACCTCACCAATGTAATGAATGTAGAGAAATCTCTAAAGCTCTTAATTTCCTCCAGTCCTGAAATATTATCTATATTATTTCACTATAGCCTTTATAACTGGGAATTATTGAACCCCCAATAATGTAATGAATGGAGGAAAATCTCTAAAACTCAGAATTTCCTACAATCCTGAAATATTATCAAAACTCTCTCACTATATCCTTTATAAATGATAATTATTTTACCCCTAAAATCTAATGAATGGGAAAAAATCCCTAAAGCCTTATAAAAACACGTTGGCACCCTATTATAAATGATGAAGTTAAGATTCGCATTAAATTAAAGGTTTACGTTCGCAGAGGCATATGATTCCATTTGGTATATACAGTATTTATTGTATCAGCTTCCGTTCTGAACTACTTATAGAATCTCATCAACAGCCAACAGTGGTTGCTCTTACCTGAGTTGGGCAATGAACGTTATTAAGGTTGCATGGATGAAATCATTTTAATGCTTAAAAAAATAAAATTTGTAAAAGCATCCATTTACCATAGAATATATTTATATAATAATTTCCCAAACACATGTTTTGCAGCAAAATCTGTAAATGTCTTAATTTTAGTGGAACTTTTGTTTTCTATAATATTAGCCCACACCTAATGGCTACTTCTGAAGCCATACATATACCCAGGATGAAGAATTGAAACATGAAATTTGTATTTGAAGTCACCTCCATCTTTCTCCATTGCAGAATGAGAGATCTGTTAATCATTGTTATGTAAGCAAGCGGCATAATGTTTTAAAACATTTAATACAGGTATGGGATCTGTTATGTGGAAGTCCGTAATCCAGAAAGCTGAGAAATATAGAAAGACTGTCTCACATAGACTCAATATTATCCAAATAATCCATTAATTATTTCCTTTTTCTCTGTAATAATAAAACAGTAGCTTGTACTTGATCCAAACTAACATATAATTAATCCTTATTGTAAGCAAAACCAGCTTTTTTGGAAACTGGTGTCTTTTACCTTTTGTTGGGTGATAGTCTGAAAAACAGCAAATTTTTTTTTAGGGTTACCCTCCTTCCCCCCCCCTACATTTCCTAACATATGGCAACTCAACTATACAGTGGGCACAAGTTTAGGGCAATAGGACAACTTTATTGTATTTATTAAAGGTTTCCTGGACTTGTGTAGTGGAATGTAGTGGCTGTAACATACACCTCTATTATACACTTAAGTTTGCGCCGTATGCAAATTAGGCATCACTAGCGTAAATGCGCTTTGCCTGGTGAAGTAAAAGTAGCACTACTTTGCTACCGTTCGCTGCCATGAGCGCAAATTCACATCATAGTGAATTTGTTTAGCGCTGGTGAAAATTTGTCTGGCGAAGTGCGGCGAATGTCGGCGAAGGCAACGCTGGCACATTTTCACGCTTTAGTGAATTTCCCCCTTAATGTTTGGTGTGGCTTGTACACCCCCTACACATCATTTAGCAAGTTATGAAGCAAAGGGTGGGCACAACTGGGTCCTCTACTTACCACCTGCCCTATGGCATATAATTCTGTCCATTTTTTTTTTTTTGATAATCATTTTTTTTTATGTATGAATAGTGTGTTCATTAGAAAAGTAGATGGTGTATACTTTGGTAAGCATGAGGTGGAGGGATTTACAGTTATCCAAATATTAGGGATGCACTGAATTCAGGATTCAGCTTTTTCAGATGGCTTCGGATTCAGCTGAATCCAAGTGCCTGGCCGAACTGAATCCAAAAATTCATGGAAATTACACAAGGAAGTAACAAATTCTTTATCTGTGTGCACAGTTCACGGTTCTTCCCCTCCATTTACCTAATTTGCATATGCAAGGGCTTATTTCACGAAGGATTCTGGGTTCGGCTGAATCCTAAAATAGTGGATTTGGTGCTTCCCTACCAAATACACACTTCAAAGGGTAACTAACACCTGACGAACACATTATCCTGTATAATCCAGGCACAAACTGCTAAAACTCATTTACCAAAACAATTTGTTCATTGGTAGGGAAAAAAATGAGCTGAGCTACAGCATGGGTCTATGTTACGAAACAAATCAACAAACAAAATAAATAAATAAATTTTAAAAAAAACAGAATTCACCTCAATTCCTGCTGAATTTCTAACCTCTAGCCACTGTCGATATTTTGCAGGCTCATTGCTATTTCTCATCAAGCTATTTTATTGCTCTGTACCTGTTCTGTGCTTCACGATATCATCATAATTCAAGTTTTCCTGTAATGCTAGTTCTAATTCTTTATCTGAACCCTACTTTGCATAGTTGAAAGAATGTTAAAATCACATTTATTGTTTCATTCTGATCACACAATGTTTTGGGCTTGGATTCAATCTGAATCCTGGGAGTGCCACGCTGAATCTTGGATGCTATTCTATTCTATTTGCTTGCTAGAGCAAATCTCTAACCACAGAGAATGGATTATCATGCCTAAATGTATTTTTATAAGCTATAAATGACAAAAATTTATTTCAGTAGAGTTCTTAAAATCCACTTATGCCTTTAAGAGGAATGGACTTGAATGATTTCTTGAACAAGCAAAATATCAAAGGCTACAGTGATCTCAATATGTGCAGTTAGTTTAGTGTAGATATTTATATATATATACATTTTTATGTATATGAGTGTATGAATAGGCCTGTAAAGGGGCATGGGGTTAAAGTCATGGATTGTTGGCTTTTTTTCAAACCAACTTAACTAAGTAACTATGAGGCATGTGCAGTAACCTCTAGAATGTTTCGTGAAAGCATTTTGATAATATACAGTACATTAAAGTTACAACAGATGATGGCACCCATTTTTAAAAATAAAATAAAAAAACTACATAACTAAATTTGTGCAGTGTTGTACCACCATAGAGCCAAATATCCAGGGCCTGCTCTCACATAAATTAGATGGATACAGTGAAAAATGCTGTGATATAGTATTATTATAGTATTGATCTAAATACTATAGCTGTTGTAAAAAAGGAGAAGACTGTAACGACTGAAGGTAAAGAAGGTAAAAAAAACAGATTGCAGCAGAGGTTAAAAGACAAATTTAAAGTATATTAATACAGGTATGGTATCTGTTATACGGAAATCTATTATCCAGAAAGCTCCATTTAGGGAAAGTCCGTCTACCTTCGACTATTTTGTCCAAATTCTCCAAATTTGCAAAAAATATTTCCTTTTTCTCTGTAATAATAAAACAGAACATTGTTCTTCATTCAAACTAAGATATAATCAATTGTTATTGGAAGCAAAAACCAACCTACAGGGTTTAATTATTTGGTGTTGGAGTATGACATAAGGTATGAAAAGTCAAGTTATGGAAAACCCCAGGTCCAAAACATTCTAGATAACAGGTCCTATACCAGTAGTAAAAAAAAAAAATGCAGGTTGAGTGTCTGGGGTCAGTTCTTTTCTTCAGTGTATATAATAGAAGAGTCAGGCACAACGAGTTTTTATGACGCAGCATCCCGCTGACGCATCTGATACTTGTGTCTCATCAAATAGAAACTTTTCCATGTACTTCAGCTTTCTGGCCCATTATATTTAGCCCATCCAATTTGTAGGATGCGATCTGTCGATCCACCACCATCCTACACAATGAGTTGGAGGCACTCGCCTCAAGCGGCAGCTTAACTTTAAGAGCCGAATTTCCAGTTTTCAACCCAGAAATTCTGCTGATCTAGTGCAGAGAGCGCAATTGCGACGTGGAGCCCCCTTGATCCCCATCCGGCACTGAAGGTGAGTGCCATGGGGAGGCAAAACTAAGGCCACTTCAGGTGGCAAATTTGGCAGAATCCCCCTGGGAATGGGAAAAATCAGGAGTTGATATGATGGCATTGTGCATTTAGCAGCATAAAGTTCAGCATATAGTGCAGTCTAAAGCAATGCTAAGAAAGATGAGGAGTTCTCTAAAGAAATGTGTTTGAAGAGATCTTTTGAAGGCAGAAAGAGAGCAAGTTGGCCAGGACATGGGTGAGAGATTTCTCTCAATCTTTCTGTTTTAGTGAATATAAAATGCATCGGCAAGGGTTCCTTACAGATAATATAAAGAGGCATAATAACCAATGGTGAGCAGACTGTAACCACATTTATAAGAAGAGCTCCAGAGTTTACAAAAAACTCCCAAACTGGGTTCTCTTAGCTTGTGAGCAGGGTCTACTTTACCTCTTGTATTGGTTGTATTTTTTTGTTGTGTAATGTGTTCAGTGTATACACCCACTTATTGTACAGAACTGCAGCAGATATTGAAGTTTATAAATATGTGCTGCTAATAATAGAGCTGCAGAGTTCTCTTCTGGTTAATTTTCTGGTGTAATGTGGAACCTCACTTGAATTCTCTGTGTGCAGCCATTTTTCTGACCCTAACCCTACAGTAACAGAATTGTGTAACTATAAAAGATATAAAGGCTCATTTACTTGTGCAGTTAGTGGTTGCAAATCGCCCATCGTTCCTTTTTCTCAGTGTCAGTGTGGCCTTGCACCAAGATGGTTCCCCAGTATCTGCATGTGTCCAAATGCTTGATACTTTGTGTCTAAGTTTGCACAGACTTGGGATGACATCACATTCATCACACCTATGCATGACAGCAGTTGTTCACCTTCCAAACACTTCTATTTTTTACTGCAGTTGTTTTCAGATTGTTCACCATAAACCAATACTTTTTTCAATTGCTTTCCATCTTTAATTTTTTTTTACCATTTTCCCAAAATTTAAGTTTAAAGTTTAATGTTCATGTCATTAATGTTTCAGTCTGGCAGCTCAGTGATCCAGGAGCATCTGAACTGTTACAATTTGCTACATTTAGTGGCTACATTTAGTTGATACATTTTTCAACAGTATCTGTGGAATATTAGCAATTATTGTATTCTAACAGCTGCCTTTAAAGGGCACCTATTTCCAAAAAATGCTATCCCCAAGGTGCAGGCTGATAGAGCCCACATTCAGGTTGGGGATAACAGTAGTTTTTTTTTTCTTTTTAAATGCCCCCCACCATCGCTAGCCTACTTGCACCAGAAGGACCTCCCGGTGCGAGCCGCCATGTCAGCTCAAGCACATGCTCATAATTAAATTGTGATGTCAGACACATGCGCATAATGAAAAGCTGCAGCGATTTTGGGGCCGATTTTCACTATGCGCATGCACTTGAGCTGATATGGCGGTTCGCACCGGGAGCTCCCTTCCGGTGCGAGTAGGCTAGCGCTGGCGGGGGGCATTTAAAAAAAAAAAAACTACTGTTATCCCCAATCAGAATGTGTGCTCTCTCAGCCCGACATTTTTTGGCAATAGGTGTCCTTTAACAAAACTCAGGAATTAATCTCAGCAGGAACAAAGATAACAAATGCATGAACTAAATGTATCAATTTAGAACATGTTTCAGAGTTGGCGACCCCCCCCCCCCGCTTTAGAAGGTGAATATTAGAAAAGCAGTCACACATAGAAAATAGAAAGTAATTGGGAAAAGTCTTTATTTCTGGGGAACTGTCTGAAACCAAATTAATTGAATTGAACTGAAGCAGCTGCTCGGATGAGTAGTGAAACATCTTCAATGATTACTCAGCAAGTCCAGTTCTTTTCGAATTACATACTGTATATTAGATAAAACCCTTTAATAGGATTATGGAAGATAGCTCATAGTACAAGTTGATCCAGGGATAGTCTGATCAGCTAGCAGTTAGGCAGGTTAAAAAAGTTAAAAGGTTGAACTTAAGGAAGTGTGTCTTTTTTAAACCTACCTTACTATGTATGTTACTATGTTACTCAAATAAATGTGAACATGGCCCCAGGGCCAGATGGACTACACACGTGGGTTTAACCGTGGTGGGCGGGGGGGGGG